>NW_019104497.1:2695508-2798349 GCF_001995035.1 Momordica charantia
TCCAGAAGGATGGTCTTTCTGGATACCATCTCGGTCTTCATCCCGGTCTATTTTGAACCGGGATGAGGCCCGAGATGGAATCCAGAAAGTCCATCATTCTGGAATGGACTTTCAGGGTTTCATCCCGGTCCTAAATCCACCGAGCTTAAAGCCGAGATGGAACCATGAAAGTCAAAAATTAAAACAAAACAATGGAAGCAACAATAAATCAAACTTCATAATAACCTTGGCTACTTCAGATAGAGCCGAAGGTTGAAATCATTCACATCCATGCAAAGAACGAAGAAAAAAAAGGTAGAAAATCATTCACAATAAGATCGCGAGTTCGAAAGAAAAATTACCTCAATTAGGGAAGGGGGAAAGCTCTGAGGGAGACGAAGAAGAAACGACGGAGATGAACTTTCTGGTTGTGAGGGAGAGACCGGGATGAAGACTGGGATGGACAACGAGATAGTGAATGAGGGAGGGGAAGGACCGAGACAGGGAGGGAAAGGAGGGGAGGGCTGTGTTTGATTTCTTTTTTTAAATTGAGGGTAACTTGGTAATTTTATCAAGCAAAATAAGGAGAGGGGTCAAAAATCTGAGGTAGAAAGGTCATAAATAGGTAAAAATCAAAAGGGGGTCAAAAGTCTAAAGTAGTTATTGGAATTGGTCAAAAATCTCAATTTTCCCTGAATAATGGTAGGCGACTCCAGCCACCGTACCCGAACCCGTTTCTCCCTTCTTTTCAAACTATGTGTTGTCTACGCCTCGTTGAGGGATCCACGTGTTCTTCTTTTTTATTAAGTTTCATTTTATTTATTTTCCACATGAACATTGCATGCATTGGATTATTAAATCAGAGTAAATGTCTTCATTAAGTTATCTTAAGGTTGAATCTAATATTTCTTCAACTTTAAAAATTGTTAGAGAGATTTATGATTTTTTTTTTTTTGTCTAAGAGGTGTTATTTTCGACTTTTTTTAATTCGACTTAATTTTGTGTCTTAAAAACTCGCGATGTTTCTTTGATATGTTTGTGAAGTTTTAAAATATATTTAATATCACAATGACCTTTAAAATATAGAATTAAAAGTTCCGGTATTTATTAGATATTCTTAGACTTCAACCCTCATTAGACACCTAACCGTAGAAATTCATATTCTAAAACTTGTAATTTAATTAAAAAAATTATCCGATCATAAATTTTATTGTATTAGTTAAATTAATACGTTTTTAAAAAATTACTTATGTCACTTGGTTGGATTTGAACCTTTTTTTTTTCAATAGTTGCATTAAGTGAAAATCATCGTCTCATAAGCAAGAAAAGAAGATGCCTACAAATTTTGACATCTATGTAAAAAGTTTATATAGTACGATAGCGAGCAACAAAATTTATAAATCTGATAGTACAACGACATGTGGAGTTGGGGATTTGAATCTGTACATTTTAGTCGGTAGTGATGGCTTGACTAATTTAACTATGCTTAAATTATTTTTACAGTTACTTTTGGTTCATATATCTCAAAAATTTATAGATTATTATTTATCTTATTTTATTTACAGACTTAGTAGATTATTTAATTTTAGGCCCTATATAAATTAAAATTTAAAAGCATTAAATATTCATATTGATTTCCCATAAATCCCAAAAATAATAGCGCATATAATTGGTTTACAAGTTATACATGTCTTGTCCGCCAGTACTATCCATTGGACCCGCACCATTTCGAACTCATAAATCCCCCGTTAAGTTTGGACCCTCTTTCCCACCATTTATGTTTACAATTTTCCTCCTCAATAAATAATTAAATTAAATTAATAATAAAAAAAGAATTTTCATCTACATTTTGCGGCCGCTTTTAGTGCTTCAAAAATTTTAAAAATTTAAAAAAAAATCCAGGCGAGTGCTACTATTTATAATTATTTTCATAAACTTTTAATTATAACGTCAACAAGTTTAACATAATTTTTAATATTGTTGTTGTTGATGTCTTTAAAGTTTGGAGACATGATAATATAAAGATTCTATATTGTAATGGAATTAAAAATCCCTGTTGTGTAAAGGTTTGAGAGAGAAGTTTAGTATTTTAGAACAAAAAATGTTGTTCAAGATTAGAATATTCTTCTTGTCACTCTATTATATGGAATCGATCCAATATCTTCTTTACAAATAATAAATAATAAAAAAGAATGACCATCCTATCTAACCAACCAAATATATATATATATATATATATATATATTAATTCTCCGTTGAGTTTTAAAAATTCATTTTAATCATGTATTGTACATTATTTATCACATAAAAAAATAAAGCAATTTGTTGAGATATCCATAAATGAATTATATTTACCCAACCCATGAACTTAAGTTTTTGGGTTGAGTGGTGATTTATTCATCTTTAACACAATTCAATAAAATAAAAATAAAAATAACAAATTCAGTACATAAAAATGCACATCATTAGTTCATCCGTTTTTGTTTTATCTAGTTAGTCAATTTTTTCGAGGGTAGAGATGAGATTTGAACTCACAATCTTTTGGCCAAATATGAGATGTATTAACGAGTTGAATTATGCTTTAGTCAAATTTTTTATGTTAAATAATGTCCTCTTTAATTTAATCAATGTATTACATCAATATTGAAGCAGTATGTAATACTAACCTATTGAAAGCTCATCTAAAGGTAGGTAGACAGTTTAAAATTTTAACTGACATTGCAATAGGAAGATTCATAACTGCTTTCCTAGGGAAAATTTTTATTTGTAATCTCCAACTTAGCTAGGTGTGTAGAAGAAGCTTAAAACTTCCATTGAATTTTATAACTTTGAATGAGTGTTACATTCTTTACCTTCAACTATAAAAGACATTGGTTGTTTTATTGACCGTAATGAGTATTACAATTTTACTGTTTGATAAGTTTTTATTCGAGGGAACACAAAAAGCTATTATCATGTACGTTCAATCCATTATAAAACACACGTATATATAAATTTATTATAGTTTAAATAAAAACCGTTAACTTTGATTTTAAAATTCATACCAAAGTAGATAATTGTCTTTACTTATGTATCATGATCGTCCTCTTTTCTTAAACGTGAGATTTTATTCTCACTCTTTATCTATGCAAAAAAAATCATTATAAATTTTGGTAAAGTTATGCAATAATTTGTGTAAAGCTTAATCTTTTATTTTTTTTAGTACAATATGAAAGAGGGGAGAATCAAATTAACAACCTCATGATTAAATATATATGTATATATATCAGTTATTACTGCTGGCTCGTTGATTTACAAAGCAGGAAAAGATGAAAAATTTAATGAAGTGAGAGACGGTAGGAGTGGAAATAGGGGCATTATTGGGAAGAGAAGCGTGAGAAAGAAAAAGAGAAGACATCCAGTCCTGAGTCCCGACAATGTTACCTTGCGGGCAACGGCTCGAACCACGGTCCACTCCACATTTCGAGACTTCCCATTTACTCTAAACTCGTAACCATAACCAAACTTATCATTTCATTTTATTTACATTATCCCCTCCCACTGTACACATTATTCCACGTCATCCAATCCCCATCATTTTCATTTTTCACCCCTCCAAAATCATTTATTTACATCCATGCTTCCACCCACCCAGTCCCCTCCCCATCCATATTTATTTACTATGTTTTTTTTTTGTCTTTTTTAATACCTATTAACCGTTCTCCCATTTTTTAATATAATATTTTGGTTCGTTTTCACACGTCCCAACTAACAAATACAAACTCCCGTATCATCGTCTTAAAAAGCCTTCGAATTTTGGTGGTGATATTAGATAATTACAAAAAGTATTAGAAATTGCAAACTTATACCGTTGCATTAAAACCAAATTTGTGACATATTCGAGGAAAAAATAAAAATAATGATATTTTTAGGAGATTTTATTTTATTATTCTTTTTATTTCTAAATATAAAGGGTATAGGAGATTGAGTCCTAGGTCTTAGATATGTTAATTACTATTTTATCTATTAATATGACGTAGTACCATGTGGAATAAGTCGAATGAGAAAAAAAAGTAAACATATCAACAAATCTGTTGTAATGGATGAGTGAGAATACATTATAAAACTAAACCTTTAGCTCGGATGCATTTATTTTATCTGATTGGTTTACTTATTTGTGTTACCTAATTTGTAAGGTAATGTATTACATGAATAAATGATGTAATGTTAATTTTGTATTTGAGATATTTGAAAATTTTGATAAGGATACGCACCAAACTTATATTATATGGGTGGGAAACTTTATTACAAAATTGAGAATGTGTGGAGCGGAAATTGAGGGGAGGAGGGTAATTGAAAGGCAAAATATATTGAATTTGAGGGACAATTAATTGCGCCCAGAAATCCTCGTGACACCCGCACATGCTTTGCACTCCAAAATCAAACTTCTATAAAGCTAATGTAATTGTAGGTCCTTTTCTTTTCTTTTTCCTTTTTTTTTATTATTTAAAATTATTTTAGTTCCGCAAACCTCGCCGCAATTCCGCACGCTTTGGCTGACATGGCATCCTCGCAAAGCCACTTTCCGGACACGTGGCGTGCCGGAGAGGCGCCAAGCAAATCACTTTCCCTCCGTCACGTGGTGGGGGTCTTTTAACGTCCTTTTTTCCGGACGAATCCCCGTCGTCCGTCGCGGATTCAAACAACCAATCAGCTCATTCAATATTGTTATCCACCTTTTTTCCCGATTAAAAACAATTTAAATCTCATTTTCATTAACTTTATTCTATTTCATTTAAAATTTATCTTTAGGCCAGGAAAAAGGAACGAGGGGTTAGTTCTAAATTAAAAAACAAAAAAATTATAGTGAAATAAAGATAATAATTGTTGTCTCTTTTGCCTATACATAAATATATTTGGAAGATAATATTTTACCCATCCTTATAAATATTTTATTTTAAAAAATAATTATTTTGGCTATTGTTATTAGTTGTGGATAAAATTATCGTGGTAAGTTCACCTAAAGTGAGACCAAGAAAGTGGCGTAAGTTGAGTTGTCCAACTAGACCCTACCCAATCTAATTGGACCCCATCGAGCTAGTCCACCCAAACCAACTCGATGGGACGTTTGGGGTGCGAGATATGTCCTACAATCCTATTTTTTGCTATTTTTAATTGAATCATTTGTCTGACTTGAGTTTTAGAGAGTTTATATTGATATATTTTTTCTCGAGTATAACTAGAATCGGACAATGTGGAGGGATTAGGATCATTAATTTTTAAAAGGATAAATAATGTTTTGACTAGAAATGAAGTATACTTATATTTACCTATCGATTTATTATATCTATAACATTGAATATTGAAGAAAATAGTGGTAATGGTGAAAATAGTTTTATATTTTTTAAAGATTAAAAAAAGGGAAAGAATGAATTTGGAGTGCAATGATTCGACAATGGAGCGATGTTTCGACAAAAAGGCAAACGTGAAGGTCCTTTTAATGGTGTGTAGGAATGGATTAAGATTAGGATAGGATCCAATAATGCTGAGGTCCATCGACGCTCATGCATGTTCCTTTGCCCTTCTGGATTTCCTTTGACAATTACTTGGCAACTCCTCCCTCCACGTCCGCCACCACGTGTTATGTCTACGTGGCACCCTCCTCTCTCTCTCAGCCAATCGTTTTTCTCCACCCAAAGTTTTTATTTATTCCACTTCAACGGGAAGGCACATGGAGGAACCCCAAATTTCCACATCAAAAATAGTAATAATTAAATAAAAACAGATTAAGAGGAAATTCTGGTCAATTTTTTCCACGCCCAAATGCTTTGTCGGTGGATTTGTGTGCTGTTATTTTTCGGATTTTATTTTATAGTGGCTTTTTTTCCGATCTAATGGCTAGAAAGTAGCTTGTCTGGTTGTGAATATGCTTGTGTTAATTTTGTAAACATTTTTCCACCGACAGTATATTTTCCTCCTAATTACAACTAAAAATTTAAAAGGTGGGGTTTGGCTTTCAGCTGAAATCGACATAAATGAGCGCTCCAACGTTTAAGTTAGAAAAAATTTAATGTGTTTCTTTCTTAAATATATCCACAAATTCGTTCATACTTGGAAGCAAATTAATTGTAAATACTAGGAGTCGAACGGGTTGTCGTGGTAGGCGGCCACAGTGCACGTTTCGTGGAACACGACACGCAACTTGAAGTAGCAGTGAGTGGAGGTGTTGAGTGGTTCTTCTACCATCCGATCTTAGATAGACTAGGTGATTAACTATCTTAATGGTCAATTTTAATCTTCCAAAGTACATTTATTCAGATAATTAATAGAGATTAAGATGACGCGTGACATGTTTTTTGTCCAATGAGACGATTTGAAGAGAAAAAATTATTTTAGTTCATTACATGGTGTGAAGCTTGTAAATCAACCGCGAACACTAGAAAAAGGACACCCATTTATTTTTTTATAAACCTTATGAAAAATATAGTTCACATAGCATTGTTTCGAAATCTCAGCCACATGATACATATTACACATTACATAGTGGGGTTGAAAATTAAAATGGTCCCTCTCCTCTTCCTTCGAGCCAGAAAAAAAAACAATCTCTTTTTTTAAGATTAAGTAAAAAAGAAAAGAAAAGAAAATGATAAAAGTAACGAAATTGAATCAATTTGTAAGGCAACAGAGGGGAACAAACGAACAAAATACAATTCGAGAGCTTTATGGAAAGATCAGAAGAAGGTCCTTTAATGATTTGGCTTTAGAAATGAAATGAGAGAGAATGGTGCAATGATTTGGAGGCACGTGGTGTGGTGACGGTATAAGTTAGCGGGGTAGGGTAATTATATCACCACGTTAATTTTGAAAGCTCTAGAAACATATAAGTTTAGACTTAATCATTAATTTACACGACAAATTTTAATTTATTAGGTAGGTATATCGGCGGGTTGGGTGCAACATTGCTAAATTTACTTTAATCAATTATGTCGGGAGGTAAGGCTCGACATGAAAGTCAAACCTCGACTTGGTCTTGGTTTTACACTCCAAAACATGATCGCCCTTCCTCTCCCTTTGTCTCCTTTTATTTTACTTCCAACATTTTCTTTTACAGTGCATATTGAAGTCAAAAAAGGAAAAAAAAAAGCCGATGAATTTGATTTAATTGTGTTGTGCCACATGTTTACATATAATATGATCAACACTGATGAGCCAACATGAGAATTCAGACATTAGAGTAACTACATCTAGTCAAACTATTGGAGACAGTCACAACTTATGTTCAATGCGAGCCGACCCAAGTCTCACATTTCGATCGCCTGAGTTATCAGCCGAGTCAATCAAATGACAATTCTGTAGGTATATAATTTTAATATCATTCATGACAACAAACTGCAATTCTCGGACTGTCGGACAATCGTTGGAAGCTTGTCAGAAGCCCTGTCGAAAGCTCCGCCTATAAATAGCGACCTCCCACCTCAATTTCAGGTATGCGAAACAATATTGTCTCTCAAGTATAAATCAGCCAGCTAATGACTTGAGTGTCAAAGTGTTTGCTCTTTTTTGCATGTCCTCTACTTGTTTAGCACGCTAACTAATCGAGGTTCGTAGATTTGGTCTCTTTACCATGCAAAGATATTTGTATGATATGACAACAAGTTTGTACTATAAATCAAGATGCACCTTTATAATTAAAAAAACAAAAACATTTTCAATGTTATTTCATAATCATGAATAATGATATTAGTAACAATATATATGAATTGGATGCAATGTCACAATAGCATAGATAATGTGTCTCTCTCTTTGAAATATATTTTTGTTTTTTCGAACATAAATTATTTTTAAAGATCTTAGGATTTTACTTTAAAATGGTTCAAGTAGATATTATTGATAAAGATAGCTTAATATTTCATATACTATTTATATGTATTTCATCGGATTATTTGTAATTTAGTATAATGAAATACTGTACTTCTTGAATAGATAATTATGAATCAATGATGAATCATTAATTGAGAATGACCGATTTTTATTTAAATAAAGAAGGTTATATCAAATAATTTTTAAATATAAATGACGCCTACAAATTATTAATTTGCACTGTTTTCGTTTTTTTTTTTCAAAAAATGTCGTTGAGGTCTTGGAAAATTTTCAAATATGAAAAATCCATTTTAAAATATTATTATTTTTAAAAAAATTATAAAGCTTCGTTAACTTTTAACAAAAAAAAAAAAGTATAAGACCATTAGTTAGAGTAAACAAGCAGCCACTACATCTTAAAATACTGTTAAATGTTTTTCCATGGTGTCCTATAAAAAGGGAAGATTTTTTTTTCTTTTCAAATACCCTTAATCGAAACATTTTTAAAGAGTATTATATTTCAAATAAATGGTGGAAATTCGAATAAAAATTAATTCTTTCCGGAGTTCAATACTCAACTTAGAACCATAATTCATTATACTTCTCTGTGACATGAAAATATTAAATAATATTTTTCTTGAAATGTTATAGACTGCATAAGAGTACTGCAAAAAAAAAAAAAAACCGTGTAAATGCAATAAAAATGGAAAGTTAAGTCCCATATTGTGGGCCACTGGTAGCTCAATGAACGAGGCCCAGTTCACGCGGTCAGGTTTTGGGCCTGGAAAGAGATAACTAACTGGGCTTCGTTGTGGTATTTGGGCCTCTTCAACCCAGCCCATTACTACAATTTCTGCGGCTGTATGCGTATGCGTTATGGAACTGTAGGCGAAGAATTTACAGTTCGCGCTCCAAGAGCAGCGAGCTTGGAGCGAGCATCCATGGAGGAAGTCGACGAGAAAAGAAGTATCAGAGTTCTGCCCCCCAGGCTTGTTCTCCAGAAAAAGGAGCCGGCTCTTCAGTGGCTCATCGGATCGCCCTTTCTATCGCCTTTGACTATCGTCTCCACTCTCAGATGCATCCACTATTTGTCTCCACCCGAATCTGTTTCGCCTGATTTCCACAAGGAAGCAGGTAAGCATATTGTAATAAGTTTCACTCGAAGATAACCTGCATTAGAATTATTCATTAGTTGTTTGATTCAACCATTTCCTAGAGTGAATTTGATTTTTTGCCTTTCGAATTAGAATTGAGGAACTTAATCTGCTTTTCTGAGCAGAAGAGCTCCGTACGTTGTTATTGAAGGGTTTTTATATAATTGGAGCATGGGTTGTTGGAAATTTCAACGTCGAAGAACATGCGAGCAAGGCGATTGATGCAGCGCGGAGATTGAGTCAGCTTCTATCTCATGGTGAGAAAGCAGAGACCCAATTGATGATTGGAGCTGTTGCTGATATCAATTCCACAGATATTCACTTTTTTGTCTCCGAGTCTGAAAATTGCAAGAGCATCGATTCTGTTCCCTCTGTTATATATGAAAATAACCCTGAAAAATATATTTGGGAGAGAGGTTGTCTGCTCCGGTGCGAACTACCGATTAACGTACCGCTCTATATTCCTTTCGACAGTCCATCAGGTGAAGTTTAAACGGTGGCTTTTGTTTAGATACCATAACTTATTGCATATGAGAGGGATACTATACTTATGCTTTCTCAGTTTTGGTAAATGTAAGCCTTGTCAATTATGAATGGCTGTAATGATTTATCCCGTTCATCTCTTTTCTTACTTTTATTTAATAAGAGAGATATCTCAACATCAATTTGAACTCCCATATCTTTCAGATGTTGAGAAGACGTACATCCATGCCACAGAATTAGTTGTTTCCAAGTTGAGGGACCCACATGTTGTATATGTTGTGGAACCATCATGTAAAAACTCCAATGAAGATCCTTGTCCGGTCATTCTACGTGGTTCACAGATGGATTTCCAAATTAATGTCTCAAAATTTAAGCATCTGAGTGAAGGCACCCGAAATGCCGAAGGAACGTCTGTGCCATGTGCAAACTTCTGTTCCAAAAGTAAAACTGAGTCCACAGTGTTTTCTTCAGAGGTATTGATTTTTTTTCAGGTGTTTTATGGCACGAAAGACTTTATGTGACATATAGGAGTTTGAGTGATTCTCTTAGTGTTTTTATTTTGTTTCACCTTAAGTAATTAGAATGGGATCTCAGCCCTAGTTTTTCAAGAGCTTTTCTTCTTAGAATGCAGATATAGTCCAAGTAAGTGTTCTACTAAATAGCTCGGAAAAGTCTCAAAAATCTAATGCACCAGTTGTAGAGTACTTTCCAGGTAGTTATTGACGTCAGTATTTACTTCATAACTTTACCTCTCCAGTCGTTAAAGTGGTAATGAGCAAATGTTTGTCATGGAATAGATGTTCTTGCCACTCCTAATGGAAGTTAAACTTATGTACTTTCAGCTATGGGCAAGCCCAGGCTTTTGGTGGTTGATTTTAAGGTAGAAGTTCTCTGTTATGCTGCCAAGTTTCTTCCGTTAACTTGTGCTGTTTCGACATTGGTCATTCCGGGTTTAGTTGATCAGTTGAACTCAATGAAGAATGCAATCTTACCCAACCTTTTAAAGCAACTGCCTCAGGTATAATGATCAGGCTCTTCAATTTCTTATCCATTGCTTGTGGCACAAACCAAAATCTACTTTCCTCTTTTAATGATTTTCTTAAACAGACATTGTCCTCTTTTCATGGTTTCTTTTAAACAGTTATTTTTCCTTCTCTTTGATCTGGTTTTCCTATCTCTTCCGTTGCAACTTTTGACCTAATCCATACTGTATATTTGCACGTCTCATCAGTAATAGATCTTAGGAGCCTACTTGTGTCCCTCTGATGTTTTTTTTGATAATAATTTTATTTTCTAATTTTTTTTACTTGCTCCTGTTAATTTCAAGGATCTTTGCTTCTGCAGCTAGTACCATATCATTTTTGCCCTCCTGGATTTTTGCATCCAATAACTGTTATCTATGAACTCACTTACGGGGAGACTGAAATGAAGCAAGGTAAAACCACAACGCTTTCTGCTAGCTATTAAGGTGCACGACCTCCGATAAAATTAAATCACGTGTTGAGTTACCAATCTTGCTTATTGACATCATATGGTGAAAATACAAATGTCATTAGAATTATGGTAAATTGTCAATTGGCATTTTAGCTAATTGTACAAGCATCATTAATCCGTTAGTACTTCCTCCCTTTACTGGTTTTAGTGGGGCCAATAATTTGCATGATACTTGAGAAAATGTGATCTTTAATTTATTACTATTGGAACAGTGTATTCTTCTCTAAGCAGGAGATTTCAAAGAGGAATTGGAAAGTTTATCATTTTGCAACTGATAATTCTTCTGTTTAAGTTGTTATGATGTGCTTAACTTTAATCATTTGTAATTTTAACCATTTTTCTGTGCAGTTGAAATAAGGAAAGCCCTACACTTAAGGTTAGGGCTACCTTTTGATCGTCCTGTGCTAAGAAGTGCTAGTGCCTTGGATTTCTCTGGTAGGAAAGACAGTTCTACACGAAAGGGTCAGTATTATTCAAAAGCACGTACAGAACAAACCCAATCTTTGTTCTCCTTTCTCTTTTGTTGGATTTTCAATGCTAATATCTTGTTATTTAATGATCTTACCAGGTTCCTATTTGCTCAAAGATGTTCATATTGGAATTCCAAGCAGCGGTGGTAGGTTGCTAGTATTTTTCTCAAATATTGTCTTTTATGTTATTGCATTAGACTCTTAGTTAATCAAATTTATATTATGCAGTTTCAGGTGGCCAAATGTCTCTGGTTCAAGGGTCATATGAGTACTATCATTATCTTCAAGAAGGTTTCAATGACTCGGTATTGGAACTTTCCATTTACCTAGAAGTTGTAGTGTGTTAAGCTATTGAATATACAATGAATTTAGTAAAAACAGACGTGCACCTGACAGTTACAAAGTGATAATAATTAACTTAAAAAATTCTGATTGATGTTATCAAATATTTTATATTAAGAATATTATCCTTTAGGGTTTCTCTGAATTTTGAAAACATAGGATGCATCGAAGGAAGACTGTAGTAAATAACACTATTTGATTTGCTCTCTTCTGGAAGAGAACAATGAAGTCAACATAAAATCATTCTTCTGCATAAGATAGATAGAAGCTTTGGCAATTTTGATTGTTTTGAAGGACGTCTTTACTCTACGGGTGTGCTTCAGTAGTGGTGTATGATGTTTTTGGAGATATTCCCCCTTCTTGGGTGGAAGAGATTACTTTCACTTTTACTATGATTACAGTAACTACTTGTGTTTTACTTGTAGGGCTGGGGTTGTGCTTACCGGTCTTTGCAAACCATCATTTCATGGTTCAGACTCCAACATTATACTTCCATACATGTCCCTTCTCATAGGTACGAATTAGCTGGAACTTGGTATGACTACTCTAAATTAACTTTCTTTGCCTCCTATCACCTACAGTTCCATTTATCACGAGAATGAAATCAGACAATTTGCCTATCCGAAACAATAGCTATGTGGTTGAATTTGCAAGTACTTTGTATTATCTGTAGTTTGAATATAGCAATATTGCTTAACCAGTTACCTTCTTTAGGGAAATACAAGAAGCACTAGTGGAAATTGGAGACAAGGACGATTCATTCATCGGGTCACGTGAATGGATTGGTGCCATCGAATTGAGCTTTGTTCTTGACAAATTGCTCGGTGTAAGTTGCTATTTTCGTTATGAAACATTGTTGTGTAGCAAAAGGATAATCAATACATCATCTTGCACAACAACTGTTTAAGATTAAGAAAAAAAGATGTGTGTTTTTTGTAGGTGAGCTGCAAAATCATAAATGTCAGATCCGGGGCCGAACTTCCCGAAAAATGTAGAGAATTGGCTGCACACTTCGAGAATCAAGGAACTCCGATTATGATTGGTGAGTTCGTCGTAGATGATCTGGTAAAACTGGAATCTGTACTTAATTTTTCGTGCGCTCAAGATTATTGATCTCCTTCTATTGTACAGGAGGTGGTGTTCTTGCATATACGCTGTTGGGAGTTGATTACAATGAAGCCAGCGGAGATTGTGCGTTTTTAATACTGGATCCTCATTACACAGGAAGCGATGACATCAAGAAAATTGTTGGTGGTGGGTGGTGTGGATGGAAAAAGGCTGTTGATAGCAAAGGGAAGAATTTCTTCTTACATGATAAGTTCTATAATCTTCTGCTGCCACAGAGGCCAAACATGGTTTAATTCATGTGAGATGTTTATTTAGAAGCGTCATAGGACACAGGAGCACAATCAATTTCATTTCTTGAATTCATAATATATGTTCTAGTTCTTTTTTTTTTAATATATATATATATGTTCTAGTTCTGCGTTACATTTTCGAAGGATTTCAGGCAATGAAATTTGCCAACTCAATTGAACCTCAGTCATCCAAGATTACTTCAATAGATTAATCGCTTCATAGGAACACAAATAATTTTTTCAATTTATTTTAAATCTTTTAATATATATTAATTAAAGAAACATGGAGGATTACAGGATTACATTAAACTTTGTGTTTTGTTTGAAAAATACCCAAATTCTTTCTAAAGTTTTGATACTATCTTTAACATTTAATGTTTTATAAATATTTTAGAAATACATTTTGAGCAAACGTTGGTAACTTTTTAACTAATTGTTTTACAATTTTATTTGTGTACAACTTTTATTCATTGACGTGTAAAATATTACAAAATTTTATTTAATTTTTTATTTTAATGTGTCGTTACAATATGAGTTGGGTTGGGTTAGATAATATTCTAGTGTTTTAAAGAACGATTAGTTGGTTTATCAAATTTTCGATTCCACTCGAACTGAACCAATTTTATATAAATATTTTTTTTACCCCTGTTTGGAACCTCTGAGAGGAATTTCAAAATCAGATTTTGAAATTCATTTCCAATGGAGCATTAGATTAGATTTTAGGATTTATTTACATAAACAAGCCGCCGGCGAACGTGTCACACTCTCATCTCTCACGACCGCCCAGTTCGCTCGCTCTCTCTCTCATGCCGCCGTTCCCCGCAGGTACTCACTCTCATTTCAAACTCGTCTCTCACGATTTTCACTCTCATCCCAACGTTTTGTGTTTAAGATCTGTTGTTGGGTTCGCGTTGCATCCCAAAAATCGGATTCACCGATCTGGGTTGGGTTAGGCATCGAGTAGAAGAATCGATGAATTCGAATTTTCGGGTTGGTCCAAAGAAAGCTCCATAACTCGAACCGATGACGCGATGAACCGTGAAGTTCCCGCCTTACAGCCTCCGGCTCATCACTGAGCAGCGACCTATCCGAAAACCAAGCTCCCATGGCTCTTGCGCACCAACACCACTTCCTCAACTCATTTCATTCCATTCGCAAGCCCAATCTGAACCAATACTCTCCCAATTCTCACTTGTTTTTTCAATTCAATACCCAGAAACTCGTCTGCTCATGTGCAACATCTCCAAATCCCACCACTCAGTCTCCATCCCCGATTTTCCTCCCTTTTCTCGAGGAAAACGAGGAACAAGAAGAAGAAGAAGAAGTTAAAGGAGCTCATCGCCATGAAGGAAACAAGATGGAAGATTGGGATGACCCACTGTTCAGATTCTTCAAATCACGCACTTCAACGACGCAAGACCCCCAGCGCGAAAGCAAAGTCTCCCTTCAGAAGAATCGCCGTTCTTCTTGGCATCTTGCCTCTGGTTCCGAATTTGCGGATGAAGCTGAAATTACAATCGACGAAGTCGCCGGACAATTGAGTTCTGTGAGTCAGAATTTTAGGGCCTTACCTGACGGCGTCGTCGGAGACATTATGCGAACTGCGAGGAACTTGCCGGAAAATACGACCCTGGGAGAGGCTTTGGCAGATTTCGATGGGAGAATTGGGGAGAAACAATGTATGGAGGTGTTACGTTTGTTGGGTGAGGAGAATCTTGTGGTATGTTGCTTGTATTTCTTTGAATGGATGGGTTTGCAGGAGCCTTCGCTTGTTACACCTCGTGCTTATTCTCTTATTTTTCCGTCGCTGGGGAGAGCTGGAATGGGAGAAAAAATTATGGTATTGTTCAAGAACCTTCCGCTCAAGAAGGAATTCCAGGATGTTCATGTGTATAATTCAGCAATGTCTGGGCTCATGTTCTGTAACAGGTACGAGATAGGCCTAAATTTATGACATTGTTTATGTTCTGTTTGTTCTATAGTTGATAATTTTTCTTGCTGCTTAATCTAGTCATCTGTCATCATTTATCTTTATGGAGGAACTTGGATTGAACTCGGAGCTGTTGAAATGATAAATTTCTGATAAGTTGCTTGCCATGGGGATTAGGGGTTTTGTGTAAGTTGAGGCATGCCATTTTGAAACATCACAGCATTTTGTTTTCCTTTTGATGCTTATAGTCTACCCCTACTAATCTATGGATTTCGCCCGCCCCAAAACCAACTTCAAGAGATGCCAGGGATACTGAGGGGTTTGTTTAGTAACGTTCTCGTATCTTGTTTTCATTTTCAATTTTATTAAGAAATTTAAATATTTGACAACTATTTATGTGTGTTGTTTCTCATTT
Organism: Momordica charantia; assembly: GCF_001995035.1. Next base: position 2,710,973 of record NW_019104497.1, read on the forward strand.
CTTCTAGAAACATTCTAAAAATTGTATCCTTCTTGAATCTATAGAGTTGATGCCATGCAATTATATTTTTCTTTATTTAAAAAAGGAAATAGAGCAAGAAATGAAAACGTTATCAAACTTATAAACTCGAAGCAGGATATTGAGCATATTTCAGAATATTCGAAGATCTTTATCATCATAGCACCCTTTAGAATAGCATATATAAGTAGATCTTTCTTTTCTATTTTTATCAAAATTAAGTAGAACTACACCTTGTTAGTATTAATCCCTCCTTAATCTATGTTCTGTTCACATATGATTTATGGGGAGAGGAAAGACAGGGTTCTGTGCCATACTCTTCCAATCCAATGAAAACAATACTTGAATAAACCTTCTGGTATATGGAAGAACTAGCCTTCAAATTGGCTGTCAAATACAAATTATTTGAAGTCATATTTTTTTGGGGGGAAATAGCATGGTTTATATCTTTCGAGGTAGTCGTAGTAGTTGGGGAGGCTCGACTTTGATTATTCTCTAATCCTCATTTCCATGTTATAACTTTTAGGTATAATGATGCTTGCAAGGTCTATGAGGCCATGGAAACAAATAATGTTAATCCAGATCATGTGACATGTTCTATAATGATCACAGTCATGAGAAAAATCGGCCGCAGTGCAAAGGATTCCTGGGATTACTTTGAGAAAATGAACAAGAAAGGAGTAAAATGGAGTCCAGAAGTTTTGGGTGCCCTGATTAAATCGTTCTGCGACGAGGGGCTCAAGAGTCAAGCGCTTATCATCCAATTGGAGATGGAGAAGAAGGGGGTTGCTTCGAATGCGATCGTGTATAACACGATCTTGGATGCTTTTAGTAAATCGAACCAAATCGAGGAAGCCGAAGGTCTCTTTGCTGAAATGAAAGCTAAAGGGGTGAAACCGACTAGTGCAACATATAACGTTTTGATGGATGCATACAGTAGGAGGATGCAACCTGAGGTTGTTGAGAAGCTTATGCTTGAGATGAAGGATGTGGGTTTTGAGCCTAATGTGAAGTCATACACTTGCTTGATTAGTGCTTATGGAAGGCAAAAGAAAATGAGTGACATGGCTGCAGATGCATTTTTGAGGATGAAGAAAAATGGCATTAGGCCAACTTCACATTCATATACAGCTCTTATCCATGCCTATTCTGTAAGCGGTTGGCACGAGAAAGCCTACTTGACATTCGAGAACATGCAACGAGAAGGTTTAAAGCCATCCATTGAAACTTACACGACTCTGCTCGATGCATTTAGGCGTGCGGGTGACACTGTGGCATTGATGAAGATTTGGAAACTTATGATTAGAGAAAAAATAGAAGGGACAAGAGTAACATTCAACATACTGCTAGATGGGTTTGCAAAACAGGGTCATTATGTTGAAGCTAGAGATGTGATTTCTGAGTTTGGAAAGATTGGATTGCAACCAACCGTCATGACATACAATATGTTGATGAATGCATATGCAAGGGGAGGGCAACATGCAAAGATGCCACAGCTGCTGCAGGAGATGGCTGCTCGAGAACTAAAACCCGACTCGGTTACTTATTCAACCATGATCTACGCCTATGTTCGTGTTCGCGACTTCAAACGAGCTTTCTTCTATCACAAGAAGATGGTAAAAAGTGGACAGGTGCCAGATGTGAAGTCATACCAGAAACTTAGAGCAATTTTGGATGTAAAACTTGCTACAAAGAACAGGAAAGACAAGAGTGCCATTCTGGGTATAATAAACAGCAAAATGGGGATGGTGAAAGCCAAGAAAAAGGGCAAGAAAGATGAGTTCTGGAAGAACAAGAGAAAGCATGTGAAAACTCAGAGAGTTTCTCCCATGGAGGCAAAGAGTTGAATGGACCACCCATTTGGGCTTTTGAATCATCATAGTATGGGCTGAGAAAGCCCATAATTTGGCAAATGTGTAGGCCCTTTGTTGCTCCAAATGGGCCTACATTGGCACAACAGATTGGTAACTAATGATGAAGAATATTGTACATTACGAAAAAAGGAGAACTAAGCTCTTCTTTTATCACGTGTTAAAGTTAGAAAGGGGTTTGTTCTCTACTAAGAAAATGGAAGAATTTTATGATGGCGTATTCTAATTTCCATTTCTTCATATTTAAGCAAACAGCAAATCTCATTGAAAAATGATCCTCTAAATTATCACACCACTTTTTTTTCCTTTAAAATATTGGATTTTTTTAAAGATACTACTTAATTTTCCCACTAATCACTCATGCCATCGGTTTAAATTGGGAACAAATAATGATAAATGAGTATTTCACACGCTTAAATAATTTTAAAATTTAAAATTCTTCTTCTTAGTTTTTATGTTCTTATTTGTGATATTTTTTTTTAATTTTCATTAATAGTTTTAGTAATGGAAATATGTAGACATGTCAACCGACATTTAAAATCTTGACCGTGTCTTATCTTGTACAATTATGAGGTCAAAAGATAAAAAATCATGATCTTCCTCAATTTAATGTAGATCATCAACAAATAGAGTGACTATGGCTAAGAGACCATTATTGTTGTTGAATTTAAGGTATCTATAAATGCCATAAGTGCTTAGGCATCCAAGGGCAACAACTTGCTTCATACGTTAAAACTATTTTCAGAATATCATCTCGTCATAAATTCATTTCCAAAATCATTCTCTCGTCTCCAATCCCAAAAACTATTTTGAGAATGAAATACTTTACAAATCAGTATCTGTACTCATTCCACCCACTATAGACTAAGCTACTAGATGTCCACCACATACATTTTAGATTACTCGAGTTTGAGATTAGGATAAAAATATGAAAAAAAAATGTTAAAATTCCAAAATCTAGTCATGAACCTATTATACACAAAATTAAAAGACTAGGGTTCTATTACACACAAAATCAATTTTATGCCAAATAAGTTAACGAGTTTAAAAAAAATGTCAAATGGATCGACACAAAATCAAAAGGTTCAAAGTCTTACGGGAAACAAAATTCAACTTTATGGCATATAAATTTACGAATTTAGAAAAATATCAAATACGTCAATAACATACTAGACATGAAATTTGAAAAAAAAAGGCAATTAGATACAATTAAACGTTCAGAGTTTAAATACAAAACTGAGAGTTTATGAATATATTAACGGGAAAAGTTAACTAAAAATTTGTAATTTAACGAGAAAAGAAATCAAAAGAGTTGGGAAGTTGAAAAAGCCGAGCCATGTATTTGAGTAAATGGAGAGAAATATATGGGAAAAAAATAAATATTAAAAAAAAAAAAGAAAGAGCAAAAAGATTATCTCCGGGGACTGGACCGGTTAGCGCGGAGCCGAGTGGAAGCAAAAGACGGGGGAAACACACAGCGGTGGATCGGCTAAAGGCAAGGCGCCACGTGGACTGCTGAAACGAAGGATAAACTTCGATGACGTGTACTTATAACCGTAGCCTCCATATAAATACCTCTCATTGGCCCCCATTTTTTCTTTAATTTGCTCTCTCTCATCCCTTTCTTTCCCCTCCCTTCTCAACCGGAGCGAAGAAGAACCAGACAAATTCGGATCCGGCTCCGATAAACCATCTAGGGTTTCCATTTCTTCCATTTTTGTCTCCCTTCACAAAATCCGTCTCCTTCTACTCCCTCCATTTCTCCCCACTCCCCGCGATTTGGAGATCCGATTCGTGTCTCCTGTCTTGGCTCGAGATCCGGGCCAAGCACAGAAGAATACCACTCCAAGTGTTCTCTTTCGCTTCTTTGCATCTCCACTGCTCGCCGATAGGTTGTTCTCTCTCGCTCTTTCCTTTTTTAGTTTCTTCTCTGTTTTTATTTGTTGTGGAGGGAAATGTAAGAAATGGACTGCGTTGTGTTTAATTGCTGTTTATGGTGGATGATTCGTGGGGTTTTGTTGCGGTTTATGATTTGTAACTTCGTTTGTCTTCTATTTCAATCTGTTGTGTATGAATCCGTTGTGCGTGCCTTGGGTGGGTGGGCGTATTTCATTTTCTCATTGATGTTTTACTTTATTAAATTTCGACTTAGATTATATTGGTATCTTGGTTAATTAATGGTTACCATACTGTGATACCTGGGTTGGATGTAATTTTTTTTTTTAGCATGAGATAGATGTGAAGCTTCAACCATTTAAATAATTGCATGTTGTAAATATGGATCGTATTTTTAAAGTTTTGCTGTCTAAATGTGCATTTTCTGTCTGAATTATAATTGGAGTGTAGGTGTCTTCAGCATAGATGGCCTCAAATGAAGGATTTCTGACGGAGGAGCAGCGGGAAGTGCTGAAAATAGCGAGTCAGAATGTGGATATATTGTCTTCCTCTCCAAAATCTCCCAAAGGCTCACTTCCTGAATATCATATAAAAGCCCCTGCTGGTGGAAAGGTACCGGGACCTGGAATTAATGTGAAGCATGTGCGTAGATCTCACTCTGGGAAGCACATTAGGGTGAAAAAAGGTGAGTTCGTTGCTCTGTCGTGAGCAGTGTAAGTTTGAAGAGATTTGAAATATAAGTTTTGACTTGTGATTTAAGAGTACTCATTCTCTCGGTATTAAAAGTACTGAAATTTATACAGTTTGTGATATTTGAACTCTTCATAAATGTGTGCTCAAGAACTCGGAATATTTATTGACTATTTGAATCGTTTCTGGATGTTATAGTACATCTTTTACTGTTTTGAATGTTTTAAAAATTTTTGTTACGATTTTTAACTGCACCAGTTTCTGTCTAATCCTATATTATTAGTATATTTCTGCAGTTCAATATTCAATATCTATGATTGTTAAAATTTTGACGATTTATGATTTTGAGGGAATGGTTTGAAGTTAATACAAAAAAGGAAAATAAAAAGAAATATAATGCAGAATTGCTTTTTGGCCAACCGTCCAACCTTTAAATTTTTGTTTATCGTTGTGAAATTTGTATGCAGGGGGCGTTCTTTATCCAATGAATATACAGTTGGATTTGATTTTTATTCAGCCTTGCCTGTGAAATTTATCTCTGTCCTTTGCTCATGAGCCATTGTGCAGTGTACATTGCTACAATGAACGTTCCAGTAGTTTCAAAGTCTTACCTTATTATATCATACATGATATCATTTAGTATTTTAGATGTAATTTTAGCAGCCAGTCCTGTTCTTACCTCTCTAACCACTAGTATATATACTAATGTTGGCAGATGGGGCTGGTGGAAAGGGCACTTGGGGCAAACTGCTTGACACTGATGGTGATTCTCATATTGACAGAAATGATCCTAACTATGACAGTGGCGAGGTAACTTTTCAATATTGAGTTGGATTTTCTCTTCTTGTGTATTATTGCACAATAAGACATACATGCACGTCTGTCCTATGAAGGACCTAAATCCCAGAGAAGATTCATATTAACATATATTATGGTTTAGGGTTCGATGATAGGAAACTTGTGATCCTAATGTGGTACTTGCACTATTTTCCATATACTCCTTGACATAAGGACTGGTAATAGTATGCATGCTAGTGGGATTGCATTTAGTGGATTGGGATCGATTGACAGTCTTTTAGATTTATCTTTCTTTCCAAACTTAATTATATATTGTGTCTCTGACATTTCGTCTCTAAATAGGAACCATACCAACTTGTTGGTTCAACTGTCTCAGATCCCTTGGATGTATATAAGAAATCTGTTGTATCCACTATAGAGGAATACTTTAGTACTGGTGATGTGGCATTGGCGGTATCTGATCTTGGAGATTTAGGCTCGAGTGACTATCATCCTTACTTCATTAAGCGACTTATTTCTATGGCAATGGATAGACATGATAAGGAGAAGGAAATGGCTTCAGTTCTGATTTCAGCCTTATATGCTGATGTTATGAGTCCTGCCCATATAAGGGATGGATATTTTATGCTTCTCGAGTCTGCTGATGATCTTGCTGTGGACATATTGGATGCAGTTGATATCCTTGCTTTGTTCTTAGCTCGTGCTGTAGTTGACGACATAATTCCCCCAGCATTTCTAACCAGGGCAAGGAAGGCATTGCCAGACTCATCTAAAGGAACTCAGGTTATCCAAACTGCTCAGAAGAGCTATCTCTCTGCCCCACATCATGCCGAACTTGTGGAGAAAAAATGGGGTGGCAGCACACATTTTACAGTTGAGGAAGTGAAGAAAAAAATTGCTTATCTCTTGAGGGAATTTGTTGAGAATGGAGACACTTTTGAGGCTTGCAGATGCATAAGACAGTTAGGTGTTTCATTCTTTCATCATGAGGTTGTTAAGAGGGCTTTGACTCTTGCCATGGAGATCCGAACAGCAGAACCCCTGATACTGAAGCTTCTGAAGGAAGCTGCTGAGGAAGGTCTGATAAGCTCAAGTCAAATGGTTAAGGGGTTTGCTCGGCTGGCAGAGAGCCTTGATGACCTTGCCCTTGATATTCCATTGGCAAAATCTTTGTTTGAATCTTTGATCCCAAGGGCCATATCTGAAGGATGGCTTGATGCTTCCTTTATGAAATCTTCAGATGAAGATGTGGATGTTGGATCCAAGGATGAAAAGCTTAGACGCTACAAGGAAGAGGTTGTGACTATAATTCATGAATATTTTCTTTCAGATGACATTCCTGAATTAATACGAAGCCTAGAAGATCTTGGTGCACCGGAGTATAATCCAATCTTTTTGAAGAAACTTATTACACTTGCAATGGATAGGAAAAACAGAGAAAAAGAAATGGCTTCAGTGCTCCTTTCAGCTCTTCACATCGAGATATTCTCTACGGAGGATATAGTCAATGGTTTTGTGATGCTGCTGGAGTCTGCAGAAGATACAGCGCTAGATATTTTGGATGCATCAAATGAGCTTGCTCTGTTTCTAGCCAGAGCTGTGATTGACGATGTCTTGGCTCCTCTGAATCTCGAGGATATCGCGAGCAGGTTGATCCCAAATTGTACCGGAAGTGAGACTGTGCGGATGGCCCGAACATTAATTGCAGCTCGTCATGCTGGTGAGAGGCTTTTGAGATGCTGGGGTGGTGGAACTGGCTGGGCAGTGGAGGATGCAAAGGACAAGATTCAAAAGCTCTTAGAGGAGTATGAAAGTGGCGGAGTTGTGGGTGAAGCTTGCCAGTGTATCCGCGATCTCGCGATGCCATTCTTCAACCACGAGGTTGTGAAGAAGGCACTGGTTATGGCCATGGAGAAGAAGAACGACAGGATTCTAGATCTGCTGCAGGAATGCTTCAATGTGGGCCTGATCACCATCAATCAGATGACTAAAGGCTTCTCTAGGATCAAAGACAGCCTCGATGACCTTGCCCTCGACATTCCAAATGCAAGCAAGAAGTTTGCTTTTTACGTGGAGCATGCCCAGAAGCAAGGATGGCTCCTACCATCCTTCGGATCGTCTGCTGCAACAGACTCTTTGGTGCTTTTGACTGCATCCTCCTGAGGGAAACAGAGAGTTAGATTGTTTTATCTCATGCATGTTGTTGCCCATTAATTATCTCCTCTCGAAGCGCCGCCCCGCAAGCTCTTCAGCTTTGCTCGTGTGAAGGTAGTTGTAGAGAGTAGTAGCTACGATGGGTCTTTTGCTTCCTTCCTCCTGATGATGGCTTTACTTTAGCGGTGGTCTGATAGAGATAATATGATCCCCTGCCATTGTATAAAGTTCAGTTTCTGGTTTTTTTTCTCATCAGAATTTTAGGCAAATGTTGTGATATCATGATGTTGTTTAGACAGGATATTTTATATCATCATAATGCTGCTTCGCACAACATGAAAGGGTTGGTGGACAGTTCTTTTCACTAATCACTACTAATTTTCTCCACCTTCTTAGGCTTCTTCCAGGTTCACCTTCTCTTGTTTACATTTGTTTTAGATCTATTTGTCATGGTCATATAGCTACTCTTCTATTTCACTTGGTTGTAGTTTTGGAATTTTTCTTTCAATCCTCGGAGCATGAGTTTATAAGATTCAGAGAAATTAATGCCTACATTCTTAATTGCTTAAAATTAATAATGTTAATTATAGAAGCTGTCCGGTCGGCAAGGATACGATGTCTCTTGGTCATCTTAACTTAGAAATCTCATGTTTGAACTTTTAGTGAGTTTAGTACATAAAACTCTTTACGTCTCCTAGCGATTTTAATGCCAAAAATTTTGCCTCTTGGGTTTGGGTCACGGGAAGGGTGCAGGTGCTCCTAAATTTGTTGTGGGATAAAACTATTTGTTGAGGGATAAAACTTTGACTCCCAATTATCAAAATAAAAAATATATATATATATTAATTACAGTAGATTGTCTTCTCACAAAAAGCATAAGCATTTTTTTGGGCTAAAACATATAAACATTTCTTGTGAAAAAAAAAACTTTTCACTAAATGGGGTCGGATTTTTAAGCTTTTAAAACTTCAACAAAATATTTACCGTAAATGAATTTTGTATCGGAATAAACACAAAGAAACTAGGGTAAATTTGCAGGCTTTATTTCTCCGAAGTCTCCTCGATTTCATCGTATGCAAATTACCATAAAAGTAGAAATATGTAAACTATGAACATGTTTCGCGAACTATAAAAAAAAATATATTTCGTGAAAAAGCAAAATTACTGGTGGTGTTACACACTCATTTCTTCAAAGAAAAATCTACCACGTCGCTCAATTAGCAAGCCATATATCAAATCTTCATTTCTTGAACTAAAAATGATTTACCATTTGTTAAAATATGAGTGTATTTTTTATAAGACATAATATTAACCTTAAACATTTTCAACTTATTTAGAAATTGTCCGTGTTAATTTAAATAACTTTTTCCGAGTATCCATTAATCATGCATTAAAAAATATGGAAAAATAAAAAATTTAAAAAAACGCCAAAAGACCAGCGAGCGATAATCTGTGCAGTTAGTTTCCGGAACCAAACAGCAGCTAAGATATCCGCGGAACCAAACAAGGGTCTTCTTCTCTCACCTTTTTTCTACTTCTTTCCGCGTCCACAGTCGCAGCACAAGAAACTCTTCGATTACAGAAAGCTCCAGCTGCTCCCAATGCCTCTCAAGACTGAACATGGAGTATCCGACAGCTCCCTCGGTGACAACTCCAAGACGGCCCATCCTTCTAAAGTCGTCGTTCTTGCTGACCTCAACGTTGATCCTCCAGAAATGGACGACGACACTTCCCTCCACGTTTCAGCTTCCACTATCTCTAGGTCACTTTATTTTTCGCGCTTTGTCCAATTTTTAGCCGAATTTAGAGATTCTTGGTGTGGTTTACCCCTTTCTGTACATGCCTGAGTTTATTTCTGCGTCTCGTTTTCTTCACTTGCTGTCCCAGAGTGGGATACTAAATGGAGATCAATTCAATTCAGCTAGGGAGTTTTGGCGTTGAATTGTGATATATTCACTCTAATGAACCAAAATTTGTACCAGAAAACCGTTGAGCGGTTTGTTTCTTATTTCTTGGTCGTAGCGTTTTTCATATTTGACTAGTGGACCGTAGCGAAAAAGAAGCTATTGACATTCTTTTTAATGATTCGGAGGATGCTTTGGGATAATGCCCTTTACGTCTCGACGCCGGCTTCTGCTGGTCAAGTCATCTTTAACAGAGGATTTCTGTATTGGATGGTGTGAGGAGTGAACCAAGGTTTTATGAAACGAGGAAAATGCGTCAAAATAATATTTCATCGACTGTCTTTGTCTTATTTTTGGATGAAATGGATACATTCCACCCAAAAAACATGTAAAATCGGAGGGGAGCTCTAGCCACTTGGAGTTCAAACCGAAACGTAAGATTAGCTAGATTACAGAAAAGTTATCTTATTAGCCACGACAAAAGAATATGATGATTGCAGAAGTCATTGTAGTCAAGAAGCTAAAAATAAGTTTTTCATTGTTTTAAATTTTATCGAAGACCTCATCTAAATTCCATTTAATGCAACGTCCTAAAATATCTTCCTGTTCCTAATACATCAAATCCCCTACATAAAGTTTAGAGACAGCATGGTGACATGTGATCTTAAGCCTCTCCTAAGGTTGACGCTGAAGTTTTGCTGGATTACTAGGTGTCCACCATGGTAAGTAGAAGAATACGCCAATCCGGAATAGAAATATGATCAAGGTATTTACTTGCTTTGTCACAATAAATGTCCATTTTAGGGTTGAGGAGTTGTTATAGGTCAATTAAGTTTAAATGAGTTTCAAAATGAGTTTTTGTTGCTGCTTTAGGGGTGGAGAGAGAATGAGTCTGTTTGGGAGCTCATTAGATTTAACTCCTCTTTATGGAGTTAGTTTCGAAGTTGTTTTGTAATTATCAGTTAGGTGTTATTCTTTTAGATTGGAGGCCATTTCTTTAGGCGGGTCTTCAGTTGTTGGGCGAGTTTTTTTGTGTGCCCCAATATATGTGTTTTTGTTTTCATTGTCTCACTAAAAAGTCTGGTTTCTTATTAAAAAAAAATAAGTTTTTGTGGATGCTTGTTAAAAAAAAAAGTTTGTGTAATTTTAGGTTATCTATGGATGAAAGCAATCAAGACAAAACTGTGGCAAGTTGCAAGGATACCAGTACAGTGGAAGTAGAAGGTAGACGTGTAAGCAAAATAGCAAAGTGCCGTTCAAGAAATAATAAGGTAGAGTACTCTCTTGATTCTGTAGTTGACGCAGATGGTGACCAACATGGTCAAGGTGTTTCAACTTCTCGTGAAGAAAAAGTCAGCAGCCTTAAAACTGTGAGTTTCCTTAATGTTTGGTTTTTTCTCATCTAAGATATAAGGCTTTGTTTGATAACCTTTTCATTTTTAGTTTTCAATTTTTAAATTATGCTTGTTTCCTTATCATTTCTTTGCTATGTTATTCATTTTTCCAAAAAACACATTAGGATTCTTAGAAATTTTTAAAAGCTACTTTGTTTAGTTTTCAAATCCTGACTTAGATTTTGACAATGGTTTTTAAGAAGTGGATAACCAAACAAAGAAACACATAGGTGGAAGTAATTTTTAAAAATAAAAAACAAAAAATAAAATGGTTATCAAATGAGGCTTAAACCTTTTGTTTTCTCTTTATTACCTGTTTTTTTCACTGCTTTATTGCATCTGCAATATGTGGATTGGATTGCTTGCCATGTTATTCCTTGGATCAATCAAGATGGTTTTGGAAATCTTCTGCTGTGTGTTAACCTCTTAAGAATGGCCAGCCGTTAATTCCTAAAGACCTCTAGTTGACAAGTTTATATCATATGTAATTTCTGCATGTATTTAAATTTTTAGCTTCCATGTGCTGTTTCTCTTAAATCACACTGCTAAAATTATGTTTAGGTTTTTGAACTGGGGAGGCTCAGATCCTTGGATGTTTTATGGGAGCATCCTTTTTCTTTACCATTTTTTAGACTTGCCCTTTTATGATTGTGCGCTGTTTCCTTTTTTGGGATGATAAAGTAATTTTCATTAAGACAAATTAGAGAATAAAAGGTACAAACACACCAGTCACGGCTGCCAAGGGGAGCCTACCAACGAAAATATTGAAAAACCCCAATAATAACAACTTTATTGCTCATCTAGTTTTATATCTTGAAGGATCGGTGTACGGAGTGTCGATTCTTTTATTAACTTAAATTGTTTCCTGAATTCAAAGAATTGGGGAACATTTAACCTTTTTAATTTTTAGAATATTTTATTGATAATTGAATTATTTGGTATCCTTATTCTTTTGTATGTCTGGGTTTTCTTAATGAAATTGTTCCAAATAAAATTTTGTTTGGTGCAGTTAAGCATTCTTTTCTCTGTCAGTAATTGCATCAGATTGTGTATATATCAGTTCTCTTTTATTTGTTTGTTTGCAAAAGCATAGCTTAAATGTTGAAGCTTCTGATGTATTTAATACATACATCTGTGGTTGTGTCTCCCTCGCACGCACAGAAGTCCAGTCTAGATGATGGAGGATATGAACTTAGTAGTTAGTCTGCAGGATGTGACTGCTTATTCACCTGGATTATTGGATGCCTGCTTGCAGGGTTTAGTTCATGTGGCAAGAAAGATGCCAAAAAATGCTCACGCTCATTTCATTCTTGGTCTAATGTACCAGAGGTTGGGCCAGCCACAAAAGGTAGCTTAACTTGCACATCCTACCTGTTTTGGCTAATTTTCTTGTCCTTATATCAATTAAACTGTGGTATTCTTTCAGGCCGTTTTAGCATATGAAAAGGCAGAGGAGATCTTACTCCAAAGTGATGTTGAGATTCACCGGCCAGAGTTGCTCTCATTGGTTCAACTTCATCATGCACAGGTTACAATTTATATCCCTGTTTGCTTTACATCTCTCCTCTTAGGTTACGCTCATCCCTCTTTGTAAATAATGGGTATTACTAACCTGGTCGTGCTCACCTGTTTTATGGACTGTCTAGTGTCTCCTTCTAGAAAGTGCAGGGGACAATAGTTCTGACAAAGAACTTGAACAGGAGGAGCTTGATGAGGTTTTTTCTAAACTTAAGCATTCAATGCAATCTGATATTAGACAGGCAGCTGTGTGGAATACCCTTGGCTTGATACTTCTTACTAGTGGTCGAGTAAAGGTGCATATTTACTATTGTTCACTTTCGTGATTGGACTCCTCTTAGAAACTAATGCAGAACATGTTAATATAACCAGAGTGCCATTTCAGTGTTGTCATCCTTGTTGGCCATTGTTCCTGACCACTATGATTGCCTTGGAAATCTTGGAATTGCTTATCTTCAAAGGTATATGAAGTAGTGTCCATGCTTGTCTTCGGGTGTCTCTTATGGTTTTTAATAACTTTAGTTACTGAAGCTGGCGAGGAGTTGGGGGAATCAATACTGGAACTTGAAATAATAAGCAACTAAAGGCGGTATGTTCTGTACAAGATGAAGACAACTGACGATGCAAATCAGCTAATCATGGATGAATACTAAAACCTATGGCTTCGTTAGTATTACAGTTCTATGCATGTTCGATCAACGATTCTCAATTAACTAAGTAGCTTCAACAGCTTCTTTTCATTTTCTGGAAGAATCAGGCATTTATCATACTTCCAATTTCCTTTTTCTAAAAAAATAATCAATATCCTCTCTAGACTTATCACATAAAAATTGTCTTATGGCTGTTTGTAAATTGGGGGGTTTGAGTACCCTGGATGGTGTGCATATGTAACCACTTGTCGGTTTCTTTTCACATCCTATCATGTTAAATAGATAGTGCAAGAAGTTCATACCTTGAGAATGTGCCGTTTTATTAAGACTATCGTACTAAGTACATGCTGCTGTTGAACATATGTTGAAGTGGAGACATGGAACTATCAGAAAAATGTTTTCAAGAATTGATCCTGAAAGATCAAAATCATCCTGCCGCTCTCATCAACTACGCTGCTCTTCTCTTGTGCAAGTACGGCTCTACTGTTGTAGGTATGTGTCAACGGTGGTTTGTTTGTTTAATGGACACTCTTGTTATTTTCTCTCTTAGTTTGTTAATATTTGGAATGGGTTCAAAATCACTTTGTTTAGTATATTTTTATTAGTTACTTGTTAGAACCTTAATTAGTCAGTACTCATTCTTCTAACTTAATTCTAAGGTGCTGGAGCAAATTCTGGTGAAACTGGTGCTGGTGAAAAGGTCGTAGGTATCAATGTTGCGAAGGAGTGTTTACTTGCGGCTCTAAATGTAGATCCAAAAGCAGCCCATGCTTGGGGAAATCTTGCTAATGCATATTTTGTGACTGGGGATCACAGAAGTTCTGCCAAGTGCTTGGAGAAGGTGCTCATGGATCCCTATTCTTAGGGAAAAGGTTTTCTTCTCGTGTATTTTAGTTCTGTGGAAAAGATGGGATATTCAGTCCTCACAAGAATTCTTTGTACTATTCCTAGTTAGAAAAGTCTTAATGTTTTTTGGCCTCTTTCCTCTAATTACCCAACAGGGAGCAAAACTGGAGCCAAATTGCATGTCTATGAGATATGCTGTTGCTATGTTCCGACTTAAGGATGCGGAAAGGTCTCAAGATCGTAATGAGCAGCTCTCTTGGGCTGGAAATGAAATGGCCTCTATTATTAGAGATGGAGATGGCTCAACAATCGATCTTCCTGTAGCATGGGCAGGACTTTCCATGGTTCACAAGGCTCAACATGAAATTGCTGCAGGATTCCGTACACATCACGGTGAACTGAATGAAGTGGGGGAACATGCAACCTACAGTTTAAATCAGGTAATAATCTGTCTCTGGATTTTTTTTTCGGTTCTAAATGAGCTACTTATGGTGTCTAGTATTTTAGTTTTCTAGAAGATAATTCGGATTATGCTTATGATCAATCTTGGCCCCAAAATTTCACTGGGTCTGTGTATATTCTTAGAAATCCACAAAAAATTAGGATGTTCTCCCGAATTACTGATAGCTGCCTAAATCAATTCTTGAAGAATAACTAGTTTTTCCTGCAGTTCGACTACCCTCCAATAATTATAAGTGCTGGATGTCTGTGAAAGAAAATCATTGTCATTTTTCTAATTATATTCTTTGGGTTCTAGAGATGTGATCGAACTTGTTAAGATCTCTTCTACATTGAGATACATAATTGGTAAATCTCCATTTTGATTAGCCTTGACTAGTCATTACTGGAAAATACAGCCCTAGCCTCGTCGGCCCCCCAATTCTCCTGACCTATATTAGCAGTTTTAGAATCAACATTTTGAAGATTTCTGTTAAGGATCTTTGTGGTAGTAAATCAATTTTTTATTGTTCTACTTCACATATGACATCTTTTCGTCTCCTTAATAGCATAAGCTTTTCCAATAGTGAAAAGCTGGAGGACTTTGTATGCAATCATTCAAACATGGTTTGGTTTGAGTTTTGTTCTAACCACTCAGAGACTTTGGACCACAACTTTTGTTATTTTCAGCTCAAGGAATCTAGTTTTCCGGTGTCATACTTAAAAAGGATCAAACCACTAACCAGCCTACAAATGGAAAAATGACATTTGTGGCAATCCTTTATACAGATGATTATTTTATGTTTGAAATTCAATAATTAAATATATGTGTGTATATTTATATATGTATATATCCATCTTCTGTTATTAATATTCTTGTTAGATTGATGAGTATTGCCTTATTTAACCTAGGCAATAGCTGAGGATCCAGATGATGCTGTTCAGTGGCATCAATTCGGCCTCCACAACCTTTGTACGCGAGAATTTAAAACATCACAAAGATACCTCAAAGCTGCAATTGCCCGCTTAAGAAAATGTAGCTACGCATGGTCAAACCTAGGTATGCAAATACAATTAAATGTCGATTTTAGTGGCTTGCTGTCTCTCTCATTCGTCGATCTTGTTTCATATTCGTGTTTCGTTAGGTATCTCATTGCAGCTCACTGACAACCCGACGCAGGCCGAAGAAGTATACAAGAAAGCTTTGTCATTGGTGGGCACAGAACAAGCGCATACGGTATTTTGTAACCTTGGAAACCTATATCGACAACAAAAGCAGTACGAACGAGCCAAAGCTATGTTATCAAAGTCCCTAGAACTGCAACCTGGTTATGCACCTGCATTTAACAATCTAGGATTGGTTTTTATTGCTGAGGGCCAATGGGAGGAGGCTAAATATTCTTTTGAGAAAGCCCTTGAGGCCGATCCATTACTCGACGCAGCCAAGTCGAACATGATTAAAACAGTCGCTGTTTCTCGATTATGTAATGGCTTATCGTCCTGTCATGTTAAAGATTGATACCTCTGCTATGTGCTATCGGCTGCATCCTCATATTTTGAGTTTGGGATGTAAAGATTTTATAATTTTTCTTGCAAGGAAAGGTATAGCAGCATTTACCTCAACGGCGATGCTTCACGTATGTTTCTCCCCAAGCAGTACTTCCTTGATGGAAACTTGTGTTAATTAGGGCCATAGGTTAAATTAGCTTTGTTTATAATCTATTTGATTCTCTGTTAGAAAATGCTTGGTTGTGCATAATTCACACACCCTGGACCATAGATTTTGCTCGGTAAAGATTAGGAGTGTTAAAAAAATCCGCTGACCCAAGCAACTTGGACAATCCAACCCCAATTGAAAGGGATGAATTGGGTTAGAAAATTTTCGATTTGGATTAGGTTAAATTTTTTAAGGACCGGAAATTTGATTAACCGAACCGAATCCATATATATTAAATATAGTGTTCCCTCTCCCTTCTCCCTCCCTCCCCCTCTCACCTCCCTCATGTCTCTCCCACTTTCTTTCACCTCCCTCAATCTCGCCTCTCTAAAAATCTGGACATTCTCACCTTTTCCATGATCTCACCTATTATTGTCTACCTCTTTCAATCTCACGATCTTCAGCAAATTTTGCCTCGACTTTCACTTTTAAGTTTTACTTGTTACTGTTCATTGCTAAACCAAGCCAACCCAACCTCCATTAATTTTGGTTCCATCGGATACATGACGGTTCAACCGAATTTTTGAGTTGGTCCAAAAATTTAATTCGATCGAATCCAACTTGTGAACATCCTTACTATAGATGCATTGATATTCTTACATTATAATAGAAATGTTGTGCATGTGGATATTAAAATATCAAGTATGTTACATACTGTGTGGGTACGTTTTAATAGTTCAATAGTGTGAAAACACATTGAAATCCTGTCAATTTTATTCTAAGTATATATATTTTACAACTCTTTTTTTATTTAAATTTTACCATTTTTTTTAGTATAATATAGGTTGGGAGGTGATTCAAACCTACAACCTCTAAATTGGAGGTATATACCAATTATTGAACTGCCCACTCTGGCAAATTTTACAACTCATTAAACGCACAAAGTAAACGTAATGTAAAAATGGTAACACTCATTCAACTAAAGATTGCAACAGTGCAAATTAAAACTTTAGGGTAAAAATTAATATTCTCTCTTTGGCCGGGAGGACACCAATATTTACTTACGGTAGAGGAGTTGTGAGCGGAAGAGAGGTTTAGCAAAACCAGAAGCTCCGGCGAAGTCTAGAGGGACGGCCATTGGAGGTCAGCGAAGGATGAAACGCTTCTTCAAGCCAATAGAGAAGGAGGGCTCTTCGAAGAAAGCGGCTCTCTCACCTTCGCTGAAAGATGGTGATGATTCTGAAGCATCGGTGCCGGACAAGAAAGAGCCTCTTAAATTTATAACTTGGAATGCCAATAGTTTACTTCTCCGAGTTAAGAACGACTGGCCGGAATTCACCAAGCTCGTCTCTAATCTTGATCCAGATGTCATCGCCATACAAGTAACTAGATTTCTGCCTCACTCTTTGCTTCACCTTGTGCGACGTTGATAATAGACGCTGATATTTTGTTCTATTTTCCCTTGGTTTTGGTTGTCTTATGAATTTTCATGAATGTGTGTTTTGGGTATGTACTATTTGGGGATCATGCAAGATTTTTCACTAGTAAATGCGAGTTTCTTTTTCCCTTCTGTAGCTGCGAGGAATTGATGATTCCTGGAATGTGCTGGTGGCATGTTTTATACTGGTTTTTTGTTTTTCTGGCTGCAAGGAATTAGTTACTGGATGTGTTGGTTTAGTTGCTTAATTTGACACGTTTATCTTCCATCTTTCTCTCTCTCTTTTTTTCTTTAAGAAAGTTCATGCAATAGCTCTTTGAAATTTAATAAATCGCAAATCCTGTCAATGGTTTCTTTTAAGATGGGTGTGGATGCATGTGCACCTGATGATGTCATTTTTGACGTTTCTATCTCAGTGGGATATATGCTATAAGTTTTGTTATGCTGTGTTTTCAGTCATTAGATAAGCTTTATGGGGACGATGACTTGATTTCACTTTTTCATAGTCTAGTATTTAACAATCATATGGCCGTGGTCCTGTATGGATTGAAGTCAATCAAATCAGTTATTTATTTGATTAATCCATCTCATACAGACTTCTTTATTCTAGTAGTCATCTGATACATTATCTTGTAGAACTACATAAGATGCAAATTATTCCCTTACATGGGCTATGACCTTATCATTGATTACTTCCACACTAGGAAGTAAGGATTCCTGCAGCAGGTTCAAAAGGTGCACCTAAAAACCAAGGAGAGTTGAAAGATGACACAAGCACATCACGTGAAGAGAAGCAGGTAGGATTTTTTTTTCTGTTACTAAAGGTTTCTGGATGAGCAAGAAAGTTGGTTGTGTCGGGCAGGAAAGTGTATGCACGCACTTTGAATTTAGTCTTGTTCTGTGCTTTTATTTAATTTTTACATGAATAAACTTGTTAAGTAAAGCATGTGAAGATTGGTTCAAAAATTTATTTGATAAAGTTGGTGAATAATAATAGTCCGAATTCCAATGGATGAAAATAAGAGCTAAGATTGATTTATTTTTGTAACCAAAGCAACTTGCCAAATTCACAAGTTGAGAATTAAGAATTTATGGTACGTCTATTGGACTCTTTTTCCGTTTACCGGAGGCCGTCGAATCATTCTGATTCCGGCTGGTTCTGATAAGCTAGGATGGAGGGACTTTTGGACTATGCTTAGAAATTTTTCGGCAAAAAATGCAGAGAATCAGATGCTGGAAGCGGCAAATCTTAGAAAATAAAAAATCGAAGAAACCATTGAACCGGTTAAAAAAGATGTTAGGTTTAAGAAGTGTGCAATATTCCTTCTTTTGCAGAAGTAGTTAAGCGAAAAGCAGTTTCATCACTCGATTGTGCGATTATTCAACCCATCTTTGAAGGAAGCAGACTTAAGGCCGTACCTGATGAGAATAGATACCGTGAGTCTCACTCCCCTCGCCAGAATGATCAGAAGATGAGTGATAACAAGAAAAGGGTACCTGAACTTTGGATTCAGAAGGAAACAAAAGTTATTCATGTGGATTGGAACAACTTAATGATTGTTTCTAAGAGTTGTGCTCATGACGATTGGTATAAAATAGCTTTAGCCTTGAAGGAAAAGTATTCTCAGCCTTGTGTGCTCAATCCGTTTATGGCTGATAAAGCTTTGCTCAAGTTTAGCAATTACAGAGTATTAAATTCAAAAGAGTTAACTGGCAATTGGATTCCAGTGGTGAGTTTCGTATTAAGATTGAAATATGGAATGAAGATCGTCATTACAGACCCGAATTTATTAGAAGTTATGGGGGTTGGATTAAAATCATTGATCTTCCTTTGTCTTTATGGGATTGGGGATGTTTCGAAGCAATCGGGAAATATTGTGGTGGGTGTTAGGCCCCTCATAACCAAGACATATCATAGGAACGGAAAAAGGGGAATGTTGGGAGTATAGGCCATAACGGCCAGGAGAGAGAATGTTAGTAGCTGTTGTTAGGGAGTACAGTTAGGGTATAAGTTAGGGTATAAGGTAGGGAGGAGGTTGTAGGGAGGTTTTATTTTTTGGCTGAATTGTATTTGTCTTGTTAAGCAAGCGAGGGAGAGTTTCCCCACCCTCTCGAATAGGTGGGTTAGTGTCTTGTAAAGCCTTAGGGCTCCTTTGTTCTTGAAGTAATAGAAATGGTGAGGAGATACCTCACAAATTGGTATCAGAGCAAGTTTCGGTGCTGGGAACTGTGAGGAAGCATGACGGTCAAGGAGTTGGAGACACGGTGCGAGGCAGTAGAGCAAGAGATTGTTAGTGTGAAGTTGGAAATCGCATTGCTACATCAAAGGTTCGATGAACAACAGAAACAGATAGAGAGCCTCCATGTAACGCTGAAAACGTTCATGGCCCAGACTATTGGAGGATCCCCGTCGCAATCAAACTCCTTACTCACAGGGGAGACATTGATACGGAAAGGGAAGGAAGTTGCGGAAGATGTCCCGGCGAACAACAATGAGGCTCAGGGAAATGATCGGAACCGCTTCAAGAAAGTGGAGATGCCTATTTTCGGGGGAGAAGAGCTGGAGGCCTGGATCTTCAGAGCGGAACGATATTTCGAGATACAGAAACTGACCGATGARGAGAAAATGATCGTTGCCATCATCAGCTTCGATGGAATAGCGTTGGCCTGGTACAGATACACGGACAATCGGGAGAAACACCAAGATTGGAATGATCTCAAAGGTCGACTGCGAGAAGTTTCCATCAGGCGAAAGAGGGAAGACAATGCGCGAAGCTCCTATCGCTGAAACAGGAAGGGAGTTTTGCAGAGTACCGGCAGCAATTTGAAGCTCTCGCGGTGGCGCTACCGCAACTAACTGACGATGTGTTAGAGAGTGCATTCTTGAATGGGCTGGACTCAATTGTTAGGGCTGAGATACGAGCGATGGAACCAAAAGGCTTGGATCAAATCATTCGCAAAGCCCAGCTGATAGATGACATCAACACGGCGATGATGGAAGCGGACGGCCAGATGATTAAAGAAAAAGCCTACACCGGCCCAGTTGCCAGCAAGTTGGCCCAAAAACCCCATGAGGTAATCCCCACACACACGGTCACCCTTACGACTAAAAACCCTAACTCTGTGCAGGGAGCAAGTACGACCCACACCGCCAAGAAGGAAACACCGTATAAGAAATTGACGGAGGCTGACTATCTGAAACAGAGGGAATGAGGGCTGTGCTTTCGCTGCGAGGAAAAATACACCGTCGGACACAAGTGCAGAAATCGAGAACTTCGAGTATTTGTGGTACACGACGACAAGCTCCTAGAAATGGAAGACGATTCAGTTATGGAGACGGAGACGGAAATGACAGGAGAGTCGAATGGAAGAATGGTAGAATGCCAATTAAACACCATTGTGGGCATCTCGACCCCAGGGACAATCAAGGTAAGGGGTTACTGCTAGATAAAGAGGTAACTCTTCTTATTGATTGTGGAGCCACCCACAATTTTATATCTCTTCCCCTCGCAGATGAATTGAAATTACCTAAGACAAAAACGATAAGTTATGGAGTCATCATGGGATCCGGAACAACAGTCAAGGGCCATGGAGTGTGCAAGGGCATTGTTCTCTCACTACCGGAACTTACAGTTAAAATGATTTCCTACCGTTGGACCTAGGCTCGCTGGATGTGGTATTAGGAATGCAGTGGCTCCAGACGATGGGGAAAATGGAAGCGGACAGGCCGGCGCTGACCCTCAGGTTCCATCGCGGCGAGAAGCAGATTACTATTAAGGGCGATCCTACCTTAGCACGACTGGAGGTGTCAATGAAACGCCTAGCTAAGTTATGGGAACCACAGGATCAAGGCTACCTAATAGAGATGAGGATGTTGAATGCTCAGCCAGACGAGATGGACCTGGCCCAAGATCAAATGTCCCCCAAGATAGAGGAACTCGTGCACGAGTACCTGGATGTCTTCCAGAAACCGGAGGAGCTACCTCCAGTTAGGACGACAGACCACCGTATCCCATTGCGAGAAGGTCACCCACCTGTGAATGTGCGTCCGTACCGCTACCCACATGCCCAAAAGGACGAAATTGAGGAAATGATAAACGAGATGCTAGCGGCGGGAATTATTAAGCCCAGCGTCAGCCCGTTTTCCAGCCCTATAATCTTAGTGAAAAAGAAGGACGGGAGTTGGCGCTTTTGCGTCGATTACAGAGCGTTGAACAATGCCACCATCCCTGATAAGTTCCCGATTCCAGTGGTGGAGGAGTTACATGGATCGAAAGTCTACTCGAAGATTGATTTACGATCAGGCTACCACCAGATCCGGATGGCGGCTGAAGACACGTATAAAACAGCCTTCAGAACCCATGCAGGGCACTATGAATTCTTGGTGATGCCATTCGGGCTAACCAACGCCCCCTCGACATTTCAAGCATTGATGAATGACGTGTTTAGACCGTATCTGCGCAGGTGCGTACTGGTTTTCTTTGATGATATCTTGATTTACAGTTCTGACATGGAGACTCACCTGCTTCGTTTGGCCATGGTATTTAACACCTTGCGGGAGAACTCGTTACACGCCAACTTAAAGAAGTGCCAGTTCACGGTAGAAAGGATTGAGTATCTGGGGTATTGGGTGTCTGCGGAGGGAGTAGAGGCGGACCAGCTAAAATAACGGCGATGCTACAATGGCCCGTACTCGCCAATGTGAAGGAACTCAGGGGGTTCTTAGGATTGACGGGGTACTACAGAAAATTCGTGGAAAACTACGGTACCATCGCCGCCCCACTAACTCAGTTGCTTAAGAGAGACGGATTTCAGTGGGATGATCAAGCAACAGCAGCCTTCGAGAGGTTAAAGGCAGCGATGGTTACCTTACCGGTATTGGCCCTTCCAGACTTTAGTGTGCCCTTCATCATAGAAACCGATGCGTCGAGAACGGGGTTGGGCGCCGTATTAACCCAGAATCAGAGACCAATTGCTTACTTTAGTCATACTTTATCACTCTAGAATCAGGCAAAGTCAATCTATGAAAGAGAATTGATGGCAGTGGTGTTGGCAATTCAAAGATGGAGGCCTTACCTATTGGGGCAGCGATTCATAGTGCGGACGGATCAACAAGCACTAAAATACTTGATGGAGCAATCCAACCTGAGTACCAGAAGTGGATTTCGAAACTATTGGGCTATGACTTTGAGATACAATACAAACCGGGAATGGAGAATAAGGCAGCTGATGCCTTGTCTAGGAGACCACCACCTGCACAATTGGCGGTTTTATCAGCGCCAGCAGTGGTGGACATCACGACCATCCGCCAAGAAGTTACTGCTGATCTGCACTTTGCCAAGATTCTAGAGCAACTAAAGGAAGATCCTGATAGTGTCCCGCGATTCCTAGTCCAGCAAGGTACCCTCTACTATAAGAATCGGATGTTAGGCCCTTCGTAACCAAGACATATCATAGGAAGGGAAAAAGGGGAATATTGGGAGTATAGGCCATAACGGCCAGGAGAGAGAATGTTAGTAGCTGCTGTTAGGGAGTACGGTTAGGGTATAAGGTAGGGAGAAGGTTGTAGGGAGGTTTTATTTTTTGGCTGAATTGTATTTGTCTTGTTAAGCAAGCGAGGGAGAGTTTCCCCACCCTCTCGAATAGGTGGGTTAGCGTCTTGTAAAGCCTTAGGGCTCCTTTGTTCTTGAAGTAATAGAAATAGTCAGGAGATACCTCACAAAGGGTTTGTAGGAATCTCAACAAAGACATTGAACCTTCTGGATGCCTCTGAAGCTTTCATCCAAGTTGCACCGAACAAATGTGGATTCTTACCAGCAGCCGTTAAGCTAAGCCATAAGAAGCTTGGTCCAATTACAGTACGTATTTTGGACTGCAATCAATCTAATTTCTCAAAGCCAACCGGTTCATTGAACGATGTTCAGAATTCACCTAATCCTTTGGAATTAGCCAGATTCCATACGGTTATGGATATTGAAAGGTCCATTACGGATGGCTTTGATATCTATTCCAATATGAAACACTTTTTTCAGGACCAAGAATTTTTTGAAACGGTTGATCTTCCCAAAGTAGACATTAATGTCGAAACTTTAAAAAGGAAAGAGCAAGAGGCAGTTTCACCTAAATGGTTGGAATTTATTGGTAGGGATTCAAGGGTTTCTAGTATTAATGAACCTCCTGTTTGCAGCCCAAGGAAAATTAAGGGATCCTCATTCCCTATTGAAGAAAGGAAGGCAAACGGTCGTGTGACTTCTCTCCAGTTTTTTTATTCAAGAAAAAGGGGTAAAATGATGGCCAATAAAGATACTAAGGAATTAGCTACGGTTGAGAGTTTTAAATCAAATTTATTGGCAGCTTTTTCAATGAGGAAAGAGATAACACTTCCCTAGATACTATACCGTTTGAGAAACCAGCCATGGTTGAAGGTTTAAAGTCAGATACATGCATGGCATTAGTTGAAGAAAGAGTAAGCTCTCCTATTATTACATCGGGTCTATCAGCAACTCTTCATGTCCGTTTGCCTCCCTCTTTATCACAAGGTGTAATCAATTCTAATAAGGATCCAGCCCCTTCGCCTCCTTCTTCTAAGATTTCTATTGGAGAAGATTTTGACTCGGATTTTAGCGTTAGTAGTCCGGATTATTCTCCGGTTGCCAACTCATTTGAAATTCCAGATGAAGTGTTATGCGAACAATCAATGGAGACAGATTTGCAGAAGTTGTTTCATGAGTCATCAGAAGGCGAAAAGTCAGAGTTAATCCCTCCATTCTTCGAAAAAGCAGGCATTAATCTGGTTCCAATCTCTGGCTCACAATGAAAGCTATCGCGTGGAAAGGAAGAGGTCTGTGTTAAGATGAAAATGATTGAAGTTCACGAAGCTTTTCCAAAATCAATGTCCAGATTTAGTATACCTTCAAGAAACAAAGATGGAGCAGGTTGATCCTTCAGCAATCAAATCCTTATGGAGTTTTAAAGATACTGGCTGGTTGTCTATTGATGCACTTGGAAAATCGGGAGTCACCCTATTAATGTGGGCTGAAGGGTGAATCAGTGTGAAAGATGTGATGAAAGGGGGTATTCTTTATTGGTCCTAACCTCTTTTTCTGATTTTGATAATGATCGGCTTTAATCTGTTTATGGTCCAACAGATTATAAGGAAAGGAAATTCTTTTTTTCAAGAACTTCGAGATTTTTCAACACTCTCTAAAGTTGTTGGTGCATAGGTGGAGACTCTAATGTTATTCGGTGGCCTTTCGAAAGATTTTCTTGTTTTCGCTCAGCAATAGCCATGAATAGTCATTTTCCCATCATTCTGGAGGCGGGAGATTTTAAATGTGGCCTTGGTCCCTTCAGATTCTTCAATTCGTGGTTGCAAGATAAGGAGTGCATTGGTATTATTGAGTCTAAGCCTGCGAACGATTACTCTTAGAAGACCTAACGCATTATGGCGCAAAGTGATAGCAAGTTTATATGAGGAGTCTGATTTGGGTTGGTCTTCGGGTATCATGTTGATTGGCAGCAAGACTTGATTCAGGTACATCTATTCTGTTTTGGCTGCACTAATGGGCTGGAGATCGGTCTCCTCCGGATTGCTTCCAAAGTTCTTCAGGCTTTCCCTCCACTCTAGGGTCTGCGGCAGATTCTTGGGCTTCTCATGCATTATCTAGGGGAATTTTTTCTTATGCTCTTATGCCTTTATGCAAGTCTGTGCTGGAGTCTTTTTTTAGAAGAATTTAATCTGGTTTGGTTTTTGACCAAAAGATGGCAGATAACTTGTTTCAGCTTCTATCGGGGCCTATTTTGAATCCTAAAGAGTTTATCCCTCGATTAAATGAAGTTAAAGGCACTAGTGCATGAGTTGTGGTATGAAAGAAACTTGAGATTTTTGTTGAAAAGAAGCAGCCTCCTTCAGTACGCTTGGTTCCAGCTAAATTCAAGGCTTCCCTTTGGAGTTCTTTATCTTCTCTATTTAAATCTTTTTCCCCAAGTTTGATTAGTGTGATTATCTTGTTTTGGGGTGCTTTTATTACAATTTTATGAGTTTTGGATTTATTTGTAATTTATGCTTTTTCACTCTTTCGGGAGTTTGTATCTTTGAACAATTTTGTTCTCATTATTTCAATGAGAAGTTCGTATCTTGTTCAAAAAAAAAAGATTGATTTATTTTTGTTATTTTGAGGTATGGGGTTATTTTTAATAAATTTCGTAACGCAATTCTTTGATTAAATAGTCAGTTGGAAGTCTATTGGGTGTCTTGAAGTTTGAATCTAATTGAATTTTTAGTTGTAGCTCAAGTCTTGGAGGATTTGTAATTGAGTTATGGCTATCTCCAATTATGCAGAAGAATCAGTGTTCTTGGTGCAAAATAGCAATTATTACTTATAATACAAACCTAAAATCATGCAGATGTTGATGCGTGCACTTTCCAGTCCTCCCTTTGCAAATTATCGTGTTTGGTGGTCTCTTTCAGATTCCAAGTATGCTGGGACTGCATTGTTTATGAAAAGGTGTTTACAACCAAAAAAGGTTTTCTTCAACCTAGACAGAATAGGTATCTTCTCTTCTTGATGTATTGGGACATTTGATGTTGTGCTATTTCATTATGCATTCTTGTGTTCTTTTATTGACGTATTGATGCATGCAGTGTCCTGATGTCTTATAATCATCTTATGCTATTTCCTTACCATGAACTTTATCATTAATTAGTACTGTTAATTCTTATATGTTTTTTGTTTAGCAAACTTTTAAATGTTGGAGTAGTTTGTCAGTGCTGAGGTCATCCAATGTGTATCCTCCATGCATTCGGTTACTTCTGGGAAAGTTCTTTTTCGAGATTTACTCTTATTATGCCCACATTTGGGTCCCTTCGGGGACATCTGA
The DNA here is from genome assembly GCF_001995035.1 of Momordica charantia. The sequence goes on from NW_019104497.1 coordinate 2,737,125, forward strand.
TTATGCACACGTTTGGTCAATATACTATATGGATTCTTGATTCATTTCCAAATGGACTTGATGCTTTATAGAAATATTTTTTTGTATTCAACAGGTCTACGTGAGAGGAAATTTCAGTTTCCTTCTCCTTCTTCTCCTTCTTTCATTTTTATATCCTTCTATTTTTGCATTATAATTTTATTTTTTTATAAAAATAAACAAGTATCTTAACAAAAGAAGGAATATAATAGGTATAAATCCAATAACGAAGAAGTTATGAATTCCTTCTCCAAGTAGCACAAATAGAAGTAAGACCATAGTTACAAAAATCTTTATGAAGTGAGGTCAAAGAGTGAAAAAAAATTAAATTATTGTACTCCCAATTCCTCATTGAAGTCCTGTAGCCCTATTAATCCATCCGCTTAAAGTTTCTTCTACTCCTTTCTAGCTCACAGAAGGTAGCCTTGTACTATTAAACAACAAAGGTCTTTTTTTTTGTTAAATCTTTATTTAAAATGCGAAACTGCAGATACGTGAAGGAAGCTGACAACTCCATTTCTCAGCTAAATTTTCAAATCTCTCTCTGCTGTAAAGCTGCTTATTGTTTAGTATTGCTGAGCCGACTTTAGATCATATAAAATTAGTGTTGATAATCAAGACATGCCTGGTTTCTTGATCTTCATTTTTATGTTAATTAATTATGGGACAAATAAATCGGTCTAGTCATGTTCTGAAGTTCAAGGGATATTTTATCTTTTATTTCACATGTCCGTGAGGAAGAGCTATTAAATCATACAGGTGTCCCTGTTTGTAGCTTTAAAGCATGAAGTGGACGGCCGTGTAATTTTAGCTGAATTTGAGACATTTCGTTTATTGAATACATATGCACCAAATAATGGATGGAAGGATGAGGAGAATTCTTTTAAAAGGAGAAGAAAATGGGATAAGAGGATTATGGAGTTTGTTCATCAATCTTCTGATAAGCCTCTTATATGGTGTGGTGACCTGAATGTTAGGTAAGCATTCTTGATTAATTTTTGAAGGTTGGTCCATTCCGTGATCTTTCAATTTCTTTCATTTATATTGTAATCAACCTGGACTATGTTCTATCCACTATTTGAGTGCTTCTAGCTAGGTGCTTGAAGTTTTCGGACACAAAATATTGTTTTGCCTTCATGGATCTAACTCAATTAACTTTTAAAGTTGGTTAATCATCTTGCATAGTAATTCATATGTAATCATGAAAAATGCCTGTAGATCCGAATTTGTCTTGAAAGGATAGAAAACATCTAAGAACTCATATTATGCAAAAATCTTTAATAATTCTCTTTGCTCCCCGCCCCCCTCTTCCTTTAAGAGAACCTGTTCAAATTAAGACTTCTTTACAAGAGTACACATCTAAGTGTTGGTAATAAAAATAAGTAGAATATTTCAAATGGATTGTGTTTAAATTTACTCAATTTGATTTTTGTTGCATTAATTTTATTGTGCAGTCATGAAGAGATTGATGTGAGCCATCCAGATTTTTTCAGTGCAGCAAAGCTTAATGGCTATATACCCCCAAATAAGGAGGTAGTGAAGCTTGCCGTATAGAGCTCTGGCATATTCATTTCCCCTAGAATTTACATAAATGGTTGTCTTTGTTTCTCTATTAATACCGACGAGGTTTTATTTTTTTTATTTATTATTTTTTTTAAGATTATTATTCGGTTATCTATGTGGACTTGCATTCATTTAGAAGTATTTACGTTTTGAAACTTGATTGTATTAATATTCATGGGGTTCCATCTCAAAACCAATTGGTTAGGAGAGGAGTAGCCTCTTTTCAATGTGGGATCCTTAACATGCCCCTCAAGATCGTAGCTCTTTTGGCTCATCGGTCTTGGCCGGATCCTATTTGTTTTGGATCGGATGCTCATTTGAGCGTTTTGGACTTTGATACCATATTAATATTCATGGGTTCCATCTCAAAACCAATTGGTTAGGAGAGGAGTAGTCCATGTCTATTATAAACCATTGTTAGGTCCCCTCTCTTTTCAATATGAGGACCTTAACATGCCCCCTCAAGATCGTAGCTCTTTTGGTCATAACTGAAATGATAGTCATCCGATGAAGTCATTGATTGAGGGATAGAATAGAATTCTATGTGAAATTCTGCTTCGTACAGGAAAAGAGGGATTACTGAGTACCATTTCCTTTTATGCCTTTTTTCATGTTTATTTTTGTTTGTGTCCGTCCAATACAGAGAGTGTGTGTGTGGGTATTTATTGAGAATGAAGATAAGATCAGGAACAACACCAAAAGTTTCCTCAGATAGCATTCTTTTTCCAATACAGTATTTATTTTTATAAAAAAAGAACAGAACAAAGATTGAGAATTCCTTCTAGTATTTTATTCCCAGAATATAAAATAATCAGACGACTACTCAATTAGTTTCTTTATGGTGCAGGATTGTGGGCAGCCTGGATTTACGTTGGCTGAAAGGAAGCGCTTCGGTGCTATATTGAAAGAGTATGCAATTTTTTGTAGAAATGACCTTCTGTTGATTTTTGCTTGCATGCTCGTAGTGGCACTTTAATCTGCTCCTTTTAATTATTTTTTTGCTGGGGGTACGAAGTCCATTTAAAAAGTTAGCTGTTTCAGGTTGTTATAATCAGTCTTCAGTTATCCTTTGCAACTTTCACTTCACCCGACTACATCTCTTCTCTTAATACCTCCTGATTTCTAATAAACACAACTACTGGTTTCATAAAATTCTTATCTAATCCAAAGGGAGAGAAATATGTAGTGGTTTCCCTTCTTGTTATCTTGGTATAAAACTGGTTATCTTTTGCCTTCTGCGTGTATTATGTTCCAGGGGAAAACTGATAGATGCATATAGATTCCTGCACAAGGAGAAAGACATGGAGCGTGGCTTCTCATGGTCTGGACACCCCATTGGAAAGTAAGAAAGATATACATTATGGATGACTCTAATTTACTACTTATTTAACCAGAAGTACTACTCCCTGTATTCTTTGGCTTACCATGTAGTGATATCATCATTGTTAAAAGCTGTTAGTTATGTTAACTAAATAATTACTGAGTAGGATCTGCGTCTACAACTATACAAGTTCAGATTTGGAAATGTTTGTTTTTTTTAATGAAATAAAGAAACTGTTATATCAATTGATATAAGCATCTATGCCTCCATCCTGTCCCGTTGACACCTCTAATATCATTGAGACGGGCGTCTGTTACATTCTTTTGGAGAGGTTTTCGCAGTATGATGTTCAATCTACTCATACCATTATGGAGGACTCCTAGAGTTTACTTGGTTAGGAAAACTAAAACCTGTTCCTATCCATGTCTAAATCAGATCCCATCTCCACTGAAACTGAACCGTTATGTCCAGTATTTTTCTTTGAAAGAGTTAGGAAACAGTAGTCCTTCCTTTATCCAGTCTGGCTGTAGTTATCAAGTTGGAGCAGTATGATGTTCAATCTTCTCATACCATTTTCGTCATGTTACTTGAAAGGAATGGAAATGAGGAAATAAAATTACCATCCTGTTGTTTACTAGTTTCATCTAAGAATGGAGAATGGTTTCCAATTTTCTGGAATTCACACCAAAAATGGAAATCATGCTCCTCAGCTTGTAAGCTGTTTTCTTCTCACCTCAATAAAGCTTCTGTTTCTTTCTTACCAAGAAAAAATGATTATATATATTTCCAGGTATCGAGGCAAAAGGATGAGAATCGACTATTTTGTAGTTTCCGAGAGTCTTGTAGGTAGGATTGTTTCATGTGAAATGCACGGCCAAGGGATTGAATTAAAAGGTGCACTTCGCTTCTTTTCCATTATTTATGTTTCTTCATATGCATCTTAAGAATTACTCATGCATAGTATAACATCAAAATTTAACCATACCTCAGAAATCTGGCTAATGAAATTTTAACCATACCTCAATTCCCTTCTGGGTTTGGGTTTTGGGCTCATAGGTTCTGTCTTTCGCTAGTCAAGTCTACTTTTGATACAGATTTTCTAATCCTACGAATTGAAACAATAAAATCACACTACTAAATTCACTTCTAACCTACGCTCTACAAATACTTAGTTTGCAAAATAAAAAACAAGAAAAATTCAGACTTTTGAAACTCACGACCATCACAGGTTGGCCTAGTAGTCTAAAGGAGTCAAAGTAAATTTTAAAGAATTTAGAGGAAATGTGTTCAAACCATAGTGGTCTGGCCATCCACCTGGGATTTAGTATCCGACAAATTTTTTTTACAACTAAATGTAGTCAGGTTTGGTGGTTGTTTCGGAATTTTCTTTTTTTATACAAAGCTTCAAACTAATGAACCAACTAACATCCTCCGTGAAGACTTACAATACGGCTACTATTTTATCTCTTAATATGACTGCGAAAGCGATGTTACTTTGACAGTGATCTTGAATTCATGTAGGTTTTTACGGAAGTGATCATTGCCCTGTTTCTCTTGAGCTGTCAGAAGCTAGTTCTTGTCCTGAGTCTCAAGAAAACTGAATACTTCATTTAGAAAGTTATTAGGAGCTCTTTTCTTTCTTTTTTGTAGTTGACTTTTCTTCTCTGGTTGCTGCACTTCCAGGATAGGATGTATATGATTTATGAATACATCAGACCTGAAACTATTATGCTCCTTGGAATGTTGTTCCATTGGACTAGTATACTGGCCAAGATTGACTGGAAAAATGACAATGGGTTGGTCATATTTCTCGAGTATTTGAAGTTCACTTCTTCCATTTTTTGGTTTCAAAATGAAGCTCCCTCGCTGTCTTTATGGTGTTTATTTTCAGTTGAGTTTTCTTGGGAAAATCAAGTTTGTTCATACGCAACATATGGCGTCGTTTTCATGGGACCAATTTTCATGGGCGTCGCTTTGATTGGTGGACAGACCCTACTGGAATCCCATGATTGTTCCATACCCTTTATGCTATTTTATTTTATTATAATATGATGTTTTGTATTATTATAACTTAATTTTCTTTTTTTCTGGTTAGATATTCGTCAGAGTTGCCTAATGAGCTAAGACATATTGCTCCACTCTTGTTCCAATGCCCATTAAAATGGCTGCTCCACTCCAGCAGCTCAGATATTCCTTTCATATAGTTCATTTGGAATCATTTTCTTTCGGTTTCATTTCCATCCGTTATAAATAGGTTTAAATACTATTTGGTTCATGAGGTTGTGACTTCGACGCTCCACTCCACATGTTGTACTTAAAAATAAAAAATAAAAAACTACTCTCATCAATATCTCTCAATTCCTTACTTGGGATCAATTATTTTAATACTCCAACAACCTCAAACTTAAAATCAACTTCAATTAAAACTAAGTTAGCTCTTCAGTCAAAACAAAGTCAACATTAGTATAGTTCAACGATAATTGACACTCACAATCTTCTTGTATCAAATGTATATGTAATTGCTAATATGAGTATTACAATGGTTGAATTCAACCAAATAAAATATCTACAACTTACCAACACAATCAGGAGTCTTTAACTATGTCGAATTTGTCTATTCGAACATAACTCAATAGATAAGACACTATTACTATTTTAAAAACTCAATAGATAAGACACTGTTACCGTTTTAAAGGTTGGCAATTCGGATTTTTTACCCCTACTATTGTTGAACTAAAAAAATATTACACCGAGTATGGACTCAACGTTTAAAATTTAAATATATACTAAATGGAGGTGGAAAGGACAAAATAAAAAGTAAGAAGGGCATTTATAGCAATTTAGTCAATAGTGAAAATATATTGTTAATTGTCTAAATGCTAAGACATGTTGGATAAAACCACATATTGCGTTTTTTTCCCTTCATCTTTCTCCATGCCCTTTCCATATGAAAGCTACTATCATTTTTTTTATTTCGGTAGAACATGCGAAGGTAGATTGGGACTCAAATTTATGACTTTTTAGTCGATTTTAATCCATTAAATTATGTTCTTGACGATAATTATTAATAATATTTCGAAGGAAAATTATATTTTATATTTTTTCTGATTTACTGTCACAATTTTATTATTACTTATATTAATTTTAATTTAATATAATATTATTTTTATCTACTGTAAAGCAGTCTATAACATTAAATTTTTTGTTGTACCACGAGTAAAAAGTATGAGATTCAAATTCACGACTTTTTAGTCAGAGATGAGTGCCTAACAATTTGAATGGATAAAATTTGTTGACTTATAATTAAATGTTTAGTATATTTATACCATACACATATATATAAATAACTACCATTGTCTCTTTGTTGTTGTCGGTACTTGTTATGTATAGACAACCAATATTTTTATAATTAAAGAAACAAATATATACAATTTAGTTGATAATATTAAAATATCGTTTAGCTCAGTATTAATTGACATCGGTCTCAGTACCTTCGAGTGTTGACACCTAAGATCAAAGTTCGAACTCTCCAGTATCTAGAAGTAAAAGAAAAAAAATCTAAAATTACGAAATTTAATAGAGTGATTTTTTAGAAGTATTTTGATTAAAAATATACGTCATAACCAATTGAATTATGCGTTGGGATTGATGAGATGAAATTAGATATCCTTTTTCTTTTTTTTTTTTTTGAAGAAAAACAACTCTTCTCCCAAAAAAAATAGACAGGAATTAAGGAAAGAAACATAAGAATGAGCGGCTAAATCTGCAATTATGAAGTTGTAGGGTCATCTTACGAAATATTAAGTATGGAGGGCAGAAGAGTGTAAATAAATGGAAAAAGAGGGGTGAATTTGAGAGGCGTTCGCAAACCCAGAATAAATCCCCCCACTCACATGTCTACTCTACTCCAACCTCTCGCTCTCCTCTGCCCCCAAATATAAAGTTTTTTTTTTTTTTTTTTCCTTTTTTTCAACCTCTGGGTTTTTGCTGTTCTTTGTTTCCTCTGTATGATTGGGGAAACAGAGGAAATTGTATTGACGAGATTCCCGAAAGGAAGAAGCAGAAAATGAAACAGGGAATGTGAGAAGGTTTGTTGTTATCTTCTGTGATTTCGTGCCTCTGTTGAAAATGGGTGTTGCATGAGAAACCCTGCTGCAGTTTACCTTCAACTTCGCTACTATTAATGGCAGCCTCAGCTCTGGCCGCGGAGCCGACGCAAGAGGTACTTTCTTGGCTCAAAACCCTACCTTTGGCCCCAGAATACCACCCAACTCTGGCCGAGTTTCAAGATCCAATTTCATACATTTTCAAGATCGAAAAAGAGGCTTCCAAGTTTGGAATCTGCAAAATTGTGCCCCCTGTGCCCCCTTCACCGAAGAAAACTGCAATTGTCAATCTCAACAGGTCACTTGCTGCTCGTGCCGCCTGCTCTGACTCGAGTAATTCCAAGTCGCCGCCTACATTCACAACTCGCCAGCAGCAGATCGGGTTTTGCCCGCGAAAAACCCGCCCAGTTCAGAAATCAGTGTGGCAGAGTGGCGAGTACTACACATTCCAGCAATTTGAGGCTAAGGCGAAGAGCTTCGAGAAGAGCTATTTGAAGAAATGTGGGAAGAAAGGGGGGCTTTCACCTTTGGAAATCGAAACGCTCTATTGGAGGGCAACTCTGGATAAGCCGTTTTCGGTGGAATATGCGAACGATATGCCTGGTTCAGCGTTTGTGCCGGTTAGTGCAAAAATGTTTAGGGAGGCAGGGGAAGGCACGATGCTTGGTGAGACTGCGTGGAACATGAGGGGGGTGTCCAGGGCGAAAGGGTCTCTGTTGAGGTTTATGAAGGAAGAGATTCCAGGAGTTACTTCTCCAATGGTGTATGTTGCTATGATGTTCAGCTGGTTTGCTTGGCATGTAGAAGACCATGACTTACACAGCTTAAATTATATGCATATGGGGGCGGGAAAAACATGGTATGGCGTACCGAGAGACGCTGCTGTGGCGTTCGAGGAGGTTGTTAGGGTTCAGGGATATGGAGGAGAAATTAATCCCCTTGGTGAGTTGATGGCTGCATAGCATTGAAGTAGAGAACTATTAATCGTAATTTTCCTCATCTTTGATTTTTAATGATTATAGGAAGAAAATTAGTCCAGAATGTCAATTGCCTCCCCCACCTCCAAATTAACTTCACCACTAATCTTCATCTGGGTTACTTCTAGTCTACACATGTCCAGTTAAGTTATTAAAGGAAATATTCTAGTTGTATTTGTTAAGTTGGATGGAGAGAGGACATTTTTTAGACAAATTTTTTTGCTGATTAATGTAACTGAATACATGTCTTTTCACAGACGAGCTATTAAACATGATATTCCTCTGATCTTTACATAAGCGGATACATTTTCACAGCCTTGTTACTTGTCTGACCAATCACACTGATTGGTTCTGTAACTCACTTGAACTTTTGAGGTTTACTCTTTTACCAACCGAATGCCTGCTCAGTTCCTTGGCCCCATCTAATATTGCTTGACATGGGTTTTGTTTTCCCTTTTGCATTTACATGGGTGTTTCTTTCCCCATAACTATGTCAATTAATTGCTTGCTTGTTTAAAATTCTGTTCTGTATCTATAATTCATGTTTGTCATGATTGCCCCATTTGCAACTTGTAGTTAAGTTTTGATTATAAGAATGCTTCAAGAAGTGGATCGTTCTTAGCCTTTTCCTTTTCTTTTGTGTATGTGTTATAAGTAGTACAATCATCCCTTGTCCTTCTCTTTTCTCTTTCCACAATCAATATTTGCTTGTCAGATCATTATTCTTTCTTAGTAAAGAAAACATTTTAGAGTTGTCTTCATTTAATAAATTAAGACGGTCGTACTTTGAAGTGACTACAACTTGGTTCAAAATATAGAGCATCAGTTTTGGAATTTTTCATAATCAGTACTTCTCTTTTATCGTCCAGTTACTTTTGCTGTTCTTGGTGAGAAGACCACTGTGATGTCACCGGAAGTTCTAGTTAGCGCGGGGGTTCCATGTTGCAGGTAACCATCATTATGCTAACCTTTTCTATTTTCCTCATTTACCTATCATTTCTCTGTTAGGTATAGACTTGACGGTTAAACCATCAGTCAGTACCAATGGTCTTACTCTTACCAGTTGATGATGCCATTGGCAACATCATTTGATCTCAAAAGCAACCAGGTCTATATACTCACCTCTTTAATTGATTTGTACCAGGTTAGTGCAAAATGCAGGTGAATTTGTTGTCACTTTTCCTCGAGCTTATCATACAGGTTTCAGTCATGGTGAGGTCTCGATAAACTCATAACACCATAGTTTCGTGATGCACGTGTGATTGATCAGTGTTGTTCATGTTATATATATATGTGTGTGTGTGTGTGTGTGTGTGTGTGTGTGTGTGTACATATGTATGTATATTTTTTAATTTTAATAAATTTTATTAAATTCTGAATTGCAATTATATCTGTATTTTATAATGTGCCTATTTGATATTTTCCTCTAGGATTCAACTGTGGGGAGGCAGCCAATATTGCAACTCCAGAGTGGTTAAGGGTTGCTAAAGATGCTGCAATTCGTAGAGCTTCAATCAATTATCCTCCAATGGTCTCTCATTTTCAGTTACTATATGATCTTGCTCTAAGTTCGAGGTTTGTTTTGCCTTCTACTTATAATTTCCATTTTAGCTGCATGATTCCTTTGACATCTCATTTGCAGTCGCTTTCTTGTTCTTTTATCTTCTTGGAATTTATTGAAAATCGGATAAAATCTAATATACATGTGTGCTTAAATTTGTTTTGATTGATTGCTACATCAACTATATATTCTTCATATAAATTATTTCTGAAGGTTTAAACCCATGTCATTTAGAAATCTATTGTTAGAAAATACTTGTTCAGCTTACTAGAATGCAGCAAAAGTAACAAATTCTTCCATCATTATAGATATTGATCTTTTGGATTTTCATCTCTCCCACTATATGATTTTCTCATTCTTATACACACCTTTTATGTTTTAACATGCAGAACACCTCTGTGGATTGGTGCTGCACCAAGAAGTTCACGGCTAAAAGATAAAAAGAAGAGTGAAGGGGAAACAGTGATAAAAGAGTTATTTGTACAGAACATTGCAGAGAATAACAGCCTGCTGCACATTCTTGGGAGGGGTGCTTCAGTTGTACTTCTTCCCCAAGGTTCTTCAGATTCTATTTATTCGAAACTGCGTGTTGGATCGCACTTGAGAGCAAAACCTAGATTTCCTGCTGGTTTTTGCAGTTCCAAGGAAGCAACTAAATCTCCTCAAAGTTTTGATTATGATAATCTCACACTAGAAAACAGCCAGGGAATAAATCGAGTTAAAGGTTTCTATTCAGCTAATGGACCATATGCTACTCTATCTGAGCGAAGCACTGATAATTTATGTGCTTCAAGTTCAAGAACTTTGAATGCCAACAACAAACGAGGTGGTAGTGCTAATTGTGATGGGTTATCAGATCAAAGACTGTTTTCTTGTGTCACATGTGGTATTTTAAGCTTTGCCTGTGTAGCCATCATCCAACCCAGAGAACAAGCTGCTAGGTACCTTATGTCAGCTGACTGTAGCTTCTTTAATGACTGGGTAGCTGGTTCTGGAATAACCAGTGAAGGGATTGCTATTCGAGATGGGCATGCAGTTACTTCTCAGCAGATTAGTAATAGTGGTAGGTTTTCTGCCTAATCAATATCCTACTTGCTGGCATTTTTTTAATTAATAATTTTGTTGAGGTTCCATTCTCTCTTAGAATGCTCATTTAACTACCAATGCAGGAAAAAGAGAAAAGTGTGTCTCTGATGGTTTGTATGACGTCCCAGTCCATGCTGTCAATCGCCAGCTTCCAGTAGCAGATCAAAGTTACGAAGCTAATTCAAATACTGAAAACCGGAAAGAAACTTCTGCCCTTGGCATGCTCGCATTGACTTATGGACATTCCTCTGATTCTGAGGAGGATAATGCTGATGCAGATGCTGTGTTAAATGCGGATGATACTAAACTGATGATCTGTTCTTCAGAAGATGGCTATCAGTTTGAGAATTCTGGTCTTACTTCTAATGAATATTGCAAAAACAGTGCAACTTTGGATCATAATCCCTCTTCATTTAGTGTTAATACTGCAGATCAAATGGACTTTCAAGTCGATGACTATGAAGAATTTGGACGAGCTAGATTTGATTCCAAAGACTCTTTCAATTGTTCTTCTGATGAAATTGATGGCATAGGTTCAACTAAGAAAAATGGCTTGTCAACTAGATATCAGGATTCACATGTGAATAACAAATCTCCCTCAGATGGCGATATTGAAAAACCAATGTTTGACAAGACCACTGAACCAGTGGAAATTGAGAATATACCATTTGCTCCAGATATCGATGAAGACTCCTCGAGGTTGCATGTATTCTGTCTGGAACATGCAAAAGAAGTGGAACAACAACTTCGCCCAATTGGAGGAGTGCATATTCTTTTACTTTGCCATCCAGGTGCAATGTTTATTGTTTATATTGAACTCTGAACCGTTCTCTCTACCCCATAAAATAATAACCATTAATTTTACCTGAAAATATCTTTTGCTTATCAGTGATTTGTGATTTTGTTGGTGGTTCTAACCTTTTGAGTGGTTTAATAAGTTCTCCATTATCTCTGGAAGTGTTATGGTATGATGGAGTCATCCCTTTAGAAGTTTGTGTTTCTTTGGATTTTGGCATTGACGAGGTTTATATGTACTTGTGATCAGACATTTAAAGGAACGACCTCATCTTTCTTTCTTCTTGGTGCATTACATTCCAATATAATGTTGAATCCTTGAATCATTTGTATCTTTGCTGCTAATTATATAAGGGACTGGGTCTCTGCTGCATCAATTTGATGTTGTGTAGGTTTTCCTTAGAACAAAAATTTCAATCTCTTTGGTACCCTATTGGAGGCCCCTTAAAAAGGATGCTTGTTTTACTGCATCATTCAAAATACATTTTCGGGTTTTATGGTTTCAGATGAGCATTGAAATTCTTTTAAACAAGTTCAAATATCTTGGGTCAGTTTGGGCCACTCCATACCACTAATTAATGTCAGTTTGATGCTCTTTACTGCTATGTTAGTTTTTCTTGTTATGTGGGCAAAATATCAAGTTATTCGTTCTTTTAGAATTCTTCAAGCCTTCTACCATTTTTTGTTTTCTCGATATTTATGAGTCGCTAAGTTGTACTTATCTCGGGGCTATCTAGAGGTCCAAGTCAGAATGGCTGATACTACAACTTTGAACCACGCATCCCCATCATTTTCATTTATACCTCTACTTTCCAATATGATATTATTTCTTTCTTATTATGATATAAAAAGGTACGTGCATTAGTAAACACTCATGACTACGTTCACAAAATGTACTGTTTTGAACATCCCTTGCTTTCTTTACAATGGTTATTGCCAATAACCATTATTTGCAGTTTGTTATTTCCTTTGAAATTATGTTAAACTTTAAATTTTGGCTGCCCCTAACATCTCTATATCGCATAAAAATTGTTGCAGACTATCCGAAGATGGAGGCAGAAGCAAAATTGGTGGCAGAAGAATTAAGAATGGACCATCCATGGACTGATACGATGTTCAGAGGAGCCACTCAAGATGAAGAAAAGAGGATTCAGTTAGCTTTAGATAGCGAGGATGCAATTCCGGGTAATGGAGACTGGGCTGTAAAGTTAGGAATTAATCTCTTTTATAGTGCCAACCTCAGTCACTCTCCTCTTTATAGTAAGCAGATGCCATACAATTCTGTTATTTATAATGCATTTGGTCGTAGTACTTCGGCTAACTCTTCTGGGAAGCCAAAAGTCTATCAAAGGAGGACTGGCAAGCTGAAAAGAGTTGTTGCAGGGAAATGGTGTGGGAAAGTCTGGATGTCAAATCAAGTTCATCCTTTGCTAGCAAAGAGAGATCCTCAAGAAGAAGATGAAGACGTCATCTTCCATTCTTGGACAATGTCAGATGAGAAGGTTGATAGAAAACCAGAAAATATCCAGAAAAATGAGACTGTTATGGTAAATAGAAAGTCTGCTGGCAAGAGAAAAATGGCTTCTGGGAGCAGAACAACTAAGAGAGCCAAACCTATAGAGACAGAGGACATGGTTTCAGATGATTCGGTTGAAGATTGTATTCATCAGCATCATAGCATTCTTCGAAACAATCGATCTAAATTTGTTGAGAGCAATGATGCTATGTCGGATGATTCTGTGGAGGATGATTCTTGTAAAAAACGTGGAAGAGTTGCCACCAGCAAGGGAGGGGCATATTGTGGGACGGATGATACAGGTTCAGACGATTCTCTTGGATATCGTAGTAATCAGCGGCGCCTAGGCTTTTGTGGAGCTAAGCTGCCCAAATGGGGTGAGATAGAACCTGTAGTTTCTGACGATTCCTTTGAGCACGATTCTTCTCAACATCAGAGAAAAAAGAGCAAGAGCAAGATGGAGAAACATTTCGAGAGACAAGATGCGCTTTCAGATGAGTGTCTGGAGAGTGGTTCCCTTAAGCAGTGTAGTAGGATTCCGAGAGGCAAGCAAGCCAAAGTTTTTAAAAATGTCATTTCACATGATATAAGGGATGATAGTTTTCTTTGGCATCATCAGAGGACGTCTAGAAGCAAGAAGGCCAAATCTATCGAGAGTGAAGATGCAGCTTCAGAGGGCTCCCTAGACAATAATTCTCATCAGCATAGGAGTATGCCTCGAAGCAAACCGGACAAATGCGTTGTGAGGGAAGATGCATTTTCAGATGATCCAGAAGAAGATGATAGTTCTATTCTGCAGCATTGGAAAATTAAAAGAAACATGCCATCCAAATACATTGAGAGAGAAAATACGTCGGACGACCAACTTGACAATGGTGCTAATCAGGGCAGGAGGAGGATGCTTCGGAGTAAGCCGGTCAAGACAGAGACAATTCCTCAAATGAAACAAGAGATCTCGCGACCTGCAAAGCGGGGAGCCTCTCAGACTTTGAAGGAAGAATTCTCTCAATCTCTGAAACGTGGAGCTCGTCATATGTTGAAATTAGAGACCCCACAGCCAATAAAACCACATGCCACAAATCTGCGAGGTAAGCAAGCTAAGAGGAATAGTAAATTTACTGATGTAGAATCAGAGGAAGAGCAACCAGGTGGACCTAGCACACGTCTTAGAAAAAGAACTCCAAAGCCTACTAAGCTTTCTGAAGCGAAGGTGAAAGATAAAAAACAAATTGGTAAGAAAAAGGTGAAGAATGCTTCATCTTTGAAGACTCCAGCAGGGCATAGAGATTCGAAAGCAAGGGATGAGGAATCAGAATATCTTTGTGATATCGAGGGTTGCAACATGAGTTTTGGTTCAAAACAAGAACTTGTCTTGCACAAACGAAATATCTGTCCTGTCAAGGGGTGTGGAAAGAAGTTTTTCTCGCACAAGTACCTTGTGCAGCATCGTCGGGTACACATGGACGATCGTCCCCTCAAATGTCCATGGAAGGGCTGCAAGATGACTTTCAAATGGGCATGGGCCCGAACAGAACATATTCGTGTTCATACAGGCGCCCGACCTTACGTCTGTGCTGAACCAGGATGTGGTCAGACGTTCAGATTTGTGTCGGATTTCAGTCGTCACAAGCGGAAGACTGGACATTCGACGAAGAAAGGTAGAGGATAATACTGCGGCCGATGAATGTGTTACATGGATAGTTATTCTGTTGGTCAATTGACAGATTTAGGGTTAGATATAGGGATAGGTTTAGAACATCCCTGTAATTATTATCATTGAGAGTAACAATTAATTCTGTTGTGCTGTCTGTGTTCGTTGGTGCTATTTATTTCCTGTAAACCTGAGCAATTGCTTGGATCTTCAAAACATTCTTCGCCAATGAATGTCAGATGCTAATCCTCATCTTGGTTGGGGGTTGGACATTACCCCTTCTGGGAACTTTGTGCAGTTTTCTTTTCCTTCCATTGATGCAATTATTTACTTTTACAACTGATATGCTGTTGCTCTATTTGGTGGCACATCCTTCTTCTTGTGCCATTTGTACGTAAAACAATGTAGACATCAACTTTGACAAAGTTTGGAAGTTGTCTTCTACTCATCCAATGGAAAAGATAAAAGTTATTGACCAGTTGAGTATTTTCAGTTGGATGAAGAAGAACATTGTTCTTCCCTGGTTTTTCACAACATTTTGAATTCTCTCCATATAATGCCAAAGAAGTCCCTTCTTTGATTTCTTCAGAGAGAAATTTATGGTCTTCCTGTGTAGTTTGAGCTTATCTTGAACTTGCATGCAGCAAAGACTGTTCATATTTATTTGAAATTTTACTTCTTTCTTCTAAAATTTGGAGCTTCAACTGACAGGAGAAATGAATGCAAGAATCTGTCATTGGGAGATGACTTTTGCCTCTGAATCTGGGTTTCTCTCAGGTTTCCATGCCTTGTTTTGAGGCTGCGTTTAGCAATTAAACCACTAGCATTAATTATGTTACCAATTTCATCTTAAATGCATTATGAATCACAGAGCATTTGCATTTCTTATGGAACTGAAAAGTCATTGTTTTTTCCAATTCATTTCTGATATAATAAATAAAACCACAAGTGGAGGTATTGAAAATAACTTAAAGATCAATATTCTTTGTTCTCTCATTAAAGGGGTCTTTTTGAAAAGTTTTACCTTTAAACGTTTTTATATCATTTTTACTGAGATTCATGGAACCTTGAGATGGAAACCCATTTCTCTTCCATGGTTTCTCATTTTTACTTGCATTTTTTTTTTCCAAATTTTTAGGTAAAAAAATCCAGTCCAACCCAATTTACTTTCTCATTCAATGATATCAGATCGCCCAGAAGAAAAAAAAAAGGAAAAGGAAATCGTTTAGAGAAAGAGAGAGAGAGAGCGCAAACGTACGCAGAGCAGAAAGTAACCTTTTTTTTTTTGTTCAACTTTTTTTCTTGTTTTTAGTTCTCACTTAGTGTGTCAACCCAATTGCTAGAAAAGTTATCTTTCACAACACCCATTTCTCCATGTACTTTATTCTCTGTAGCTAGGGTTTTTTTGCTTCAAATGTGAGGCAGAATGGAACCTTCTGAAGCTGTTTCGACCCCTAATCACAGTGAAGACACGACTTCTGGATCTCAATCTTCACAGTTACATAGTTCTGTTCTTGATCCTGCACCATTTGATGCTCAGTATGTGGCCACGGACGATCCCATCCGTGCAGAACTTCAGAAATTGGATTTGAAGGATGAGAAAGAGGAGGTGGTGAAGGATTATGACGAAGGTGGGGAATGGGAAGGTGAGACGAATCCTGGTGAAGGTGAAGGTGAAGGGAATGCTACCCAGAAGATCGATGAGAGTGATCGAGATAGAAGTATTAAGAATGACGATGACGATGAGGAGGTAGATGCCGGCGACGGCGACGGCAGTGAGGTGGAAAAGAGAAGGGAAAGGTGGGGGAAAAACAACCACCAGTACCCAGTACGGCCCGAGGCTGAAGATTGTGCGTTTTACCTCAAAACTGGGACTTGCAAGTTCGGATCATTTTGCAAATTTAATCACCCTGTGCGAAAGAGAAACCAGGTGTGCTTTTAGTGAGCAAAAACCTCTTTTTAAATGTTTTAATCGTTTTGTGTTTGAAAGTTGATCGTTAAATTTTCTTTTCCAGTATCATCTTCAGCTGATAAGTTTCTGTAAATTTTGCATGTATGGTATTTATACTTCATCTCTGCAAAATAGGGTCCTATAATTATTTTCCATGGAGAAGAACTATCAATTCTGTCAAGAGAACTGATGACAGAGGAACTGGTCAGCTGGAATGAAGTACATTTCTGTGTTAATTTTATTTATTTGTTTGATGAATGATGAGAAACAAATAAAAATAATTAAAAAATTAGAAGTACAAAAGAGAAGGGCCAAGTCCAACCTAATGGAGATTGCAAGCACTACTCCAATTGGCTAGTTTTTTAAAGACGCATGCTGCATTGAACTAATAAAATTAGCTGGGAAGATCATAATATTTATTTTTTCTCTTAAAAATTTGAGGAAGTAGTCTTCATTCATGCATTATAGAAGCTATTAACGTATATCAGCCTGCTTATGTCTGAGCTGGGAGTTGCCTGGTACCAGTGGATAGGCATGTTCTTCTTCTTCGTCTATCTGTAGCTCTGTTGGTAAAAGGATGGATTGAATCTGCTCTGTTATGATATTTGAATTGTACTCACTTCTGAGAGTTGAAGAATTGAGATTGTGTTTGTGGTAACATTGTGTGTGGAGTACTGTTAAAGCAAAATTGCACAAATGTTCTTACCTACAAGAAAAGAAAATTTTGCAGAGGACTATGTGGTTCTTATATCCATGTCTAGGTACCTCGTAATTCTTTGTTTTCATTGAAAGATTCTATATGGTCCATGAAGAAAGACCATGCAAAGTCCAGTCCCATTTATTACTCTCACTTAGTCAGCCTAGTTCTAAAGACTGGAGAAATATCTCGAGTGCTCTTGTTTTTTGTATATGGTCGAATATTTCTTAATTTTATGCCTATGAAACTGCTATTTATTTGATTTCAAATTAGTGATGAGTTCTTCTCAGCTTCTTCTTTTCCTGTTATGTCTCACTTCCCTCGGTGATTTCTTAGTTTTTGCTTGTTTTATATAATCTGGATTTTGTTTTCCAATTGTTAATCTATTTATTTTTTGGATGACAATTTTTCTTGATGGGGTTTTTTTTTTTTTTTGAAAGGCTGTTTCTGAGAAGTTGAAGCATGAAGATGACTCAGTTGGGCAGGCGAGCAAGACAGAATGCAAGGTTTCATTGTGTTATGATTTCATGAAAGATGCTTCAAGTATTTTACTACAATGATATGGTTTCATGCATTCCCCTGTTCCACTGTTTTAAGTGGTTTTGTTGGATTACTTTAACTCTATTTATATGACTGATTAGTTGGTGCTATATAGGAAGTTTTTGTTCTAGATTCCTTTCGTGGTTGTGCCTTAAGGTCAAGTATTTAAGATGATCCTTTCAAACAGTAAAATTTTGCAGTCTATTGCAGACTTCCATGGTTCATCATGTTGCATTTTATTGCTGAACAGGAAAATTTCATCTGATACGAATTTTGAGGTTTAGAAAACATTGGTAATCGTTATGTTGTAAAATGATGCATTCCAATGGAGCTTGCTTATTATCAATCTCTATTTTATCGTATAAGATAGTGAAGTATGCATGACTTACTGATATCAGTTAACTGTTATACCTCATGAGTGATTTGCAGTACTACTCGAGGACGGGGGGTTGCAAATTTGGAAAAGCTTGTAGATATAACCACACACGGCCAAAAGCATTGGCAAACCCGATTCTAGAGCTCAACTTCCTTGGTCTGCCAATCCGACCAGTTAAGTTTGTGCTTTGTTGTTGTTTGTTGGCGAACTTTTTCCAATTTGACGAGAATCATTTGACGCGTAGATTCTCGATTCATCTGGAAGGATCACTTTTCTCTCACTTATCTCACTTATCTTGAAGAACTTATGAGTTTTTTATTGACAGGATGAAAAAGAGTGTCCCTATTACATGCGCACAGGATCCTGCAAATATGGAGCGAACTGTAGGTTTAATCATCCCGATCCTACAACCGTGGCTATACCTGAATCCCCTTCAGGATATAACAATGGAGTGCCCCTACAAGGTGCACCACAACCACAGATCACATCCTGGACTTCACCAAGAGTACTGAATGAAACTACATTTGTACCTGCCATGATTTCACCATCTCAGGATTCAGAATGGAATGCATACCAGGTACTGTAGTCCTTTCATCTCAGGTTTAAAGTATTTCGGTACCATTAATAGATCTAGGTACAAATACTTCAAGTCGTAAATGTTAAAAGGAAAATGGCTTTGAGTACCAAAAGAAGTTGAAATTCCTGTGCACTGTAAAAGAAAGAAATTTCAGTTTGCAGCTAGGGGGCTGGATTTATTTTCAGGTTTAACCTTCTTATTAAGCTGCATTTTCCCCTCTTACTTTTACTTCCGGAATAATTGGCTTTGGTTTTGGTTTCTGGTACTTCTTAGCTAACTTTCTCTGTGACATGTTCATGTTAAGGCACCTATATATCCATCAGATTTAAGCGTGCTTCCGCCTCCAACATACGTCATGAACAATCTAGCATCTGATACAGATCTGTATCCTTCTCATCAGCAACTGGAAGAATATCCCGAACGACCTGGTCAACCCGAATGCAGTTACTTTCTGAAGACAGGGGATTGTAAATTTAAATCTCTTTGCAAATATCACCATCCAAAGAATCGGAACGCCAAGTTAACGACCTGCACTCTCAATGACAAAGGGCTGCCTTTGAGACCTGTAAGCTTATACTTCTCATTTCCTGGTTGTGTTTATGAAGGACAATTCTGTAGAAAATAATTCTTTGATCCCCTTGCCCAATCCAAGGGACCAATCATTATTCATATAATTAAAAATATTATACTCAAATCGAATAACTTTGCATAAGAAATAACTTAGGAATGATTTTACATTGCATTTGTTATAGTATATGACTCTATTTGCATGCATTGTACAACCTTATCTTTCTTTTCTCTTCCATTTATTTTGCTTTACACTCTTTCCCAAAACCAGAAGGAAATTCTTATGTTCATGGCTCTCTAGTGTTTACTGATTGTTCAAATTTCTATACGATATTCAGGATCAGAACATATGCACGTATTATAGTCGCTATGGCATCTGCAAGTTCGGGCCATCTTGCAAGTTCGACCATCCCATTCTTCCAGCTTCTTCAACTGTGAGCGAACCTGAACAGCAACCTCATTACGGCAACTTTTCCACCATCGAAGGAGCTGAAATGGCTGGAGGAGGGAGCAGAAACAGCACCACAGTTGAGCAATCTGCATAAGAAGTTTGTGCAGAGGCCTGCTAGATATATAGAGGATTTTACATGGAACATTTGTTGGTTAAGGGGGACAGGATATATTCAACTCGTTTTCCCGTCGGGTTGAGCTGCCATAAGCTTTTCAAACAATGGCACTTATTTTCTATAATTTACGTTAAACAAAGAAAATATGTAAATTATACCTATATTCTCTCATGTACTGACCGATACACACAATGACTATAATCCTGTAGCTTTAAGACAATTTTATCTGGTGATTTGGGATCAACTTATGGCTGTAATACTGTTGTTTCACCTGGCTATAGAGAGCACACACAAGGGCCAATGGCAAACAACATTACAAAGTATTTAATCCAAATCCTCTTTATATTCTTCCAAATATCTCTGTTGTCATGAAAAACAACAGCTGCCTAAGAGGACGTCTGCTTTGTTTAATTAAAGAGCGATACAACAGGACAAATGGATCATGAGCAAGCCAGAAGAGTAAAGTATGTTGATTTATATATATGTGTTTAGGTTCCCATCAGAATCCTTCCACCATATGTTGATACACAAGGAACACAAGAAATTGAAACACGATTTTGACAATGTAATCTTTGTCTTTTCCATCCTGTATTACATTACAAAGAAACAGAAGAACATGTGATATAAATTATTATATAACGTAGATATATCGTGGAAAGCCAAAGTGAAAAGGGAAAAGAGTAGTTATTAGAAATTTGTTGGTGCAACAACTTTGTTGGGATTCAGAGGTCTGGGTAGATCACTCACATCCTACGGGCTTTCACAGTAGATACACAAATTGAAGATCCTTCAACCACAGCAAAACCACCTCTTCTGCATCCAAATACCAAGAAAAGATTAGACTTGAAGATGTTCATAACAAATTTATTCTCACGTCTTCTATTAAACAGACCTTCGGTGGATGATATTGAGGGAAAGTTTCATTGTTATAGATAGACTCATTTCTCTGAGGTGAAACCGTGCTGGCAGCAGTTCCAGTGGTCTTCTTCTCATCTCTAGCCTTGTTAAATATGACTGTAAATCCTTCCGCAGATGCAGGATTATTTACATCCCATTCACCAAACTTTGGCAGTGGACGACCCCTGTCCTGCTGCAACAATGCAACGATACCTACATGAGACTTTATATGAAGCACGCTACTGACATCTAACACAAATGTTAAAAATGATCTCTACAGGTCAATGCATTCAGATAAAGGGACAGATGTAGTTACTTATTATTGACTCTGCAATTCTATAGCCTACAGTACTCTTCTACTATGCAGACAGAAGATCAGCAAAAAGAAGCACAGGCGGGTGTTTAACAGGAATTAAGCCAGTTATGGCACATGGACGCACAAAATGTCCTCTTTTTGCTCTTTAATTTGCAAACAAGTGATGTAGACAATCCTCCCTAAGTATTTTTCAATGCAGTGGGGATGTTGATTATGTTTCCTACATGGTATTCTTTTTGAATAGGAAGTCAAGCTTTCATGGAGGAAAATGAAAGAATACAAGTGTGCCTCGGAAAAAGATAAGTCCAATGCAAAGGGAGCCTAAACAAAAACTTATTATCTATATAAGACTCCTTAGAAACAGACACCCATACACAGAGACATGGAACCTAGCTAAAGATCATACCTACCTCAAAGCTGCTCATCACCTCTAGAAGTTCTCCTATTCTTCTCCCGTTTAAGAAAATCTTTCCATGGTTTTCTTGGACAGTCAAGCAATAAACGGCACTGTTGGAATTTTCACACACAGGGGAGCTATAAATGTTGCCATTGGATTTCTCTACACCCGCCCTTTTCCATGTTCCAGAATGCTGGAATACGCTAACATTTCAATAGCAAAAATGGTGACCATGGATATGAGTTCCCATATATCCAAGTTATCAACTCCCTAATAAGACAACCATGGTATAGCTGACTGAAAAATTGATCAAGTTAACAGCTCATGAAAGAGAACTTCCACACATACATAGGACAAGCTAGATGAGAGTTGAGAAGAGTAAACCGCAATTGATCATTCCATATGAATAGATTATTATACTCCCTTGCTCATAGCTTGTCGAAAATACAGACGACACGGGATTTCAACACTAATTGTTCTCCAACACATCAAATGTATTAGAATAAGGGAGAAAACCCACCATATACAACCTTGACGAAAGGAAACGGTTATTAATTGCATTACAAAGCACTGTTAGCTCCAAAAGGAACCGAAATCGCTCAGCTAATGGCGCCATCATAGATTAAACAAGAACTTATTGTTCAATAAACAAATTCTACGACTACGACCCTAATGCCCAATCACCGAATGGTCTTAATTAATCCCTTTGATCATCCCAAATGGACACAATTGCATTTTCTTTCGGGAAACGGCACGAACAGTTCAGCTTCTCCAACTAAATTAAAGCAGAAGATGCAAGAATACAAAGAATACAGAAATGGTGTATAAATCTTACCGAGCCCATGATTGCGGGACGGAAGGGCAGGGGATCGGATGCGAGAAGACCAAAAATGGAAAAAAAAAATGAGAGTGCGAGCAATACAGGATGGAAAACCTTGCAAGAACACACAATTTCTTGGAGAGAGGAGAGAGAGGAGAGAGAGTTGAGACCGAAACGACACGCAAGATAACGTGGGATACACGTCGTTTAACTTCCCCAACTGATTTCAATAACACCATTACAAAAATATAATTTTTTGGTCAAATATTATTAAACTCTTTTTTTCTTTTAATAAATATTATTAAACTATATATATATATTTACTTATTTGTTTAGTACGGCAAGTGAGATTTACCTCTTGTCAGAGATATACACTAATTATCGCTAAACTATGATGTTGTTATTAAACTTTATATATATTGTAGTAATTTGTACACAATAAATAAATGTATCGTAGTAGCAATTTTTATGACGAGAGAAATAATATCACTAGTTCTAGTATTTTATTTTGTATTTACAAATATTTATAAATTTTGTAAGAAATTGTTAAAGGGGTGATGGCAAAATTTAGCAAGTTTCATGGTTAAATTAGTCCCTCCCTCCATAGGAAATATTTTAAAATAGACTAAAAAGTAAATAAAATGTATTTTATATATTATAAATATCATATTTAAGATTTTATTATAGTGCAGGTAGAATATCCTAAAATAAAAAATTATGAATGTCACGTGATCTTATTCTTCTCTAGAGATTGAAGGTTGAATCATCAAATACCAACAAAAAAATTAAACTAAAAACCATGTTTAGTTTCATTTTAATATTTAAGTTTTTTTTTTAATTTAAAACATAGCCCATAAAAAACAAACTAAGTTTTTCTTCGTTTCTTTTTCCTTAAAGCACTTTATTAAAATTCACCTCATAGAAAATTTTAGACTGAACTAATAATTACCGTAAAAAACTCATTTACCGTTTTGGTCCTATACTCTGAACTACCTTTTTCACATTATGATCTATATGCAAGTAATGATCCTTTGTGTATGTATCGAATATGTGGATAATGCACATGCTCCAAAGGCCAACCGTCTATTCCAAGGTAATAAAAAAAATTACATGCATGAAAAAAATTCCTTCAGAACAACAAAAGAGAGCAGAGCTTTAGTGTTTTCAACCATTGTTCTTGTCTCATTCAGCACCTTCAACTCTTTATTAATAATTTACACCGATTTGAGATAGTCATATTCAACAAAAATTCGTCGGAGGGCCAAATGATTTCCTGAGCAGAATCTTTCGTTAATCGCAAGACATTTAGCAATTAAGAGAAATTGGGTAAGTCATAATCATTCCACCTTTCAAATCATCAATGTTGGTTTCTTAGAATCACTCTTATTCTATTTCGTTCAGAGTACATAACATTAACATATTCATTTCACCCAAGCCAACAGTGATATGTCAATTAAATCTTAATTAAGTAGGAAATGTAGGAGAAACTATCGTTTTAAAATCCTACAATCCATCATTTCTCTTCATGATTTTTATCCTCAACTTCTTTATCGTTTTGAAAAATGATAACTCCTTTCACATTTCTTCTCTTTTCAAACTTAATCCAAACAAGTTCCACGTTAATTATATACCTTCTTTCAAATTCTACTACATCAATCAATTTGATGTAAAGATTAAAATGATTTGACAATTCTTTTTAGTACAGTAAATGGGGTGGAAAAATTCCTAACCCACTAAATTCCTCTATCGATTTTTTTATACAATATATAGAAATAGAGATCCGAACTTATTACACGAAATAGAGATTCGAACCTACTTCGTTATAAATACCGAATTATTACAGGAATTAAATTTTTATCACGAAAATACAACGTTTTGTAACCCATTTTTAGTTAACAAGTATTTTTGTTTTACACTTGCACTTCTTCCGGTCTCTCTCCATCGGCATCGGCTCCTGCTCTTCGTAAGCATCTCTCTCTCTCTTTCGTTCCATTATTTTTTCGGTGCGAAACCCTGGTTGGTGTTGCAATTATAACCTCAGATTCAGAGGGACAAGTTCAACGGTAGCGGAATTTCCAGTTTGTACTCCTTTATTTTGGATTTTCATGTTCTATTCATCATTTGGTGATGAATTCTAGGGGGGCTGTTTTGTTTTATTTCCTCCATTGTTATCTTCTCAGTTTGAATTTGAGTAGACAAGGTGAAATCCGAGGAATTTCGCGGTCGAGAGAACTTTAATTTGCAATCGAAATTTGATCGTCTTTTTAGGTTCAATAGTTGCGCTGGTAACGCTTCAATTCGAGCCTGTCTTGGGAGTTTGTTCCATAGGGCATGGCATATCCGGAACCTGCTGATGCAGAAAGAGAGGTGATGCAAGTCAACAGTGCTCAGCGGAAACCCAGGATTTTACTTGCTGCCAGTGGAAGTGTGGCTGCAATTAAGTTCGGGAATCTCTACCATTCTTTCTCCGAATGGGCAGATGTTAGAGCAGTGGCTACTAGCGCCTCTTTGCACTTCATCGATCGAGCATCTCTTCCTAAGGACGCGATACTGTATACCGATGTGGATGAGTGGAATGGTTGGAACAAAATTGGAGATAGTGTTCTTCATATTGAGCTTCGCCGGTGGGCTGACATCATGGTCATTGCCCCTCTGTCTGCAAACACGCTCGGCAAGGTACAGTAGCTTGATAAAATTCCAAGGGGGAATTAAATGTTTTTGGCCTAATCTTGCTCCTTTTCAGAATTGGGTTGGTCTGGAAGTCTGATCATCTTTGTAAATATCTGAATTGGCTACTGGTTGGTTTTTTGCTTTATCGATTTCATACTGGTTAATGTTATATGTTGATGTCCAGCCTGTTTGTGTACACTTTTGAATGCTACTTAGTCTGAATGCTATCATGTTTAAAGATATGCATCCATCTACATTGGATTTGGCTCAAATGGTCCACTATAGCTGGTACAGCTCAAGCACTATGTCTATAATCTCGGAAGAAAAAGAGACCTTTTCAAAATTTTCGGCTAGGCATTGTACCATTTCATTTATAGCTTGCCTATTTCCTTAAGTTAATTTTCTTGTTTACAATATCATACTTGAGTAAATCAGAGATGCCATATTTCTGTAGCTTATTATACATTTTGAAGTTGTAGTTCTTGTTGTGTATATTGTGATTACAAGGCATGCTACCTTTTCATCCTTGACTTAGGTTCTGTCGCATTTTCTTTTGTTCCAGATTGCGGGTGGATTATGTGACAATCTATTGACGTGTGTCGTGCGAGCATGGGACTATAACAAGCCACTTTTTGTTGCACCAGCCATGAATACCTTCATGTGGACCAACCCATTTACCGAACGACATCTCATTGCAATCGATGAACTTGGGATAACCCTCATCCCACCTGTTACCAAGAGACTAGCCTGTGGGGACTACGGCAATGGTGCAATGGCTGAACCTTCCTTAATCTTCTCTACAGTGAGACTCTTCTTCGAGTCACGAATGCAACAAAGTGCCAGAAATGGCGAATAGTTCAGTACATGAAAGCCTTTGTCAAGAAGAGGAGAGAGATGGAAGGGATAGTAGATCTCCGCTTAATTAACAATTGGAAGTTGTAGCTGTTGCTATTTAATCTTGTATAAATTCGTTTTTGTTAACCCCTCTGTGCTGAACCCTCTGTTCCCCTTTGTGCATTATGTAGACTGTAGAGGCACTAAAAGCCTTGGAACAATATTTTTAAGGATATTTCTTAGTTTATGAAGCCATCACCTAGTTCATATTTGGTCAAAGTAAATTCTTCTGTGTCTCCATTCCTCCAGAAAAAACAAAAACTTCCAGCAAAATGAAGTCTTCCGACATCAACCAAAATGGCATTTGCAATTTACAGAACAAAGATTTATTTTTGGTGGAGAAAGGTGTGTTGCAATTTACAGAACAAAGATTTATTTTTGGTGGAGAAAGGTGTGTTTGATCGTAATTATTTTGGCAATTTTGGCTTTCTAATTTTATTAAGAAACGTAAGCATTTGACAACTATCTATGTTTTTTCTTATTTCTTTTTTTAGAAACATTTTCAAAATTATATAGAAATTTTGTAAATATCAAAAACAAGTTTTTCGTTTTTGTTTCCGCTCATTTTGTTCCAAAACGTAATTAAAAATATAGTTTTTATGATTATTGAATCCATAGGTGTGAGAAACATGCAATTCTATTTGTTTTCATTAAAAATGAAAGAAACATAAATAAGAAATGGCAACATTACTAAACGGTCCGTTGCTGCGTCTAGGTGGATCAATAAATGAGTGTAGAGAAATCAGGTGACTGTTGGCCATTACTCTGTGAACCTTGATTTTGAAAGGGAATTCCAAAAAGGAAACAATCCACGGAGAGATAGAGGTGTGCAATAAAATCGCCACCCAAAAATTGATGCTGGTAGTTGAAACATTTAAGGATGTTTACCAAAGTAAGCGCAGCCCATAAATTCATTTCCAATCTACTACATATTCTCTCCAACTAAAATGCTATTAAAATAATATATCTATTGATCATGTGGTTGAATGTTAAAACAGAAGTGAAAAGTTGTCCTTATTGAATGATCAACCAAATTTTCTTCACCCACTTGATTTCTTGGTTCAAATTTCATTTATTTGACTCTTTGCCCATCCACACCAATTTTGAAACAACATAATTAGCTACTCACCAGCTATTTAAAACTCTCACTTATGTGGTCTTTGTAGATTCAACAATATCTTTCTTGTTAAAGGAAAGGGAAATGAAACCAACCAACTCCTGGGTGATGAAATATTATAGAACATTGTTTTATCCAATATGTGTATATATAAACCAAACCACAGAGAACTTCCACAGAGTAAAAGCTTCTTGTAAGGCAAAAGAGCCTTGAAATGATGGTTCCTTCTTTGACATACTACACCGCTGTCTATGTTCTCTTGTGTGCTTTCGCTTCGGCTTCTCCGACTGCAACCGAGACGCATCCACGTCTCTTCAATAAGATCTATGCCTTTGGAGACTCATTCACAGACACTGGCAATACAAGGTCTATGTCAGGGCCAACTGGATTCGGCCATGTCTCTAGTCCTCCTTATGGTAGTACCTTCTTTCACCACCCGACCAACCGATACTCGGATGGACGACTAGTGATTGACTTTGTAGCTGAGACGCTGTCCTTACCTTTCTTGCCACCTTACAAATATTTGAAGGGCAATGACTCCTTTCATGGAGTTAACTTTGCTGTTGCAGGGTCCACAGCTATAAACCATGATTTCTTTGTCAGAAACAACCTTAGCCTCGACATTACTCCTCAATCTATCCAAACTCAGCTCCTTTGGTTCAACGAGTTCTTGGAGACTCAAGGATGTAGAGGAGCAGAGACAGAGAAACAGTGTAAAGCTGCACTTGATGATGCTTTGTTTTGGGTTGGTGAAATTGGAGTCAATGATTATGCTTACGATATTGGATCTCCCATCCCTGATGATACCATCCGAAAGCTCGGTGTGGCCAGCGTTACTGGATTTCTACAGGTAAATGACCCACTTCCACACTGTTTTTTAAGCTGTAGAACATAAGAATCTTACTTAGTATAAAGCTTAGAATGAGATGTTGAGAAAAATTCAGAGGGAGTTTGCAAGTTATAAATGAGAGCTGCATGGCATTAAACTGAGAACTTTTCTTTGACAGTGCCATTCTTTGCTTTTATTTTTATTTTCCAGTCTCTGTTGAAGAAGGGTGCAAAGTATGTGGTTGTTCAAGGTTTACCACCAAGTGGATGTCTGGCATTAGCAATGTCTCTGGCTCCTGTTACTGACAGGGA
Organism: Momordica charantia; assembly: GCF_001995035.1. The sequence goes on from NW_019104497.1 coordinate 2,765,244, forward strand.
CGATATCGGCTGCGTGAGGAGTGTAAGCAACCAAACCTATGTTCATAATGTAGCTCTCCAGGCCTCATTGCAATCTTTAAGGGGGCAGTTTCCTCAAGCTGTCATCATATATGCTGATTACTGGAATGCATATCGAACAGTTATTAAAAATCCCAGCAATTACGGTTTCAAGGAGCGCTTCAAAGCCTGCTGCGGTGTTGGTGAACCCTACAACTTTGATGTGTTTACTGTCTGTGGAATGTCTTCTGTCAGTTCCTGCAAAAACCCATCTGAATACATCAATTGGGATGGAGTTCACCTCACCGAAGCAATGTATAAAATAGTGCATGACATGTTTATTGAAGGTGGACTTACCCGTCCTCCTTTCAGTTACCTGTTGGACATGAAACGTCGTCTGGGATAAGCTGTTGACAGTGAATCAGCTTGATGGTTTTTGTTAGTGTTTATCTTTGAGATCTTTAAACTTTAGCTATGGAAGTAACCTGAGCAGTAACATTGTATAAGCCTTCCTATTCATTTGAATGTCTTCTGATTCTGAGGTCCATTCCTTCAAAACTAGAAATGAGTTACTACTTGCAGAAAAGAGTAAAAATAAGGTTCAAAACTTGTGACATGAACCATTTTTTAAATCAGATTAGACCAGAATGATCATTGTTTACCAATTGAAGAAGACAAATCCAACTAGACTAACATTGGATGCATATATGAATTCAAACCCAAACAAGTTTTGGTTTTAATGGGTTGGTTCAATCATTGTTTTTAATTTTCCTTTGGAGCATTTTCAGCTACTTCCTAATTTCAGGTTAAAAAGGAGAGACAAGAAACGTAGCAGAGGAAAAGAAGCAATGAACGTTTTTCAGCTAATCTGTACAAAGAAGTTTTCTTTTTTCTTTTTTCTTTTCTTTTTTTTGATATCAGTAAGTGTCTTTGTCCACTTGTGCATACCTCAACTAATCTCACGAGACAATTGTCTGGCTCTAGCAGCCTCGTTTAAGAAGCTTAATATTATATCATCATTATTACTCCAACCGACAGTATAAGAGAACAATCAAATGGTTATAAAATAGCAGGACAAAAGCAGATGATTTGATGGACCAACTGTTCAGAAGATGTTAAGAGAACCACCTAGAATGGCGATCCATTTAATGAGTAGCTGAGGCAATAATCAATAGAGACAGCAGAATGTATTCTGGTTTTTAACAAGAGCTTCTAAAAGAAATTTCTTTTATCATCCACCATTTGACTTTTCCCTGCTAATGGCTTTTCTCATACTTTCTCACCAAATGCTGAAATGGAATATCACAAATCAACCTCAAGAACTATAATATTATGTTAGAAGAAGAGGATCTCATGTATAACTGCATCACACAAAAATTAAATGAGAGCAGATTTTCTAGGCGAAAAATTGCTCGCCTCCCCAAATTTGTGGACGACTAGCAAATTGTCCAATGTACACTGTTCTTATTGTTTGGTTTGTTATAATAAGTGTTCGTAATACATTAAGAATAGCACATCAGGCGTATCCTCAGGTAGGCTGTTTATGAAAAGATAGAAGCGTAACATATCTTCCTTCATSATAGTACGAGTGTCAACCACGTCATTACTGCACATGAGAACCCAAAGATCCCCGGAGGCTACTCTCTTCAAACTCCCTCGGCAGAACGGGCAAGATTCCGACTTCGATTTCCTGTAATATATGAGGGAAAAGAGGCATCAAAAGTTTTTCTATGAAAAGTACCTTAAGCTATTAACAGTATACCGAGTTAAAGACATGAATATAAGAGTGAGGCCTTCTATACCAATCATGGTAGCAACTTGTGCACATAGCATGGCAACAATGTGGCAAGACAATTTTGGTACGCGGCTCCATACAGATCCCACATTCGTCTTCTCTTTCTGTGTCTACCTCTAAAAGTTTCTTCTTGTGTTCTAATCTCTTCGAGATCGCCATTCCCGTGCGGAGATCTTCAATTCTATCTACTTGCGATGCATAATCACAGAGCCGCTGCAGGGATGGTAATATGACAGCTGCATTCACGTTAAAGAATATAAAGATTAGTTTAAACTTTGATGCACACAATAACTAAAATTTTTTTTAGCTGTTTACTACAAATTTTTTCCAGAAGAAAATGGATAAAAGAAACGTGCCAGAACAAAGGCGCATTCAAATTTTTTGCCTGACATAATGTCACTGGACAAACCTTCAAATAACTTTTACAATAAGGACAAAAAGGGACCAAGAGAGATAGATCACTTACAGTAGAATTCGCTTATAGTTGCTTTCTTTCCGCACGATGAGATATCGGGCCTTCCATCAGAGTGCACCTGGAGATTAACAAAAAGTATCAAACATCAATATTGTTCTTCCTCTTCTCTTTCCCATTTTTCTTTTCTTATTCTGAGTAAACTGGGGGCTCACCTTGTACAAAACTATGTGGAATAGGTTGAAGTAACTCATAGATAGATATGAACATGAGCAATCCATCCATTGAAGCAAGTAAAGAACAACTGGTGCCAAATGGTTGCAAACCAATTTCATTTGGAAGGAGGAACCATCCTTGCCTCTAGGAAAGGAAGCTGCACTGCATCATATGGAAGATTTAAATATAAGATAATTGCTTCATTCCCATGTTCAAACTAACATTTTTCAGTTGGCAGTGCATTCTGGGGTGTAAATGTAATATCAATATGAACTAAATTTTAAAATGGAATTTTAAGAAAGGAAGATAAGGCCTGAAAGGCTAGAGCCTAGAGCTAAACATATATTGACATTGTAAATATGCTAGAAACTTCAGAGTTGATTAATATGACAGCACAGTCCATATAGTTTCTACTGACAGCAAATGAGTAATTGAAGGAAGCTGCTATTAACTTTTGTCTTCAAAGGACAGCCACAGCAACAAACTAAATTCTTTTTTCTTTTATAACCGGGTATTGGGCCTCCACCACAAAAAAATTATACGAGGAGGTTGGAACAATGTGGCTGGATCTAGGAAAGAGAAATTACAAAAATACAAAACGTATTTCGAATCTTTATCTATTATTAGAGGGCCTACACATTTTGAACTTGCATCCAAACAGTTATTAGGAGCAGCCACGTTTAAAACTTTTTCCTTCGTCGCATTTAATTTTGGACCTAGAAAGGCTTTGCCCGCCCAACCAATCTTGGACTTGGAGAGGTTTCGCCCACTAAAAGTCAGCTTTGAGAGACCATGAGGGTTTTAAGTTTTTAAGCTTTCAACCTAGGCCTGAACTCAGGCATCGTGAATGATATCGCCAAACATCGAGATTAAAGAAAAAAGTTTCACTATTATTGTCGCACTAAAAGTTTTTAGTCCTTCTCACTTGTGGAGCAATAACATCCCATTCAACCACAAAAACTTTCATTCAAGCATCATCAAAGGCAAAGAAAATCTGAAACTTCCTTTTCTCTCCTTCAAAAACACCAACCTACCAACTATGGAATCAAAACAAACACCATAAAGGCAAACCTTGCCTAACTCTTACCAGTCACATTTCCATTAACTTTCAAAGACACAAATCAGCATTTCACACCACAAACTTGTAAAGTAAACTATCAGATACAAAATTTGTGCAATGGGTTACAACATCCCACAACAAAATATGCCATTACCAAGGTCCAGAGAGAGCCCCAAAAGACATGGCATCAACCAATAGCCCATACAGAACTCAGAAAATAAAAATGTATAAGAAAATCAGAGAAGCAGAGCTCACAGCGTATTGGCATGGCGAATATCAGCTTCTAGAAACTCAATGAAATCTTTGTAAGAACGCCCTGAAGAAAGCCGCTGGTAATAATCCAACATCCTCTCCGTCCGAGATTGTTGCTGTCAATGCAATGCCAAGGTTCCACAATTATAAATATGATCAGAGAGAAAAGAATATGAATAAAGTTTATATGTAACTTTTGTGTAGCCATAGAGGCCTCTTCTGGGAGAGAGAGACTGAGACTGGGTCTTCTCTGTATTTCTTTGAAAATTCAAACCCCTGAAAAGAAAGAAATGAGTCCGTTTATCCACTTTGGTACTCTAGAGTCTAGACCCCTTAACAAATACCTTTGAAAATTCGAAAGTTTCTTCTTGGGGCTTTTGATTTTGTTGGTTGGATGATTAAATGACCACCTAACTTAAAAAGTTTCTCTTTTGATGAAGAAAGCTCATTTTTTTTTTCGGACAAGTCTTGGCCCCTCGTTTCACTACATTGACCATTTAATCGCCTTGTAACAAGGGGAAGTGGAAACTTCGACATTAGAAAACTGGCAAATTTTTGTTTATTGGCTTGTTATGTTCTCTATTTGACCGACTCGGCGCTTGTTTTGAAAAAATGGGTATTATCAATGGAGAGAGTTTATTTTATTCAAGGTTCGCGGCTCCAACTTCCACTGAATGGGCGGCGGCAATGGCAATGGCAATGGATCAATATTTTGCTAATTTGGTATCAGTCTACTTAGAAGTTAGAACCACGGATGAGCAAAACATGGCTGCTGTCAGGAGGTGGTTTCAGATATGGGTGATAAAGATGAAATTGTAGTTTCACATGAAAATATGAAAAGGAATATATATATATATATAGGTTAAAAAACACATTTAATCTTCACCTTAAATGTGAAGATATTTAACCACGCATCCCGCATCCCGTCGCCGCCGTCGATGAAGCCGGTCGCCGCCATGATTAAGACAGGATTTAAGTAGAAGCTTTTCAGCCCAGGCCCAGAAAAGTATATTGGACCAAGATTAGAAACTACAAAATTATTGGGCTCAGCGTACGGAGAAAAAAGCCCAATATTTTCGTCATCTTCACCTTGCTCAGTAAATCTAAGCGACTTGCAGGTTTGCTGGAGCAAAGCAGAGACCGCCGAATAAAAAACGAAGCACCCACTGCGGATACGACAAAGACACTGGTTTTAGAGCGAGAACAGAGGCTCCTGGTTCTAGGACTTGGCATTCACTTGAGCGTACTTCGTAAAAAAGTTTTCTTCTTTTCCTTTTCTCCTTTATTTTCACTGTTAATTGCTCCAGATTATGAATACAATGTCGTCTTTCTGTTCATAAATTTCTTGGGATTTGTTATTTATCAGCTGAAACTTACTTGCATGCTACATTGGGCATTGGGGTAATTGGAGTTCGACACTGATAATGCTGGGTTTTGTTTGTTAATTGGGAAAAGTGAGGATCGTGGAGTGAGTGAGTGAGGAAGTTTTTATTCCTCTGTGTGGCTGTGGAGTGTGGATATAGAGAACCCCTTCAACGAAAACGTCTCATTGGAACCAATTGATTGTTTGTGGACGTATGAGGGGGCCATCAAAGTCTTGTTTGGTAGAGAGGAAAACAAAATTGTGTTTTTCACCTTTTTCTAATTTGACAGCTGAAGAGGACACAATTTCTGGAGACTAGAAGCAACCGGTTCCTTTTCAGCAAGCTCCCTCACAAAAGATCACACCAAACAACCCGGTCTCTTCTACTAGACTCTACGAGGCCATTTAGAAGGACTCTTATGCCAAAAAAGTTAAATTTTTCATATGGGAATGCAGCCACAAAGCCATAAACACATTTGATAAGCTACAGAGGAGACTGCCCTACATGTCTATCTCTCCCATTGGTGCCCAATGTGTAAGACAGAATCTGAGTCACGGCCACATCTTTTCATCACATGCCCATTTGCATTGGGTATATGGAAAAACCTTCTTCAATTGTTTGGATGGTTCACGGCATTACCTAATGATATCCCCCTTCTATTGGAGTACACCCTCAATGGCCATCCTTTTACAAAAGAAAAGGAAATTCTATGGAAGCATTTTGTTAGAGCCTTCTTTTGGATAACTTGGAGAGAAAGAAACAATTGAACTTTCAACGACAAAGACCTCCCCTTTGAAAGGGTTTTTGATTCATTAGTCTTCACAGTTATCACTTGGAGTAAAAGTTCTCCTCTTTGTCACCATTATTCCTACACTTCCCTTTTTTACAATTGGAAATGCTTTATGTAACCCTCTTTGAGTCTTTGTTATCTCTTTTGTAATTTCATATTATCAATGAAATTGTTTCTTTCAAAAAAAAAATAATTTGAAAAATGTTGCTACTTGAAGGATTATTCTACAAAGATTGATTGACGTTTCACATGAAAGAATGAGGAAGCATTCTGTCTCGTGGGCGGCATCTAAATGATAAGGGAATTGTAGTTGGTTTTTGAAGCTGAACTTGGTGGCCATCTAAGTAACAGCTCTTGAAAGTTGGAGCCGCTACAAAGTAATGCATTGAGGATCATTTTTGCTTTAAGGTACTTTCTTCCTTACTGCTAGAATTGAATATTCTCGACCATTTATTTATTTTGTCTAGCTTTCCTGTGCTTTTTGTTAAAATAAGAAGTCAAATAATTAGCTTTATCTCAAAGGATATAGTTCTTTTTCTTTTAACTCATTCTTCATCTGCAGTGGTTTTCTATTCTGTTAGCGGGAGAGATACTTTAAGCTGATGCTTTTAGTTTCACCTTTGGCAGCCACAATTAGATCAGAGTTTTATGATTATTTTAAACTTTTCTTGGGCTTACATGGTGGGTTTGTTTAGCTGACGGATTTATAAAGTGTTCTTAAAAGGGTTAGATAGTGTACTCTTCAGATCAACTATCTACTTTCTTCATTGAATGCATCTTTGAAATATATGGTGTGGCAATTTCACCCATTAGAGCACCATTTTTACCATCATTTTTTGCTTCTCTGAAATTTTCTTTTTCGATCACTCCCTTGGGAGCCTGTATCACGAACAATTTTCCTTTTTATTTATCTATTAAAATTTGTTTATTGTTAAAAAAAAAAAAAAGGATAATATCTTCGGGGGCTTTCTTTACTCTTCTTTATCTGTGTCTTAACAAGTATTCTCCCCATTTTACGGTAGGTCTATTGATCTTTGTGTTTCAGTAGATAGCAGCACAAGATGGGCAGCAAGGTAGAAGCCTGTATGGATTGCACTCAAAGATGCTTACAGCTTCATAGAAAGGCAAATAGTTTATCGTCTGTGACCTCGTTCTTCAAAGTTATGTTTGGCGATCTGTTTTCCCAAGCTTTGGTATGATAATATATCCAAAAATTTGCCCCCGCTCAATTTTTATATTGGTGGCATTTTGGCTCTTTATCATTCTTTTAACAACCCTGATGTCTGTTTCTTCCAAAATGGTAATTTGCTAATAGCTTGTGGTGTTCTCCATTCTTCTTTTCAAATATATTTAAGGAACAGTGCCTTGTTTAAGGGGTTGTAGATCTTTTAACTAGTAGATACCAGAGGTAACCCCTTGATATCTCTCCATTTGTAAAATCTCCCTGTATCTGTTTCCATTCTCTAAGTGTGTCTATGAATTCATCCAGTTCCCTCGAACATTCTTGTGCTAAAGCAGACAATTTGTTATGTGCGGATATTTTTCTTCTATTGATGGTGCATTATGTTATTCAATTCTTTTGATAACTACATTTGCTTTTACAGTACTTCCCACCCATGTTTGCTGCTACAGTGCCGATGTTGGCAAATAAAAAGGTTGTTCTTGAGGATTCACTAGGACAACAATGGAAGGTAACAGTTTCCGATTGTGAAGGATCTCTTGCTTTTAAAAAAGGGTGGAGCGCTTTTTCATCAGAGCATAGCTTAGAAATTGGAGATTTTGTGATCTTCAATCATATCATGGATCTGCACTTTAAAGTCAGTATTTACACTAAAACTGGTTGTGAAAAAGTAGAGTTTGCTAAAAGAGGCAATATGAGGAAAAGAACTCGAAGTACTTATCCTGTACTTGAGAAAACTAATGAAGGTTTGAAAAATCCACAAGCGTCAGGCACCTCTGTGGGTTCTGGATCTAATGTGGCACTATCTCAAGATAAATGTAACATGACTAGTTCTCAAAACGTGAATGTGAACCGAGACAAAAGGCCAAAGTACCAGAGTCATGATGAATGCCACAAACCTCTATGTAAAACCGAAATTTTTGATGATTCTTACAATTTCATCAATCAAAACAAGGATGTGGGACTAGAGGAAAATAGAAGCCCCTTAGTTGACTTGTTTTCCATGGAAATACCAGGAACTGAGAATGCCACAAATAAAGTTGCTGTGGATGAGTTAAATCCTAACTGTGCTTCCACGTTACAGAAAGCTACAATTGATGTCCACCCGGTTGTCAATGCTGAAGTTTTGCCATTTCCTTTGAATATATCTGCTAATGAGATTATTGAGAAAAGTCAATGTTTTGAGGAGGCTGATAGAAATATAAGTGGCTCTGATAATGATTCTTGCCATGATAAGACTATCGAGGTTCCTTTTGTTACGTCTGCAACAAATTCTGATAGAAACATGGAGCATTTTTGTGATACACCATTAAAAGATGTAGTGGACTGCCAGAATGTACCACCAATATACTGCACGCCATCGAGTGAGTACGAAAGTGATTTGGTGCATTTCTGTTCATGATTATGTTCGAGACCACTTTCACGACTAACCATTGTGTGTCTAAATATTTCAGCAATTACAAGACATGATCAGGAGCCTCATCAGAAACATACTTTTCCAACCGACTATTCCCATAGTGCAAAACATGAGTACACTCCAATTTCCGTGGAGGTTCAAAATTTTCTACATGGTTTGCTCTCCATTCCGGTTGCTCTGTATGCTGTGCCTGTATATTTGTTGATTCATCTTGTCTAAAGGAAAAGAAGCTTATCTTTTGCCCTTTGGAATCTGGTCGATACTGTAGCGATTTATTATAGTGAATGCTGCATTTTAACAGGGGACATGCCAAAGATCGTTAAACAGGAACCATTGGAAATTATCACAGAAGTGGACAAACATGAAGACTTGATTAAACAAATATGTAATTCAACTTATTTTGTCACATCATTTTATTGCAGCTTGTGGATTCATCAGCATGTCTAAATTGAATTTGTTTTTGGTTTACAGGGGAGCCAAAATTCATTAAGGAGGAGTTCCTTGAGAAGTCTAACAAAATTGGTAGAGATGGTAATGATGTCACTAATAATGCAATTCCAGCCCATATATCCTGTATAGTGGCTAAAGATACTCCATCTTTTCTGGTATGCTACTGTAAACTCTCGCTTTGTTAAAAATGTAAAATTTATATCATATAAGTTTATTGAAGGCTACATGGCATGTTTCAGTTGATATCTGACCCCAAACTGATATCGATATTGATCCTGGACCTCTTCATTTGAGTTTCATTACCATAATTATTTAGAATATATGTGTTTTTTCTTAGGCTTTAAAATGTTTAAATTGTTTGATGTTCAATACTTCTATTTCTGTTATAGCTACATGTGTGGTTGAGTTTTGGGAATTGTACATAACAGAGAGAAGGGAAAGTTCAGTACTATATCCGATTTCTTATATTGTTTATTTTATTTAGTTAGAATTTTGTAAAGATAATGATTTTATCTTCATTAAGTGCGCACGAAAATTCCGATGTGTTAAGGGTTGTTGGATTTTTTTTGTTACGTTTAGTTGTGGGATTACAGTAATATGTACAGACAAGCATACCACAATCCCGCATGTAAATATGTACTTCGAATCACATACGAACGATGTGTTGATGCGTCGTCACAACCGTGCTTCAATTCTGCACTGAAACAAGTTTGGAGATTCACAGATGATTTCTTTTATTGTTCTACTCGGTGATTTTCTAGGTGATATGAGCCAGTTACTTAATTGTCTGTTTACTGTTTCTCACTTCATTTCGCTACTCGCATAGGAACTTCCGACAAGTTTGCAGTTGTCGTGTTCGAGAGGCAGGAGAAATCCAGAGAAGAAGAGGCTAGTGTTTCTTCGGGATCCCAGGAAGAGATTGTGGCCGATGCTTTACCATGAGATGCCTAATGTCCAAGTTCTAACTAGTGGGTGGGAAGCTTTCTGCTCTGTGAATCAAATCGAACCTGGGGACGAGTGTTTGTTTCATCTCGAGGACGAGCCCGAGCGCATATATCAAGTTAGCATTAGGAAATGTAAGAACTAGCTGTATTTACATTATTCCAAAACTCCTCTACCTTTTGGTTGCGTACTCGAATCTTTTGGTAAATAGAGTACTAGTCTGGTGGAAACTCTTACAGTGTAAAATTTGGAGAAAATCATGTTTGATTGCTAAATTAGTTTGCGAAAAAAACTTGCCCCTCCTAGCTTAATAAGTTTTTGTTGACATCTTTTTTTCTAATTTGGAATGGTATTATTGGTACAAACCACGCCAGAAGTGCAATGATTTCCCAGAATGGAGGTTTCGTAAGCACTCAAATCTACATATTCTCTCAACCATAATATTTTCTGTAGGTATTTTCATTGATTCTGAGAATACTTTAATGGCACTGGTTCGCCCCATTTGCAAAATGATAAAAGTGAAGCCAATCTTACTTGATTGTTAGGATAAAAAAATTTTAATACATGCACAAATTGATCAATAATATCAAAATCCGACGAACTCTGACATAGTTCTTTCTCTTAGTGAAATAAATAAAAGTCAGATTCTGTTTTCAGGTTGTAATCTACAAAGATAAGAACCAACCGACTATGAGATCAATACTCTAAAATTCAGGATTTACAAAATAAAAAACTCAACTGGGAGGGCAAACAACTTAATTCTAAACTCCAGTGAGCATTTCTTATCAGAAAATAAATTACAAGAGAGCTCAGAAGAGTGGATGTGAGAACAGTTTTCTTTCTTCGTTTTACCTAATCTGGTCAGTATTCAGCATTTGAGAACGGCATTTTTATGATACCCCTTGACAAATCTGAAGGAAAAGCAATGTTCTTTGCCTTGAATGTACTGTTTGCAGATTCTAGCATTCGAGTGGTTAGGAGAGCCATCTCAGAATGGAGTTGGAGACATGTCACAGCCATCTACCAACCAAATATGCAGTTAGTGAAGTGAGCACGGCGAAATTGTAAATATAAAAAATTGAATCAAAAGACACTTAAGCTTCTAAAGACCTTTCCAACTTCATGTCTCTTGAGCATCTAAGTTATATTCTTTATTTTTACGTTCATCTCCCTAGCTATATGACCATTCACTAAACTTTCAAAAGGTGCCTTCTAAATCCACTATGGTACTATCAACCATACAGCAATGCAAGTACAACATGGAAACGAAGTGCATGATTTTTCAGTTTTAAGCTTTTAAGATTCCTTACCATATAGCATTCTCTATCTGGGTCAGAGTCGGCCACATGAAGGGACCATGTGCGAACCCATTCAAGCCCTTCAGATATTTCAACGTTACCTTCAAGCAAGCTAGATACTATGTAAGAGGGATGTACTGCAATCAGTATGCACGAAGCTGCAAATAGAACAGCTCGTCTGACATATGCTTCCCTGTGATGGCAAACCTCACTGCATACCATGGAAATTTTTCAGTTAGGGAAACTATTAACAAGCATAGAAGGGCGTTATACTTTATTACAGAGTCAACCTCTGAAAATAACCTTATGATATAGACGATCAACTAATCCAACTAGTCAACTACACACGTTCGAGAAATACCTGGATCTTAACATATCTAAAAGAGGAGGGGCCAGTGCAGATGCTTCAGGATGCATGGATGCACATTTCATGCACACACCAAGCATATATATGAGTTTTCCCAAGACAATAAAATCCCTATTCAGCAAGTCAACGCCATGCCTTTTCTTGTCAAATCCTTGCATAGCTGGAAGCATGAAAGCAGCTGCATGGCCCGGGAACTTATTATGAGACAACTCCATTTCATTATCTTGCATGTTAACCGATTTCAGGCCCCAGCGTCTTGTCTTTCCTCTCTTGACATGACCAGGTTTCAAGGGAAGTTCTCGCTCATAACTATTTGACCAGTTCAGTAAGGTTCCTGTTGCTCCTGATATCTCTTTCCAGGAACCAGCTCCAGGAGGCCCTTTACTACTTGGCAAGAACCATGGTTGAGTTTCCGCAGTGGTAGCAATGAGAGCCCTCGACTGATGTTTAGGCTTCACAGTTTTTGCAGTAGAAAGCTCCTGGGCCGCATCCGTCATGATATCAAGTATCATTATGCGCTGACTGGTATCTACATTGGGTGAGTATAGTAGTTTATTGAGAATATCAAGAGATTCAACTGGGCACATAACAATCAAGGCAACCAATGCTCTTTGCCTCTTGTCTTCAGCTGAATCTTCCTCTCCTTCAACAGCTATGTCAGAGCATCGGACTTGAACAAGAGTTCTCACTAGATCTGATGCTACATGTCTAAGTTCATCAGGTGATGCTCGGATGAGCTTTTCAGAAACATCAAGAGCTCTCTCTACCTGTTCAATAAATATTGTCAATTAGTGTCAAGAAACGAACTCTTATCATCTTAAATATGATAGACCGTACGATTGCTCAAACAAAATGCAGAATAATATGATCTCTCAGACACCTTAAGATAATTTTGACCAAAATACAGAAGTATGTTCATAACTCCTGGACATTAAACACCAAGAAACTTGAATGACTCACTCCTTCAAGATCATCAGATTTCCGCAGTGCCCCAACTACATCAACCAACTGTGATAGATTTTTTTTAAGATCTGTGTCATCATCTGACAAATCATATGGCTGTAATGATGAGTCACTTGCAGAATCAGACATATCGCTTTCATTATCGTCATTATCATTCTCAGAAACAGAACCACAATTTAAGCTGGCTGGATCAATGATCTCATCTGGATCAGCCAACTTAATTTCCCAAATTTTCTTATTTTTACTCTTTGTATTATGCCCAGTCCCCTCTTTTGTCGCATGAGTAGCTTCCTTCTGAACCAAAGTAGTAGACGCTTTTATTTCTTCAGAACTACTATGTGCATCAATTGTGCAATCTACAGTCCCTTTTCTATGAGTAGTTAACCCAAACTCCCAATCTATGATCTCTCCCGTGCAACTATCATCAAGATACAGAGGATTCTTAGGGTCAATGACTTTAGAGAACACTAGAGCAACAGTGCTAGCCATTTTTCGAATCCATTGATTAGGATTCTCCAGCCTACCTGAAAGTGAACAAAAACATTACCGGAGAAATTACACTTCCAAAAATGAAATTCTATCAATATTACTAAAATAGTACTTACAGCTGACCCCTTGAAGAATCGAGTGCATAACGTTCTTAGTTTCATCAAGTTCCTCTTTAGACATTAATTCAAGAGAAAGACCAACAGCTGCAGATATATCTAATAGATAGTTAATGCAAACAACTTATAAACAAGTGCAACAAAATATAAGACCCTTTGATGAAGCAAGAATACACTAACTCCGAACAAATCATTCATTATTTTCACTTCCATTTTCATCGTTCAATGAAATCCCACGTTGTATTCCTAATTTCCTACTATAATAATGAGTCAGTGCTAGAAAGAATGGAAATGTGGATACAAGCTTGCTGCTCAATCGTGGCTGATTGGACAAACTCCTTTTTAGACCACACTTCTACCAGACGCTGCACTGTCATTAAGAGGCTGCTATTACTATGACCTTTCTTGAGACAATTGGCATCAGGTGGGCATTCAAGAACAGCAAACTGTAGAATCCAGTGCAGGCAATGAATGGGGAATACCTTCCAGACCAAAAATTTGTCAACGAAAATGGACCTGCAAAATTACATCATTAAAAATAATCCCTGCGCTCAGTTAGACCCAAAACACCCCAGAGAACTGACTTCTTTTTCTTGGGGAAAAAATTATCGTTCATCCATTGTCGGCTAGATTAATCAAATTTAACCTTAAAACTATCAAATTAGTTATGATTTTGATTCCTATAAAAAAGTTATAAACTTATAAATGGTGGAACTAATATGATATGGTACAAACTACAAATAATTAACTTGTAAAACATACCATCAAATGCATGATTTGAATATATATCTTATGTGATTTTTTTATTCCTGAAGGTGAGGGAAGGTAAGGACATGTATTTGTTAGGATCCCAAATACAAGAACCTAACTAGATAACTATACTGCAATCTCAAACAGAAACTACAATATCAATAGCCTTTCAAGTTATCTCTCTCCCAAGAACTCTCTCAAATTTCTCACACAATACTATCCCCAAAGATATCTTTCTTTTCCCCTGCTACTTTTATTTATAACCAACTTACCCCTATCTAATTACCATAACACCCATAACCCATATATTAATACCATTCTTTAACTAACCCTAACAGGACTCTCACAGTATTCGACCTGTTGATCTTGATCACTGACCTTACTGACATCTGTAGTCTTAAAGTACGATGAAAAAGTAGCCACAGCACCCAGTAAGCATGAACATCACTCTCACATTTAGCAGCTAGCTGATGTAAAAGCTGCTCAGAAATTCTTTCGACAGCATAATTATCTTTAATTGTTTCCATTATCTTCAACCAGAACTGAGCATTTGGGCTTGATTCAAATACGTCAGAGATAATTGAATGATTATTTGACATTACAACATCATGAACGTGCTTCATAATACGTGGAATTAATTCATTTAGTAACAAGTCTGCAAAGAAAGAAAGTCAAATATTTTGGTTATTATATGCATCCTGTGTGATGAAATAAACTTAACAGACTGTAAACGAAGGCCTGAAAAATGAGTAAGTATACTGATTACACAAATATGTAATCAGCATTGACAATCTAATTCCATTACCATTTGATGTTTCTTCCCTATATTTTATTTTCTCTAAAAGGAAATATACAAATTATCAGACCATACATGTCACCAGTCATAAATGAATATCTACTGCTTAGATATCAGGTTCATGCATGGTTAGTAGCATCATACAACCTTCATGTTGACCAGAATGAAAATGCCATGCTATATTTTGACATGAAACGTAGCTTATCACTTGTATGAAATTCCTATTTAATTTGTAAAGAACATGACTCCTATAAGGCAAGACATAAAGAGAGGCGAGGAACACTTCTCAATTTTCCTGTAATTGATAGATTTATGGCCTCTACCAGTTGGATGGTGGGCATCAGCTGTTCTATGGCTAACCATCTTCCTAGGACCACATCAAACCACTATCATATTTGTCCTGATAGAGCAGACAGTAATGGGGGTCTCACCTCTTTCTGCTTTTAAAATATGTGGTTGCTTTAGAGACTAGGCTAAGGTGACAAGTTGGCCATTTTACTTTTATGGAAAAACTTAAAGCTCCTAAGAGATGGATTATCGTATGAACTATGAAGTAAAGAGGTCTTGTCCATGTGGGAGCTGAAAACAAACTAATTTGGCTCACCACAAGAGCTTTGGTGGTTCCTTTCCCATCCCATGACCAAAAGGAGCAAAAGTAGGCTCTTGAACATTGTTGTGAAGATTTGGTGGTTAGAGAAGAGGTGAGATAAAGCAAAGAGGTAAAGTTCAACGAGGGGGACCAAAAACACTAACCCTTTCTTCATAGGGTAGCTTAGTAGAAAAGAAGAAATAGTTGCATTCACAGACTTTTATGTGAGCCCTTTGCCAGCTGTAAAGCAATTGAAAGGGATACTATCAAATTTTTTTATGGGGGAACTTTAGAGGTGAGTCCTCTGGCCCTTATTGATTCTTCAACAACAGTGTGGTTCGAAAGAAGTTTCCATGAGGAAGCAACAAACTTAATGTCAGTGTGACTTTTTGAAAGAATTCTTTTTATGCTAACTGAGATTGGATCAAGCAAGATTTGAAGATAGTTTCTCTTTCTACTTCTTTAAGAAGGATATTTCTCGCGCTTGTGCTAATGAGGTTCCAGACCTAAAAAATGGAAGCACCAGCACGAAGGCAATGGTAAGAACCAAAACTTGGTTGTGCCAGTTGTCATGTACTAAAATGGTCGAACTGCTTCCAAACAGCTGGTTGACTCTTCCCTCCCAAACTTTCCTCCCCAAACTATTTTGGTCCTCTTCCATCTAAAATTACAATTTTTTAATATAAGAAGAAGCATTTTTACAAAATTCAATTCTACTACACAAGTCAACTCCCGGAGTTAGTCGCATAAAAATCTTGCTGACCTGCAGATCCACGTCGACAAATGCGAGAAAATGTCTCCCCCACAAACATTATGGTGCCATCGAGATTAACATAATCAGAAGCTTTCACTTCTGCTAGAGAAAGGAGTTGCCCGGTAATCTGCTTGAAGAACGAGCTATAGATCTCTTGTAAAGAAAAACAGTAGATTGATGATGTTTACTGTGAAACTCATACGGTGGATAGTAGAAAATTTTCATAATTCATAACAGTCCAAAGTGCATAATAAACTATTTCTTATCAGGTAAGTAGATAAATATTAAAATGTGTAAATACTAATCCCCATGTGAAACTTGTTAAGCATGTACAGATTATTTGAAATATGAGCCCCCCACAGCTGGAATTTGAGAGATAAGGATACTGTGATGACAATGAGTTGGATGCTCTCGATTGTGCTTTGTCAGAAATTGATGTTACAATTTGTGCAACCTTAGAAATGGCTGCTATGGTGCTTTCAGTGGCAAAATTCTCATATTTGCTGGATGCCCCAAATTTGTTCGCTATTTGAAGCACCCCATCCTTCTCAAGCAAGACATGTACAATCAATCTGTCATAATAGCAATGCGAACATGGTCAAAAATTATCTGTAAGCCAATGGAGCCTCTCACTTCTATTGATAACTCGATCTGCACTTAGCACACGGTATAGAAGTAAAAGAAAGAATTTGAGCTTAAGAAAATGAAACTGAATATTGGAAAGAACATAATTATCGAGGCTGACAATGCTTTTCAAGAATGGAAGATGTGATTAGTCCATTCCTTAATCAATTGTTTTTTTAGTTCAACGATATGTGGGGGTATGAATTCAAATGACTGCAACTTTCACGAGGATTGCAAAAAAATCAGTTACCATTTCGCACCTTTCAGTATTAGAGCGTACAGCTTTAACATCAACTCCATCAATTGCATTCGGCTGTAGACATGGAACCAAGTTCTGAACAACCTCGATGGCAGGTCCATCAACAAAGAAAATGTCATATAAGTGCTTCTTTGCCAGAAAAGGGAAACACGCCAGCCAACTAGAAGCAAGCTCTGTACAGATTGACAACGCATAAAACAACATAAAAAATACGTGACCATTTTGGGCTATAGATCGAAATGCTATGTCCTACCAACTACTAAAGAAGCTAAACAAAGTACTTCTATATCCACAGAGTTAACAATCAAATGAGTTCAGTTTATGAGCATCTTTGTAAACCCGAATGAATCAACTCCTTCCGACTCTAAGAAGCAACACTTTTCCACCGTTCATAAGTTAAGTAAGAAATTATTTCATTGATAAATTTTCAATCGGACAGGATTCTCAAACTTTTTGTGAACATTAAATAGAAAACTTATATATGCAAAAATGAAGCCTCTCCTTTGCTAAACACTACATTCTTTTCCTGATTTTTAACATATATGAAAGCATGAACCTAAAGCAGAGTGGGGACCTTTCCAATCTTCTCTTAGAAATAAAAAGAGCAATTTTGCCTCAATTTCATTGATCATTAGATAGTTCGGCACATCTCATTCTTTCTGTCAATATTAGTGTGACTTACAGAAATTCTCTGTATTTTCAAAGAAAAAATAGAAACTGCTCTTGATGTGGCTAATCCACACAACTGAAAGACAGTAACAGACGAAAATAAGTAAATCAGAAAAGTGAACACTATAATAGGGCGAAGAAGAAGAAGCATTACCAAGTAATAAAACCCGGGAGAATGCAGAGAATGCAGCTCCATCATAGAAAGCATTCCAATACTCATGCCTCTCACTTTCTGAAGGAAGCCTCCGACTGAGGATCTGTATGCACCACAAGTAGAAACCTCACTGCCTGATGTAAAGAAGTACATGATTCCCAATAGAAATCCTGGCTTTATTTTGAAGGTTTGATTTCATAAATGATATTAACCTGGTCCCTGTAGCTCTCACCAACACACTCTGCAATATTTTAACGCATAAAACAAACAAATAACTGAATAAATGGGCTTCTAATGAGATTTAATGCAAAATTATGAAATTTTACTGTGAAAATAAGATGTATGTTGGAAAGTTGGAAGCTCAAAATGGAAAGAGAATAAAGCACCAACTAGAAGATGATCAATTCTAGCAATTCACCTAACTTTGATTTTAGCGGAAAATAAGAAGACTACATTGTTCATAAATCATAAAAGAAAATTTTTGTAATCTCAGCCACCTAACAATTGAGGAAGGAAACCTTTACAACTTGCCAAAAGATAAACAAGACTTGAGGCTAATTGCCAAATAGAATGACTCCCAAGGTGCAGAAAAACTAAGTAAACAAACAGAGAAAGATCAATAACAGAAAGGGTACAACCAGGAAAAAAGCAAGATGTTCCCCATACTAAGCACACCAACAAGGAGATAGAGTACATTGGATCAGTGGAATTTTTGCTTCTCTTTGGATAATTGGCTTGAAAGAAACAAATAGTCAACAAAACACTGGAGATGTAGGGGGGAAAGGAAAAGTTTCGCATTTCGTGATTGTTGTTGCTTCCCCTCGCACTTCCCTTTCTAATCTATTTAACCCCTCGATTTTATAGGCTTCGAACAATTTGTAAAATGCATCTATCAGCGACATGGTGTTTCGTTTAGATTCAAAATTTTAAAATAATCATTACGATTACAACAACTTACTAAGCATCCGAAATCTCTACTGTAATGCCAAAATTCTCCATTAAATTTGAACATACATTCATAGGATATTGGAGAAAAACGACTTAACCACACGACCCAAAAGTGAATTATTATAAGAAGTTAACTACCATAGATCGGCGCAGCAGTAAAGAAAAACTGTAAACTCTATTTGGGGTCACCAAACTGAAAGTTTGTCATACTACGAGTTTTTCAAAACCAGATGCATGAAGTTACGGAAAAAACGCTAAGAAGGCTTATTTGTAGCTCATAATCCACAGAAACGAATGATCATAAGTTTATTCATTACGTTCCCTAAGCATTTCTAAAGCTCCTGTAATCATCTCGTTCACAAACTCTGGAAATGAGAGAAGCGCTGGTGTCGGGACTGACCTGAAATTGTAGACGCATCAACAGGGAAGAGAAGAACAGCCAGGGAATGAAGGGAAGATATCACTTGGTCGACATGCTTCGCATTCTTCATTGCTGAGATAACCTCTGCCACCTTCTCGAGGACCTTGGCCTCCAGCTCCCTACTCTTTCCTCTGTCCGCCATGATTAAAGCTTCAACTTCTGCAAATTTGGTGCGAAACTCTTTCTCGGAGGGGAATATTGAATCTGAATAAGAGGAGCACCAAAATTGGCAATTACTCCAGTTGATGGGCTGATTCAGTCGGCCCATAACTGATCAAACCCAGCCCATTAGCCATAGGTCCAAAACTCGAGCCCTACATTTCACCTCCGCAACTCAGCCTGGCCGGCGGTCCGTCGCCATGGCCGTCGCTGCAACTTCATCTCTCACGAAGTTCTTCTCCTTCCTCTCCATCTCGAAATCATTATCAATAATTCATAACTCCGTCTCTTTAAACTTTCAGCATCTTCCGAAGTCTGGACCAGCTCCGTTGATTGCCACCATGGACTCTGTTACGTCTTCTTCCCCGAAAGAAACTGCCGTCTTCTTACGCATAAAGTTGTTGGCTAGAGAAGCTGCTGTGATCTCGTTTCTAAAGCAAACCCAGATGAGATTAAACTGGTTAGAATGTGGGAATTTTAGAATTTTAGAATTTCTTCATCACGATGGTTGCATGGTCTGTTTTCTTTCATTTTCTCGGCAACCAAACAGCGGATTTCGATGTCAACTTCTTAAACAGGTTCCTCTTTCAAAAGTTCAATCCAAACCTTGAGGTCCTTGATGCACTAGTACCACCTTTGTTCTATTTTAATCTTCTTTAACACTGTCTAGAACTCGGATGCCAGCCTTAGATTTGATCAATCTCAATTCAAAGAATTAGCTTACTTAAACTACTTCCATTTTAGTGGGAGAGGGAAACAGAAGATGGGAAGATAAAGATTGTTAAATTAGAAAGGTTGTTGTCAAAAAGGAAAATAGATGGTTCAAAATATCTGAAATCAGCTGCTGAATAAACAGCTTAAATTGGAAGATGCTGCTTAGTTACAAGGTGAGACCCATGATTAGCATTGAGATTATTGGTGACTAGGGGTCACTTCTACGGCTGATTTCCAGAAATCCATCTTTCTTACTGTAATTTATGTATTTAAAGAAGAATCTTTTCAGCTCTGATTTGAATTGTCTAAATAGTTCTGAATCTGATGCCAAGGAAGAAAACTTTCAATGATTTCCACTAAATCACATTATCAACAGCTTTGAGATTTCTGTTCACGTTATAGCTTTGCCATGGTAGATAATTCTTTAACATTGTCCAACTTTAGCACGACTGCCAATGAATCGAAGTACGTACTTCTGTACTGAAAATTTTCCCTCCTTAAGTTCATGCTCCATTCTTACTAATCCCTGAAAAGACGTCACGGATGCCGATATAAAGCTAGCTTTGACAGAATTTTTCACTACGGATAGATTTAGAAGATATCTCCAAACATCCCAAGTTTTTGGGACGATATTCAAGATCTAAAATGTGGGTTTTAAGTCTCCTTGGATTCTGTGTTAGAAAAAGGAGAATGGTAAAATGAAAATTTTTCGTTGCAGACCAAATTTTTGTACTGCCATTTTGAATGCAAGCAATGATTTTAAAGGAATGTTTAATTCTGCAAATGCAGCAATCAAGTGGTTGATTCCGCCGTAAGTCAGGCTGCATAAGACTCTCTTGATTGGCATACTAAAAGGTCAATCAGAGAGATTTTAACAAGCAGGTACTTTACAGTAAAGTTGGAAAAATGATTTTAAATTATCTTGTTTTGAACAATAATAATAGTTTCTATTTCAAAATAAAATTCAATTTAGAGGATATATTTGAGTAATTGAAATATATATATAAACTTATAAAAATTTGATAGGACTACTCATTTTAACAATGAACATAAAAACAAATAGGATTGATTATATGTTCAAATTGGTTTTCATTACTACATCGAAGGTTTTTTCTTAAAATATATTCAATTCACAGTTTGCTGCTTAAAATATATTGAATTCACAGCTTGCCTTCTTAAAATATATTCTAACAAGCATTAGAAATCAAAGTTTAATTGCGAATTTATTATAACTAGGATGAAAGTGTTAGAAATCAAATTTTAAGTACGAATTTATTATAACTAAGATGAAAGTATATAGATATAGTAGACACCACTTGAATTTACCACATCAAATGGAAAAACTCAAATTTTATCCATTAATTTGGACTTTTTAAGTCTGGCCACTTCTCTACAATTCAAACGGTTTCATTTATGCCAAAGTGAATATAGTTCAACGATAATTGGCATATACCTTCAATCAAGAGAACTACATGTTATACTATAAATAAATAAAAAACTATTAATAATAATAAAAAAAAACTGTTCCCTTCATTGAATTTACTTTATAATTGGTCCATGATTCGACAACAATTGTGACAAGAAACCAAGATTTGACAGTGAAATGGGTCTACACTCTATAGTAACATCATATGAGCAAATGCATTTACACATATATAAAAGTGTAATGGTAAACCCAATCAATTCGTCAGGTCGCAACTACTCTACTCGTGAAACTATATGTTCTACGATTAGTGAATGAGCCATCAATGACTGCAGCTCATTTCACTACAAAATCCTCTAATTCAAAAGACACTAAACTTCGTCAGGAATTGGTGACCCTTGCTATACAATTTTCTCACCGTAGATGACAACTTGACCGTGCCGAGTATGAAAATCCAAGCATCTAGCACAAATTAAAGACTGATATCGTCTTCGAGATGGTCGAGTTTCTGGTAGAACTGACCTGCACCTTCTGGTGTAAACCAAGTCTCTTTCATCTGCAAGGCACCAAAAGGTAGCATCCACCACGTTAATCAGATCTCTCCAGCATTAGGAAGAGTTCTTGCTGAAGGAAAAAAATGTCAGCTGTGCATATATTGAAGTGGGTGTGCGTGAAGATAAAAAGCTCACAAAGTATGGGTAGTCCTTGATGCTAAAATTCTGTGGAGCAGCCTCCATGAACAAATGAATGAAGTACAAAACAAATTTGCCACATTCTTCACCATTTTTCTGTTGTGGCACCTGGAGAGTTTTTGGGTCATGTAATTAGTTGAAGTTAACAATGTACAGAATTAGAAGACATTTCCAACTCAACAATTACAATTACCTTCGGCACCATGAGAGGAATTTTGCAGAGAAAATTCAAATTTTTGCACCTACCATATTCTTTGAAAATGTCCAACACAAATCTGAAAAGGGTTGCAGAAGTCTATCAATACTGAGAGTGAGAGAAGGGCATTCACAATAATAGAGAAGAAATACATTAACACTGAAAGACGCACTTTCTAATATCTGGTTCAAGCCGTCTTGGATTTGCCTCCTGAAGTGAGTCAAGCAATAACATGCATGGTCCTCTAGTTTCTGACTCCGGGCTCTCATCGAAGTGGCAAAATATCAAGAGGCTCCAGTGGCCCCTAATGGAAATTAGTTAGTTATAAGATACAACATGCTGACAAGAAGAAACTATTAAAGTCGGGAGAGTGGAAGAATCTACCAGCAAACAATAGGAACAAAGACATATTTCTTTGAAAATATTTCTTTGTCCTTTATCCATTTTAGGACCTTTCTTCTGTGGGCAGCTTTCAAGTACAGGCTAAACCATAAGCAGTCAAGGTATGTAAACTGAATCTTCTTCTCTTCTGGAGAGCTCCTCCATAAATTCCTACACATTTTAAAACTCCAATCAAATTACACCAAACGTCTTGGTATGTACAGAAAAATAATAAAAGATAGTACTTACTGAAAACAATATTCAAAAGCTCTAGAGTCGAGCTTCTTTTTTCGACTAGGAACTGCACTATTGCATCCACTTTTCCTTGTTGATTGTGATCGCTTGCGACGAGGAATGGCAGAGTCACCTACAACATAGAGGGGTACTTGCTGAAAAGGTTCAACATTCTCAGAATCTTTTAAACCATTCCTGTAAGTGCGCCTTGATATAAGAGATGATCGACATTTTTTAACTGGAATCCCACATGCCTCTGTCAGTAATGTGAGCAAACAAATTTGTTAAATTGTTGCCAAAATTCCTTCCTGTCCAAAATAAACTTACAAAAACTACATGGAATAATGACAATAAGTTATTATGATGCCAGGGATCTAGACTCCTCAAATAAAAATCAACCTCTAGTACAACAGGAACGACATATTTTCCTCGCCAAGTTCAGCCAAACAGTCTAAATTTAAAAGTAAATAAAAAGGATTTAAACAGAAAAAACTTAAGTCATAGTATGATATAAAGAAACAACAAACAATAAAAGATGAATGAATGACTTTTTTCCATGAGAGAAAATAGAAATCGTCTACCTTACTAGAAACTACTGTTCTATACAACACTATCAATTAGAAAAAACGACGACGATGATGATGAAGTATTAAAAAATGTATGTAGGTGGTTCCGCCTTTTAAACTCGGCCATACAACTTTGTAGTCCTCTGATTATAGCGTGTAAAAGTGAGAGGGAAACTAAATAAAGCAAACAGTTTCCAACCATCAACATAATAACCAGGAGATTGAGATATCTAGTAACCCTGCAAAAAAGTTGTACAAGAAACCAGAGGCATCATCCATCTCTGATATTGAGATATCTATCTAGTATAAACAAAATTTCCAGATGAAATTACTGAATCACATCAAGAATTCATCGACCACAATGATGCATAAAACTAGTCAAGTTTAACCAGACACCACCATCATTCTTTTAAAACGAGCCCTTCCTAAATTTCTAATATGAAAACAAATAAATCAGCATAATACGTGACAAATGGGTGTACAGTTAGAAACACCACGAAACGATAAAAACTCGTGTTAATGTTGGCATACATGAGCAGCCTAATAATTTTACATCTCCATACACTTAGCAGCGAAATTCTGCTTCCTATTATGAATTATCAACACCGATAAACTCGATAATACAAAAATGTCTACCGAAGTACAACTTCAATCAATGCCCTTCTAATTAATATCAAACTACACAACTGTAAATTTTCTTCCGCCAGCAGCGAAGAAGAAAGATAATGCTAGCTATGCTTCCTATTACCACCACCGCGCACCACGAGTAGGCAAACATGTCTACCCAGGTCCAACCGACGCCATTCTAGACTTCTAATTGCTGATTCGAACTACACGACTATAAATTTTCTCCCTCGAATATCTTGGCAGTGGAAAATAAGAAAGAATCGCTGATAAAATTTGACCTGTGGTCTGCAAATCGAGGTCAATGCAGATTATCTTTGGCTGAAGCTTTCGCTTGCCCATTGATTACGATACTTTTCAGAATTTCTCCGGTCCTTCTTTTCTGTCATAGAAGATGAAGAAGGGAGCTTCCGGGCTGGACTAAAGTGCCTGCGGATCTTTGCAGGGCGCCCGGCGTTCGAATCTTTCCCCATTCGTTTTTGGTTAAAATTTTATACTTATAATGTTATATATTTATACTCGAATATATTAAAAAGTATAATTATTTTTATTTAATTACAAACTATATAAAAACAAAGTTTTCTGTATGTCAATTTTAAAAAGTGAAAAAACAAACACTTATTATATATAAATCTAAACATATTGAGTGGGGATGTAAGTCGTTCATGAGACGAGCAAAACAACATATTATAATTAGCAATTAACGAAACGACATGTTGTAATTAGCAATGAATGAAGCATCTCATCTCAGTTGCTTATCCGATAAATTTGATATTCTATAACACTCGTCAAGTACTTATTGAATTAAGGATTATTCGCTTAATTGAACTTGCATGTTTTATTATTATTATATAATTTTTTTAATATTGCATAACTTGGTTTTGATCCTATATATTTTACCTCAATTCAATTATTTGGTAAATTAATCATATGTGTGAACTTTAGGGACATAAAAAATATTAACAAAAGAGTGATGGAATAAGATACGATCCAATCCAAAACAATTATAAGAAATAACCATGATATCATATCTTCATTGAATTTCTACCATTAAAATATATATGATTCTATATTTATAACTAAATTATCAATTCTCCATTAATATGATTTTACCATTGCTACAAACATTTCATAAATTTGAATTAAACAAAACAATAAATGTGTGGGTGAGTTTATACATTCGACTTTAAAATAGATAATGAATATTTGACTCATTAAACTAGTCTGGACGGACAATTTAAACTAAACGACTGGAAATCCTAATCAATATGTATTCGACTAAAATTCTAAAAGAAAATACTTAAGTTCTCAACGTATCTATTCTATATTGACCACCATTAAATGTTTGACAATTTATTATTTTAATTTTTTTAACCTTTACATTTATATTTATTAACTATCAAACATTCAATGGTAGTCACCGCAATAGATTTCTAGGTCCTCGGGGAGGACTCGAGTATTTTCCAATTTTAAATTTGCAATTTTAATTTTGTTTTGGAACAATGTTAAAAGTGCAATCAACACAAGTTAAAGTGTGACATTAAATATATCAATCAGACAGCCCATACTCTCACAGTCCATGGGCTTTTAGATGGGCCGGCCTGCAAGCAAAAAAAAAATCCCCGTGTAAATTACAACCATCAAAAAAGAAGAGAGAGGAAAAGAAAAAAAAGTTTGTAGTTTCCTTTTGTTACGATAACTGCACTACTCTCTCGGTGCCTCCTCCTGCAAGAAAGGCATAGAGACGAAGCTCAAATACCTCACTCGGCGAGTAATTTTTCTCAGTCGCCATGGAAGGCCAAGAGGGAACTCAGCAGCCGCACCTCGTGCTCGCTCACAAGCTCTTCCTTCTAACTCATCCTGATGTTCAAGATATCGAGAAGGTCCGTCTCAGAGAGGAAGTGCTGGCCTCCGTTAAAGCTGATGGTAACTCGTGGATTGATTTCTTCTAGTCTTAATGAGTTTCATCGAGTCTGCATTTCGATTTCCATCTCACGAAATGGTGGGGTTTATTTTTCTTTGTAACTTGTGTTGTGTAGATATGGCTCCGTTATACGAAACCCTAATCGCCAATTCGCTGTTGGATTTGGATCGGAGCGTATTGGACTCGATGCGTGCGAAAAACGAGGAGGAGTTGAGGAAGTTGGACGAGAAGTGAGTTTTTGATATTCTCGTTGATCTGTTTCTTTTCTAGTTTTCCTTAGTACGAGGAGGATCATGTAGGAGAGAACAACTGAAGTTATTTGAATATACAAAATGTGCACTATTTTAATTAATTGTTGGATCGATCATCGATTTACAGTTCCACACCCACTTAATCACTTCCATTTAATTGTGGAGTTATTGTTCAATCCATATCAACATAACTTTAAGCACTAGCGAGTTCCCGTGGAGATGTAAATCTCTTCTACTAAAGGTGTAGTACTTTTCTTTTGGATCTTACTCTACCATATCGTGACGTTACATTGCCAAACTCCTAATTGATGAAAGGTTAGCGGCCGTTTAGTATTTTGTATGGGGACTTTCTTTTGTCCGGGCTTTATTATGGACGGTTTGGCTTGAACAGAATCGTCGCATTTTCCAAGGAAGAGAGCTCACAATGAAACTTCTTTTTGATTCTATAGTTGGTATAGTTGGTTTGGTTGCATCTTGGTGTAAATGCTCTCCTCTCTTTAAACACTATAGTTTTGTCTCTCTCTTATCTAATTGGAGAGCTTTTTTGTAGCCTTCCTATGGATCTCTCCCCTTTTCTGTTCTCATATTTCATATTATCAATGGAATAGTTTCTTTTAAAAAAAAAAGTATGGGGACTTTCTTTCGTACTTCTTGTTTTGTAGCAACTGAATGCGATGGGCTGGAAGTTTTGGGATCGAATCCTTGTATGTGCCCTGATGGGAACTAGAATTCCAATCCGCTAAAATATATCGAATAACCAACAATACAAGTAGAAAATAGTGATCTAGGTAATTTGAGGAACCTAGAATCCTCCCCTTGAGTCAAGCTCAATTTGAAACCCTCAATGCCTCCCCCCATTGTTCTCTTCCTTTATTTGTAACCATTTTCTCTTAGAAACTCCCAACTTAATACATACGCACGCTGGTTTTGGATGTCCCATTAATTTATTGAAAGTTAGGGCCATTCGTTGTTTCGATCCAATGTCTTTCATTCAATGAAAGTTTGGTTTTTCTTAAAAACAATGTTTTGATCCAATGAACATAAAAAGAAAGCTTAAAAAATATCTCAGTATTCCTCGGCCATAATGAATTATTGGAAAAACAATTAAAACGAGGAACCTTTGCATGATTGATCTCAGATTTTTGTAGATAATGGCCATTATTTTTGTAGCTATTTATGGAGTCATACTGCTGTGTGTTATTTTATTTTATCTTAATTTTTTAACAGTAATGTTTGTATATTTAGCCGTTCAATTTTTTACATAGGATTGCTGACGCTGAAGAAAACTTAGGTGAAAGTGAAGTTCGAGAAGCTCATTTGGCCAAATCACTATTTTTCATTCGTATTGGTGATAAGGTTAGTAGTTAAATTTTTCTCCCCCATTCTTGTAGGGTCGCTCTATGAATTCCTCCTAATTTTCTAGATTTGAACTCAGGACAAAGCACTGGAGCAACTCAAGGTAACCGAGAGCAAAACGGTTGCAGTTGGACTAAAGATGGATCTGGTCTTCCATACTCTACAGCTTGGATTTTTCTATATGGATTTTGATCTCATCTCCAAAAGTATTGACAAAGCTAAAAAGTAAGCAGTGATATTAACTTATCAATCACACGTGGTATCCTTTTTTTTTCTCTTTCTTTTTTGTGTGAATATTACATGTTCTTGGTTGCAACTATTTTCTCTCTGGCAGCTTGTTTGAAGAAGGTGGTGATTGGGAAAGAAAGAATCGTCTGAAGGTGTATGAAGGCCTGTACTGCATGTCCACTCGAAACTTTAAGAAAGCAGCCAACTTGTTTTTGGATTCCATCTCAACTTTCACCACATATGAACTTTTTCCTTATGACACATTCATATTTTATACTGTTCTCACTAGCATTATATCACTGGATAGAGTGTCTCTAAAGCAAAAGGTATATGTGATTCCACTCATTTAGATTCACCCTTTTCTAAAACTTTTTCTGTATGTAATGTGGATAATTGGCATGTTTTCCCGTTGCATTATCAATTTAAATTGATTCATTGTAGGTAGTTGATGCTCCTGAGATATTGACGGTGATTGGAAAAGTCCCATATCTTTCCGACTTTTTGAACTCTCTGTATGACTGTCAATATAAATCATTTTTCTCGGCCTTTGGTAAGTGGAAACTGGTACATTAATGTTTGAATTTGTGATTGATGGTTTACCTGTTGTGTCTCTCATTTATTTATTCTCTGTATAAATGCAGCTGGTCTGACGGAGCAAATAAAACTAGACCGTTATTTGCATCCTCACTTCAGGTACTACATGAGAGAGGTCAGAACTGTTGTTTATTCCCAGTTTTTGGAGTCCTATAAGAGTGTCACAATTGAAGCAATGGCGAAGGCATTTGGAGTATCTGTGGAATTTATTGATCTGTAAGTGAAGTGGTCATGCTAAAGTGTATAGTTATTATAGTTGTGAATAGCAGCTTTGTTTTGCTATAGGGGCGTGATGTCTAAATGGCTGTTATCATTCCTCATAAATTTGTTCTTCCGATGGTGTCAGGGAATTGTCTCGTTTTATTGCTGCGGGAAAACTCCATTGCAAGATCGATAAAGTTGCAGGTGTTCTTGAAACAAATCGTCCCGACTCAAAGAATGCTCTTTACCAAGCTACCATCAAGCAAGGAGACTTCTTACTGAACCGTATCCAGAAGTTGTCTCGTGTAATTGATCTGTAACTAGGCTTTTAGTTTATTCGAAATTTGTGTAGTTGATGCAGGTTTCCTGCATTTCGACATTACGACATTCAAGCCAAGAGCCGCTGCATTGCATGGATGAAAGTTGAGCTTTAGAACTTCGTGAAAATGGTGCTGTAACTTGTGTTTTAAACATTTCATCGAGACATCGGGCTTGTTGTTATCAATATCTCTTGATTTTGATTTATCAACCAAGTATCTCATTAGAAATTCTATGTTTTCTACCATCACGCAGCCTTTTCATGGCTCTCTCTTCTTCCAGGTGCGTGGTTCGTTTATATCGACTTTTTGGTACCGAGTGGCGGTGATTTGATTCCTCCGCCACTTTCAGTGAAGATGATCAGGCCTGTTCCTTGACCATGATCTTGAAAATGCAATAATACTCGTACACTACAGCCAGTCAATCTGAGCTGACGACAACTTAATTGATTGAAAGTAAGAGGTTCGGTTTTCAAGTTTTTTGAAAAAATATTCAATCTCTGAAATCCAGCAATGGCAAGTGTAATGTAGATATAGTTTGATACTTTTAAATTGATTTTTGTTAGAAATTACGATAGGCAGTTTGTGGGCCATATGGTGTAGTGAAAAATAATTATTTAAAATAAATTGTTCTGAAATTATATTTTAAATTTTCGAACTTCGGACATACCAAAACTATTACATTCGTCGACAACCGCAACCACCACGGGAATAAATAGTTGCCTTTTTGAGAATTGAGTGATAAGGTAGATTTGTTTGGCATTCTGTTTCTGCTGATCTGAAACAAAACAACGGTGAAAAGAACTACTTCAGGTAAAAGATGAAGTAAGAAGGGAGGATAGAATTTTGTTTACGCGCGAGATCACAAACCGGGAATTTTATTGGTAAGCCGAGCACTTTTGGTAAATGAACTCCAAATTCCTGATTGAGAACCCCACGCGTGTGCGAGGATTTGCAACGGTTTATCAGCCACAATTTGTGATGTTTTGTATATCCTTTTACCAGCCCGTTGGGCATCGACCCGCTTGGTTTTCGAGTGGTGCAATTTTTTTGTTTCCTTTCAAGCAGTCGTTCAAGGTTACGCGTGAAGGAACGGAGGCTCGTTTGGCACTGAAATGAGAGGGCCATTTTCGGATAGCAGCTAGAAGAGAACCAACATGTTCCCTCGTCTTGATTTTAGAGATGTTCAAGAGAAGCTCTCCGCGCAGTTCAGACCCTGGGAACGTTCTTTTCAGTTCTGGGTCCGTGTTGCTGACATCTACACTGGTTATAAGGTCTGTTTTTATGCGTTTAAGAGCTGCTGGGGTTTCAGATAGTTGGTGGTTCAATTTGCTCTTTGGGGATTTTAGGTTTTTCAGCTTCGGGTGAAGTTCGAGAAGGATGTGGAGAAGCAGGAGGCAATGTGGGAGAATCAGCATGAACATGCAGCTGAGAAGATATATGCTATGTGCTCCGAAATGGGTGGTTTCTTCCTTAAGGTATTCCGTTCATAGACCCTTTTATCTGTCTCCCAATTCTCCTAAATGGGTGGTTTCTTTCTTTTGCTTTCTCCAGTATAGATTATTCTTCACTGTCTTTCCGTTCAGTGGGATAGCGAAGTATTCAATTGAATTGTTATCGGACTTTCATTTTATAGATTATTCTCTATTGTCTTTCCACCCCATTTCCTTTTTAGAGCCTTTTTTGCTTTTAATCATATGGTTTTAGTTTTAGAACAATTGACTTAGTTGAAGCTGGATTTTATGAATGAGGTTTCTCAACTTATTGGGAAGCCGGATTTGGCCCCAGCTGCATGGGTGAAGAGGCTTGTTACACTGTGTGATCGAGCACCAGCAACCCCTTTTGATGTTGTTCAGCACGTTGTGGAGAAAGAACTGCACAGAAGTCTTGGTGAAGTCTTTGAAACATTTGACCCCAACCCTCTTGGTTCAGCTTCCATTGCTCAGGTATCTCTGTGATTCTACTAATGGGGACATGAGGACATCCATCCAGCTATAACAAAAAAATTTTAGTGTTAGCAACTTGAATTCATGAAAATATGAGGTGGAAACTGTTAGTTGGATTTAGTACTTGTTGGAGAAAATATGTGCATATCCCCTGCTGAATTACGTAGAATTCCCAGGTCCATTCAATTCCTTGGAAGAAGTGAAAAACTCTTTGACATCCAAAATGGTTTAAATATTGCTTGGTCTGTTTGATATTAATTGAAAACTGATACGTTCAATGTCATTTCAAAACACATGACTTTAACTGCTGTATTTCCGTGCTTGCATTCATCCCTCTTCATATATTTTATCCCTAGAAAGAATATCTGCTATGTAGTTGAAAGGATAGTTGGCATTCTGTATTTGGTGTCTGTTTGTATAAGACTAGTAAAGTTTATCCCTGACATATCTTTTGTTCTCAAATTAGGTTCATAGAGCTAGGCTAAAGGGTGACAAGAATGATGTTGTGGTAAAAGTAAGGAAACTCAAGCCATATCATATTCTTATTATTTGTAGTCTCTT
The DNA here is from genome assembly GCF_001995035.1 of Momordica charantia. The sequence continues at coordinate 2,796,683 of NW_019104497.1, forward strand.
ACTCCAAAGTCCAACGTAATGTGTGTGTTGTAGGTGCAACATCCAGGAACCGAGAATCTAATGATGACGGATATCCGTAATTTGAAAGCATTTGCCTTGTACATTCAAAAGACAGATATCAAATTTGATATATATTCCGTAACTAAGGAAATGGAGAAACAGGTGAAATTCTTCCTATTTTGATTGTGGTTATAGAAAATGATGTTATTCTTTTTGCCACTTGATTTTTCCCTTTCCCTTCTGATGTTAGATTCTGACAGTGTTGTTTCTTCAGCTTTATTGCAAATCTTATACCTTGTAGTCATAACCAATTATGGAATACTTAAATTTGATCTTGGATGATCTTTTAGGATATTTCTCTGTAAAGTATGACACGTTAACTAAGCTTACCAGTTGAGGTTAGAAAACTAAGAGAATATTTAGTATCTTAGACTGGTAACTAATCATCTATCGAAACCCATGATCTCTAAGTTATTTAGTTACGTTGACCTCTTTGACCACTAAACCAACCCACCATGGTTAATAGTCAAAAGATACTAGAATGATTTTTGAAAGGGAAACAAAAGGCAGATTCACATGTTTCTTCATTTGCCCAACCCAACCAAATGACGTATTGATGATTTTCATTGCCTTTTACCTCATTCCATCCAACCTCATTAATCAAAATGATGTGTGAAGATCTGTTATTTATTACTTCGGTTAAACATATCAAAGTTAGGTGAGCGCTGTAGATTCTACCTTGCATTTTTCTTGAATTTTCAATTTATTGTTTCAGGCTTTTAATTGCTTGATTTCATAAAATCAAATTTTTGCATGTCCTCTTTCGTCTTTCTCACGATGATGGAATATTTTCTTCTAATCAAGATCGGTTATGAATTTGACTTTGTGAGGGAGGCCAATGCCATGGAAAAGATCCGACTTTTTCTATGTAGCAACAACAAAAAGAGTCCCGTACTGGTGCCACGCGTGATGCGGAATATTGTTACCAGGTACATGCGATGAATGAGAATGTTAGAACTTGATCGGACTATAGTAAATAATTAGAACTGGGACTAAGGTTAATAAATGAAACTCTCGAGTCTTGCACAGCTTAATACCATTATCGTTATTTTTTTTTAACTGATAGCTATATATATTTTTAATCTTCATCTGGTAATTGATTTTTTGGAAAAAAATTATTCATTAACTATGGTCAAAAGACATAGATCATCACTTCTTCTGTTGCTTTTGATTCACTGGTTTCTCTCATTCTAGGGTCAGATGATTGTCTTTGAAAGCTATTATTTATCCATTTGAAAGTTTCTTCTGGTTGGGTGTTTACTGTCTTGGAATTGGATGAATTTGTAGAAGATTGAAATCAGATCCAAGGGTTCTGTTGGTTTTATAAATGCTGGCAGTGAAGTCACTTATTTTTCTTATTGCTGTGGAACTTTTTGGCAATCTGGCAAACTAGTACTATATATTTCTTAGTTATTTTCCCGTCTGAATCTGCTTAGATGGTTCTACCTCTGTGAACTATCTATGCTCCTTCTGTTGCAGTTATTTGAGATTTTAGTAATCTAGTCTCTTTTATTTGGTCAGGAGGGTTCTGGTGATGGAATATATTGATGGAATCCCAATCCTCAATCTTGGCGATGAAATAGCAAAGAGAGGCATAGATGCTAGTG
>NW_019104497.1:2798789-2848607 GCF_001995035.1 Momordica charantia
CCTGGCATATGGGCAAATGATTCTGAAGAGTGGTTTCTTCCATGCAGATCCTCATCCAGGAAATATATTGATCTGTAAAGGCTCAGAGGCAAGTCTGCCACTGGAATTTTCCATACGAGTTCTGAACTAATAGTAGTTTTTCGTTTTTGCAACCTGTCATGCTCTCATATTTCTCAGCCCATTTACACTTTTCCAACTTCTGAGAAAAAATAAAAATGTGGTATACAGAAGATGATCGGGGATTCAGGATTTCAGTAGTTGTTACATTTAAGAATTTAGGATTGGCTAGCTTAACAGTTTGACTTTTGATTGCCCTGTTTGAATCATGAATCGAGCTGAAACCATAGATTTTTTACTCCATTTTATCAGGTAGCATTGCTTGATTACGGGCAAGTGAAGGATCTTCCTGACGAGTTGAGGCTTGGTTATGCTAAACTTGTTCTTGCTATTGCAGATGATGACAGCACAGGAGTTGCAGAAAGCTTCAGGTAATAATAATAAAAGTCCGGCTGGCCTATAGTGATAGTTGAGTCTTGTATTTTTGGAAAAGGAAGTAAATTTTGTTTGGAAGGAAGCTTCTTACAAAAGTTGGCTCTAAGATCCAAAGTTGCATTTTGGTGTTCTTACAGAGTGCTTTGTTAAATACTAGGAAGTCTGGTCAAGTAATCTTGAAAAGATCAATAAACTAACTAGCTCTAAGAACATATAAGAGGATTTCTTGTGGGGCTACTGGGAAAAAGGTAGATTGAAAAGGGGTTATCGTTATACTAATTCTTTTATCCCTTTAATGGCTGTACAGGGAGCTTGGTATAGATACTGTAAGCAATTGTGAAAATGTCCAAGAAGAACTATTTAAGGTGGCACAGGGAATGTTCGATACAAGGTTACCACCGGGAAAGGTGTCGATGCAACCATTCCAGGAGGACTCCTCGATAAAGAAAGTTGGTGTTCAGGTACAGCACAGGCTTTGTAAGTCAATAGTGCTCTTCTGTAGAGGCATACATATTTGTATCAGTAACTAAAAAGACAAAGCGTTTTTCTTTCTCTGTTTCGATGCCATAGTCATTTCCAGAGGAACTCTTTTCAATACTTCGAACAATCCAAATCCTTAGAGGGCTGAGTGTTGGTCTTGGAATCAACTACTCATGCTCGGAACAATGGCGACCCATTGCAGAAGAAGCTTTGATGGTTTCTGGTAGGCTAGAAGGTGATCCTCTTGAACTCTTTAATTTAAAACAAAAGTGACTCATTTGTTTGCTTCCTGGTAGGATTGTTGAATGAACTTCACTTCATTATGTCTGTGTTCGTTTGCATGATCTTTTCTTCATCCCTTGCTGATCTATTTCAGGCAGAAAGGTCGATACTACAATCCGTAAACGCAGATTGTTTTCGAGATCTAGCTGATTCGTTCGTGACAAGACAGGCAAAAAATATGAGTCAATCTGGGTGCATCTGATCAGAGTTCCTCACTTGTTTATGGAAATAAATATTAAAAATTTGAGGAATGTCATTCTTTAACCACCACAAGCTCCTCCTCCATGATAGACTTTTCAAGCTGCAGCCTTTGTTTAGTTCTTTATTCCCCTTTTTTTCTTAGATATTAGTAGGAAGTTGCCATGATTTCCATGTTTATGAGATGAGGTGCAAATTTAATTTAATTTAACATCTAATGTTCATCTTCTTCACAGAACCCATGTCTGATTACTCCAAGTTGAGGTTCAATTGTTAGCTATCTGATTTGCCTAAAACGAGTGGAGAGTTTGGGATTGAAAATATTGAAAATAATATTTCTGTACGAATATGGTTTTTGGTATTTGAAAATAGATGATATCAGGAACGAATGTTTGAAAATTGACGGTTTAATAACGTTTTCATTTCTTGTTTCTTGTTTAATAACGTTTTCATTTCTTGTTTCTTGTTGTTTTATCAGTTCAAATTGATTCGTTGTAGGTAGTTGATGCTTATGAGATATTGACGGTGATTAGAAAAGTCACATATCTTTCCTTTGTATAACTGTCAATATAAATAATTTTTCTTGGCCTTTGGTAAGTGGAAAATGGTACATGATGTTTAAATTTGTGATTGATGTTTTACTTTATATTCCCTCTATAATGCAAATAAAATTAGACCATCATTTGAATCCGCACTTCAGGTACTACATGAGAGAGGTCAGAACTGTCGTTTATTCCCTGTTCTTGGAGTCCTATAAGAGTGTTACAATTGAAGCAATGGCGAAGGCATTTGGAGTATCAGTGGAAATTTATTGATCTGTAAGTGAAGTGGTCATTCTAAAGTGTATTTTATTATATTTGTGAATAGCAGCTTTGTTTTTCTATATGGGCATGATGTCTAAATGACCTGTTATCCCTCTCGTAAATCTGTTCTTCTGATGGTGTCAGGGGCTTATCTCGTTTTGCAGCACGAAAACTCGATTGCAAGATCGATAAAGTTGCAGGTGTTCTTGAAACTAATCATCCCGACTCAAAGAATGCTCTGTACCAAGCTACCATCAAGAAAGGAGACTTCTTACTGAACATGTCTCGTGTAATTGATCTGTAACTAGGCTTCTAGTTTATTCGAAATTTGTGTAGTTGATGCAGGTTTTCAGCGATTCGACATTATGACATTCGAGCCAAAAGCGGCATTGCACGGATGAAATTTGAGCATTAGAGCTTTGTGAAAATGGCGCTGTAATTTCTGGTTTAAACATAGCACCAAGACCTCGGCTAACTGTTATCATCACTCATCACTATCTCTTGATTTTGATTTATCAACCAAATATCTCTCTTTCATGCCTTTCTCTTCTACCAGGTGCGTTGCCGTTTATATTGACTTTTTGATACCGAGTGGAGTGAATTAATCCAGAGACTTGAATGTGGGGTTTTCCTTATTGGGAAGTTGTTTGACTAATTATGTTTATGGTACGAATCTGTGGGAATTTGCTGATATTTATGATGATAACTTAATTATAATGTTTGCTTATTTCAAGGTTATTGGTGGGTTTGCTATTTTCAGTAAAGATGATCAATCTTCTTCCTTGATTATGATCATGAAAATGCAATAATACCCATACCCCACAGCCATAGATTCATTCAATCATTTGATCTGAGTGTATATTCTTCATCAAAAGGTCCCATCACGATTGATTGGGAAAAAGATCGAAAGCGAGAAAGATGGATTGTTATCCGTAGGTTTGATTTCTCATCTCCACTTTTAGTACAACATATAGGGATTGAGGATTTGAACTAGTGACTTCTTTATTAGAAACATGTGTCAATTACTGCTGAGCTAAATTCATATTGAACAAAAGTAAATTTATTGTAATGTAGATATACTTTTGGATACTTGTGGTAAATATTCGCTGAATATTGAGGATATGGACCATATAGGGTAATGAAAAATAATTATTTAAATAAATTGTTCTGAAATTATAATTTTATTTTAAAACGAATTTCTCAGGGTCTTAATTGGTGTTTTTGAACTTCGAGTTTGCCAAAACTGTACATTCGTTGGACACCAACCGCCACGCCAATAAATAGTTGCGTTGTGTGTATTGAGGAATAAGCGAAACCAAATTTCATATTTTAAAAGGAAGATTGAAGAGACCTAAAAAGGAAAAACATGTGGAAGATTTGTTTGGCATTCTGATGTTTCTACTATAAGATGAAGTAAAGGGAGGATTTTGTTCACATGCGAGATCACGAACCGGGGATTTGCCACGGTTTCTCGGCCACAATTTCTGAAGTTTTATATATCCCTTTGACGAGCCTGTTGACCCACTTGGCTTTCGAGTGGTGCAATTATTTGTTTCCTTTCAAGCAGTCGTTCATGGTCACGCGTGACGTAAAGTAGGAACGAAGGCTTGTTTGGCACTGAAATGAGAGGACCCTTTTCAGATAGTAGCTAGAAGAGAACCACCATGTTCCCTCGTCTTGATTTTAGAGATGTTCAAGAGAAGCTCTCCGCGCAGTTCAGACCTTGGGAACGCTCTTTTCAGTTCTGGGTCCGTGTTGCTGACATCTACACTGGTTATAAGGTCGGTTTTTATGCGTGTAAGAGCTCGGGTTTCAGATAGTTGGTGGTTCAATTTGCTTTGTGGGGATTGTAGGTTCTTCAGCTTCGGGTGAGGTTCGAGAAGGATGTGGAGAAGCAGGAGGCAATGTGGGAGAATCAGCACGAACATGCAGCTGAGAAGATATATGCTATGTGCTCCGAAATGGGTGGTTTCTTCCTTAAGGTATTTTGTTCATAGACCCTTTTATCTCTCTCCCATTTCTCCGAAACGGGTGCTTTCTTTCTTTCTCGGTTCTCCAGGATAGATCATTCCCCATTGTCTTTCCGTTGAGTGAGAAATTGAAGTATTCAATTGATTTGTTATCGGTCCTAATACTTTCATTTTATAGATTATTCTACATTGTCTTTGCACCCCCTTTCTTTCTTAGAGCCTTTTTTGCTTTTAATCGTACGGTTTTAGTTTTAGAACAACTGACTTACTTGAAGCTGGATTTTATGAATGAGGTTGCTCAAGTTATTGGGAAGCCGGATTTGGCCCCAGCTGCATGGGTGAAGAGGCTTGTTACACTGTGTGATCGAGCACCAGCAACCCCTTTTGATGTTGTTCAACACGTTGTGGAGAAAGAACTGCACAGAAGTCTTGGTGAAGTCTTTGAAACATTTGACCCTGAACCTCTTGGTTCAGCTTCCATTGCTCAGGTATCTCTGTTGTTCTGCTTATGGAGACGTCTATCCAGCTATCGCCAAAAAATTGTAGTGTTAGCAACTTGAATTCAATAAAGTGTGAGGTGGAAACTGTTAGTTGGGTTTATTACTTGTTGGAGAAAATATGTGCACATCCCGGTCATCCCCTGCTGAATAACACAGAATTCCCGGGTCACTTCGAGTCCTCAGAAGACGTGAAAATCTCTTTGACAGCCAAAAGAATTTAAATATATCGCTTGGTTTGTATGGCATTAATTGAAAACTGATACATTCACTGTCATTTTGATTTCATAGCCATATGGATTTAACTGCTGTATTTCCATTTCCTTGCTTGTATTCATCTCTCTTGAAATATTTTATTGCTTATAGGAATAGATTATTTGTAGTTGAAAGGATCAGTTGGCAGTGTGTTTTTGGTTTTTGTAAAAATACTAGTTAAGTTTATCTCTGACATATATTTTGTGCTCAAATCAGGTTCACAGAGCTAGGCTAAAGGGTGAAAAGAATGATGTTGTGGTCAAGGTAAGGAAACTTAAGCCATATAATATTCTTATTATTTATAGTCTGTTACTCCAACATAATGTGTATGTGATAGGTTCAACATCCAGGAACTGAGAATCTAATGATGACAGATATCCGTAATTTAAAAGCCTTTGCCTTGTGCATTCAAAAGACAGATATCAAATTCGATCTATATTCTGTAGCAAAGGAAATGGAGAAACAGGTGAAATTCTTCATATTTTGATTGTGATAAAGAAAATAACGTTATTCTTTTTGCCACTTGACTTTTTCCTTTCCCTTATGATGTTAGATTCTGACAGTGTTGTTTCTTCAACTTTATTGCAAATATTACACCTTGTAGTGATAACCAATTATGGAATATTTAAATTTGATCTTGGATGGTCTTTTAGGATATTTCTCTGTAAAGTATGACACGTTAACAAAACTTACAGTTGAGGTTAGAAAACTAGGAGAATATTTAGTATCTTATACTGGTAACTAACATCAAGTGTTAAACCCATGATCTCTAAGTTATTTAGTTATGTTGGCCTCTTTGACCACTAAACCAACCCACCATGGTTAATAGTCAGAAGATTATAGAATGATTTTTTGGCATATTTCTTCATTCACCCAACCAAATGACGTATTCATTATTTTCTTTGCCTTTCCCTCATTCCATCCAACCTCATTAAAAAACAAGCTATATCATCAAAATGATGTGTGGAGATCTGTTATGTATTACTTTGGCTAAACATATCAAGGTTAGGTGAGAGCTGTAGCATCTACCTTGCATTTTTCTTGAATTTTCCATTTATTGTTTCAGGCTCTTGATTGCTTCATTTCATAATATCAAACTTTTGCATGTCCTCTTTCTCACGATGATGGATTCTCATCTTGGAATCTCTTCCTTCTAATCTTTTCAAGATCGGTTATGAATTTGACTTTGAGAGGGAGGCAAATGCTATTGAAAAGATCCGACTTTTTCTATGTAGAAACAACAAAAAGAGTCCTGTATTGGTGCCACGCGTGATGGGGAATATTGTTACCAGGTACATGCATGATGCAATGAATGATAATGGTAGAACTTGATGGGACCATACTAAATAACTAGAACTGGGACTAAGGTTAATAAATGAAACTGTTGAGTCTTGACACAGCTTAAATACCATTATCATTATTTTTATTTTTTATTTTTAACCAATAGCTGTATATTTAGTTATCTTCATCTGGTAATTGATTTTTTGGAAGAAAATTATTCATTAACGATGATGCTCAGGGACATAGACCATCACTTCTTCTGTTGCTTTTGATTCACTGGTTTCTCTCATCCTAGGGACAGGTAGATGATTGTCTTTGAAAACTATTATTTATCCATTTGAAGGTTTCTTCTGGTTGGGTGTTAACCGAATTTTTCCAATAAAATTGATTAACAAAATTTGCCTCGGCATTGGATGAATTTGTAGAACATTTAATTCAGATCCAAGGGGTTCTGTTGGTTTTATAAATGCTGGCAGTGAAGTCACTTATATTTCTTATTGCTGTTGAAATGCTGCTATCCAATTGAAATTTTCCAACTATCACCTAGTATATGTATAATGTCAATCTTTTTGGCAATCTAGCGAACTAGTAGAACATATTTCTTAGTTATTTTCCCGTCTGGATCGCTTAGGTGGTTCTACCTCTGTGAACTATCTATGCTCCTTCTGTTGCAGTTATTTGTCAATTGGTGGAGATTTTAGTAATCTAGTCTCTTTTGTTTGGTCAGGAGGGTTCTGGTGATGGAATATATTGATGGAATCCCAATCCTCAATCTTGGCGATGAAATAGCAAAGAGAGGCATAGATGCTAGTGGCAAGATTGCTTTAGCAGCAAAGCAGTAAGCATCTATACTGAGAAGTCAATTCATTTTATTTTTTGTTTGTAGACATAGCTGTAGTGTCTCATCCACGGCATTTCTATTCGGGTTTCTGTTTCCCTTGCAACTTTTACCAAAATACGGGTCTGAATTGCAAACTGAGAACAGTTGTATGGATTACAGATATACTCTTTAAATGACAAAGTCCTTGATTATATGCCACATTAATATTTGAGTTGACTTCTCTATTTCCTTCCAATACTTTTTTGAAGAGCATATATCATTGATCCTCTAGGTTTTACATAACATTTCAACTGAGATTGGCTCATTGTTTACTTCAATTTGCCAAGTGTAAGCTCCTCTTCAGGGGCCACACTTCCAATCTAACTATTCAGTAGTATACTTTTACTTTCTATTTCTCATGGGTAGTACTTATCCAGTTGAGGAAAATTTTCGTATTGCAGGAAAATTCTTACTAGTTTGACCCTGGCATATGGGCAAATGATTCTGAAGAGTGGTTTCTTCCATGCAGATCCTCATCCAGGAAATATATTGATCTGTAAAGGCTCAGAGGCAAGTCAGCTACTGGAATTTTCTATACAAGTTCCAAACTCATAGTAGTTTTTCGTTTTTCGCAAATCTTTCCTGCTTTCATCTTTCTCAGACTATATTTACTTTTCGAACTTCTAAGAAAAAATAAAAATTGGCATACGGAAGGTGATCAGGATTTCAGTAGTTGTTACATGGCTTTAGGATTGGCTAGCTTAACATTTTGACTTTTGATTTCCCTGTTTGAATCATGAATCGAGCTGAAACCATAGATTTTTTACTCCATTATCAGGTAGCATTGCTTGATTACGGGCAAGTGAAGGATCTTCCTGACACGTTGAGGCTTGGTTATGCTAAACTTGTTCTTGCTATTGCAGATGATGACACCACAGGAGTCGCAGAAAGCTTCAGGTAATAATAATAATAGTCCAGCTGGCCTATAGTGATAGTTGAGTCTTGTATTTCTGGAAAAGGAAGTAAACTTTGTTTGGAAGGAAGCTTCTTACGAAAGTTGGCTCTAAGGTCTAAAGTTGCGTTTTTGGTGTTCCTAAAGATTTCAACGTAGATAAGTGGTTTGGTGAAGTGAACCTTGAAAAGATTAATGAACTAACTAGTTCTTACTGCTTAGAAATACGAAGGAATTTCTTGTGGGCTTCTGAACATAAGGTAGTTTAAAGACAGGTTATCGAGATCCTGTTTCGGTTTGATACTGAAGAATTGATGGAAAGTTTGTCCTCTTTTAAGTAATGGGTCATCGTCATACTAATTCTTTTATTCATTCAATTGATCTACAGGGAGCTCGGTATAGATACTGTAAGCAATTGCAAAAATGTAAAAGAAGAACTATTTAAGTTGTCACAGGTAATGTTCGATACGAGGTTACCTCCTGGAAAGGTGTTGATGCAACCGTTCGAGGAGGACTCTTCGATAAAGAAAGTTGGTGTTCAGGTATAGTACAGGCTTTGCAAATTGATAGTCCTCTGTAGAGACACAAGTATTTGTATCAGTAACTAAAAAGACAAGTGTTTTTTCCTCCTGTTTTGCTTCTGTAGTCGTTTCCGGAAGAACTTTTTTCCATTCTTCGGACAATCCAAATCCTTAGAGGACTGAGTGTTGGACTTGGAATCAATTACTCGTGCACCAAACAATGGCGACCCATTGCAGAAGAAGCCTTGTTGGTTTCTGGTAGGCTAGAAGGTGATCCTCCTGAACTTTTTAATCTAAACCAAAAGTGACTCATCTGTTTGCTTCATGGTAGGATTGTTGAATGAATTTCATCACTTCATAATGACTGCATCTCATCCCCTGCTTGATCTCTTTCAGGTAGGAAGATTGATTCTACAACCCATAAACGTGGACTCTTAAAGAGATTGTTTTCGAGATCAAGCTGATTCGTTCGTGACAAGACAGGCGATGGATATGAATCAATCTGGACGCATCTGATCGATGACAGGTGCATTGAGAGCTTCAATATTCGTTTATGAAATAAATATTCAAATTCATCTTCTTCGTTGAGTGTCATTCTTTAACCACCACAAGCTCCTCCTCCATGATAGACTTTTCAAGCTGCTCCCATTTTGGTAGTTTATTCATTTATTTTTCTTTTTTATCTGAGGGATGAGTCATGATTTCCATGTTTATGAAATCCAAAGGTAGAGATTCAATTTATCATCTGATGTTGTTGTTCTTCACACAAGCCCATGACTGATTACTTCAAGTTGCAGTGCTCAATATGTTTGCCAAATCTGTGGGGAAATTACAGAGCTTGCAGCCTTTATATTTATATTTTACAGATAGCATATTAAGAATGAAAAGTTTGAAAATTTCAATTTCAACCTTATGGTATATGCTTTTGCTTTGCATTCCAAATGCCTTCAAAATGTTTTTTTTTTAATTAAAAAATTTAAGCTTGTTCAAAGACATCCCTCCGAGCTTATCTAGTCTTTCTCTCGGGCTCGAAGTTTACATTGTACTCCAAAAAAATAATAATAATAATTAAATAAAATTCACAATTTTGAATTTTTTAACGATTGTAGCAATGTTGAACTTATGATTAATTTAGGGCCTAGATCCTCTTTGTTGGATCGGATTCTATTATCCAAATAGTGGAAGTTTTGAAAACAACTTTTTTATTATTATTTTTTTTACTTCACTTTTTTATGTTTTTTTTTGGTATTTATAGATTTTGAATTTAAAACTTTAATGTATAATTATATTTAAAAATATAAAAACTGTAATATACACTATTTCATGTTATAAACTTTGTTAAAATTAAAATATTTAAAATATAATGTATTATAAATTATATAATATTGTAAAATACTAATTCTATCAAAATTTATAATATTTATGTTAATAAATTAATCAATAATATTTAGTAGGTAACTAATGACTCACAAAAATATTTATAAAATACTTTAATTTCTTTTTTATTTTATTTTTATTTAGATTCAATTTTCATCCAACGCTCATGAGAATATGGAACACAATTCTAACTTCACTAAATCCCTTGTTTTAAGATTTAAATGCATTCGTAGAAACTAACCCATCGTATGTAAATCGGTAGCTTATTCGTGACGGGTCTGGTTTGTCGGTTGTTGCTGTTGCAAGGTAATCCAGAACAAATGGCTTATCAAAGTGTTGGCTTGGAGTTGTTGTCTATAGTGGATGGGCCGTTAATATCTTGATTGGTAACGTCTGAAACCGGCCAAATTGGTAATAGATGGGCCAACATAAGCCCAAAACGAAATACGAGCCCAGTAAGCCCAACTGAGCCGAATAAAGAGTGTGGTGTAAGCTTCCCGCCCTTTCTTGATTCATTAGCGCGCCACTGAAATCCGAAATCTGAATCTGTTGAGCTGCTCCGCTCGTATCTCTGCGGCTACCGGGTTACTGATTCAGACGATGTTCGGGAGAATCAGATCGTCTTCTTCACTGGATTCCTTGGAGCGGCCGCCTTCCAAGATTCTTAAAGATGATTGTCTCTCCATCTATGGTTGCCTCTCTATCTTTATTACTATTTTTTTTTCCCTTTTTGCTCTATTCTAACTCTATGATCTACCGATTGTTCAATTTTTGCTACTTAAATCAAACCTGATAATATGTTTGGCTTCTTTCCCCTTCACGGAAATTACTTTTTGCCTCTAGATTTGAAAACTGTCTTGTTCTGGGGCCTTGTTGTTTAGTTTTTTTTTTTCGCCTTTCAGTTTTTCAGTGAATGAAAACTAACGTCTGTACTGCTTCCGCGGTGATGATAGAGTTGACTTGATTGATGGAAAGTGTAGGAGATCTAGTCGTAACGACGTTTGGAAATGTGATAATTAGACGTATTTGGTTATTAATATGGATAGGGAATCCGATGCAAGAACTTGAATGGGGTATTGTTACTTGGTATTAAGAATGATTCTTTAATTTGGTAAATAATGAAACTGCTCATGATATTGAAAAGTGAATTGGATTATTGTTCTTGTCTTTGTTAAAAGAGGACGGATGTGCTGTACCGGATTATGTATTTGAGGCTTGTTATTTTCCAGCTCATAGCTGATTTTTGCTGGAGAGTTCAATCAGGTTATGGCTTCAGAGTTCTTGGGGAGATTATTAGTTTTGCTTTTGTTAGGGAAGACAGAACTAAAATAATTTAGTCGGATAATGGTTTCATTTTTAAATTTTCATTTATGCTTGCTTCTCACAATTTTTTAAGTATGTTATTCACTCTTTTAAAAAATAAGTTTGAATTCCAATTTTAAAAATAATAATAAGTTTTCAAAAACTACTTTTTTTAGTTTTTAAAAATTGACTTAGATTTTGAAAACATTTAAATAAAGTAGATAACAAATCAAAGAAACACCCTTAATTCTTAATTCTTGGATAAGTTGTAAGCCATAGTGGGTGGGGTGTTGATTTTTACCATTGGTCCCATAGGTTTGACTGTTGTGACTTAGCTTCACTCTAATAGCATCTCTATCCCCGCTTTTTAGTTAATTAGATGCATTACCCTGCTAAGCTCATGCGAGAGTGAGTTTTCTTTCATAAAATTAGGAAGTCGGCCATGCGCAATAGATTCTGTAGTATTATTAGTTAGAACAGTTGGAATTATTAAGGATGTTAAGTTATAAGCGGGGGTAACTGTCGGTGCCTTGTTGGTACTAACAAAGTTCTCTTTGTTTACTTTGATAAGCTTTCAGATTTATCTTAGACATAAATGATATTGTTCACCTTCCTTTAAGTTAATCCACAGTTCCGAATCTGATGTTGAGCGTATCAGTAATGCTATAGCTTAGACCCCATTTGATTACCATTTTTATTTTTGATTTTCTATTTTTGAAAATTATGCTAATTACTATTTCATTTGTTCCTGTCTTGTTATCAACTATTTAAAAACGTTTTCAAAATCTGAGTGAAATTTTGAACAACAAAAGTAGTAGCTTTCAAAAACTTGTTTTTATTTTTAAAATTTAGCTCAAGATTCAAATGTGTCATTAGAAATGTGAAAGACCATAATAAAGATCAAAGTATTATCAAATGTAACCTCAATTAATTCAAGTTTTGGGTTTAAGACTTTTTATGAGATCAACGACAATCAGATAAAGTTCTTTGCAGTTCTCATTTAGTTCCTTCTTGCAGAGGCCACCCTCGTGAAGCTTAAACTCGGTTCTCAACGTGAATCAAGTCCACCCACCAAGGAAGACGCCTTGGAGGATGGAGAGACTGATACCAATTCAAGTTCATTGTCCGCTGAGGCGATGAAAACAGAGTGTTACAACAATCCTGCAAGTTTTCCCAAGGGTTCTCATGAGTTAGCCGACTCACCCAAAGAAGACTTGATGACTATAGATTCCGATTATTCGACTGCAAGTACTACTTCTACACCTGAAGCTTCTGAGGATTGTCAATCAACAGAATATTCACCCCAGCGTAGGATAAGAAGCTCTATTCTTTACCTATTCTCTAAATTTAAGAATCCTCCAGCAATTCAAACTATCATGGAGGAGATGAAGGCAGAAGACAATAACTATTGTGCAGCTATGTTGCCGAGTTCTAGTGCATCTCAGTCTACCAATAACATCGAGCTGCATTTGAAACAATAATCCATCGACTCTTCAACTGTGGTATCTGGAAAAAATTTACAACTTGGATGCATGATCAAACATTAGTCATTCCAGATTCAGTTCCCTCAGGCAATGAGTTTTAATTCTCCTGCTAAAATCATGTTGTATTTTTACGGCCATGGTGCAGAATGTAAGTGAAATGCATAATAATCATATCTGAACCTGAGCTAAATTATGGAGTGTTGATGATTTTTTAATCCACAACTGTTGTTACTTCACATCATCTTCATAGTTCATGGTGAAAATCACTGTGGAGGCTTGACAATCAAAATGGCTCTCCCCTTTTCCATTAAAGGTTCTGTGAGGAATTACAGGGCTCTGCAAAGGATGGCATCTTATTCTATAACTCAAAATTACAGACAAGAATAATCGCAATTCTTTCTGAGGACATTTGAGCTTCAAAAACCATCACTCTATCAGCCATGATGCAAGAGCTGGCTCCCACTCAACCAATTCGCCTTCTTTGAACCAGAGAGCTGCATAAACAGAAAGCCTAGGACTTGGAGCGACGTGAAAACATTGAAGAAAAAGCAAAATCTAATGAACTCTAAAAAATCCTTAATTCATTCAAAAAGGAATTGTTAATAAACTAATGGTGTAACATTATGTCAATCTCAAAACTTGATTGCTGCAGCCTCATAGAACTAGTCTAGATATGCAACAAAGGGTTTCCTAAAACATTGGAAATTGTTTCTAACTGATCACATGATTTCACGGAATCAGAGTTCCTAAATCCTTAAATGTGGATACTACTTATTGGTTATATATATAATCAAGAATGTTACTAGGGTCTTACCTATTTCACGCTTGCCGCTCTCAGGGCTATCACTCCCATGAATCACATTCCTGCCAAGATGTTCAAATAAGTTCTTTCTATTGTACATAACGATTGCATTTTAAAAATTACACCATGAATCAAAATTTCTAAGGTCTAACCTTCCTTTCTGAATAGAAAGATCCCCTCTAATTGTCCCTGGCTCGGCTTCGAGAGGGTTTGTAACACCAATTAACTTCCGTGCTGATGCCACAACACCAACACCCTCCCATGCCTTAATAACATGTGATTAACACAACGGGAAAAGGTAGTTATTTACTTGTTACAATAGGCCAAAATACAGCAGAAGACAGTTATGAGAAAGAAAACATACCATACACACAACAGGACCTGATGTTATGTACTCAATTAAACCAGGGAAAAAGGGTTTGCCTTTAAGATCCTTATAGTGTTCCTGTAATAATACAAGATTAGTTGAATAGAGCGTGTACAAAACCATGGTGGAGAAGATATAGAAAGGAGAATGTTAAATGAAAATCTTGAACGACCTATTAACATATGGAGTATTCTTTTAAGTTTCTTAAAAAGAAACAAAACAAAAATATAATACTTCCAATCTTTTGAGCTTATGCAAATAGGGTTAGATTAAGGCGAAAATCAAGTTCAGCAAAGAACTGCAAGAACATGGTGGAAAATGAACGCTGTTCAAGGACAAACCTCTGCCAAATCCTTGGAGCATTGGAAGAGCTTCAAGCCAGTAAGCTTAAACCCTTTCTTCTCAAACCGTGAAATTATCTCTCCAACCTAGAACAACAAAATCCCAATATAAAAACTCAGTTAAAGCAGAAAATTCCACAATGCTCGTCAATAAGCAGTTCTCCGCTATGATTACAGAGGAAATTGAGGATTTCTTCAACTCCCATTTCATGATTTTCCTGTTTAATTTGACATTATTCAGCACAATCGAGCTTCCATTCAAGAATTAAAACCTTAATAGCACAGGAGCAGAACAATGAACATTCAAGTACTCTGAATCGCAAAGCTTGACAGCAACCGCAGAGAAAAAGGGGGAAAACAGATTAACGGCTAAAATTTCAAGTTCTAAAGGAAAACTTACAAGGCCACGTTGAACACCGTCAGGTTTCACCATAATGTAAGTCTGGTCGACTCGCTCCTGCCCCACAAAAGACAAAATCGATTAATCTCAGAACAGGTCAATCGAAAACACGTCGAATCGAACGAACAAAGAGAAAGAAAAGTAGGCAAACCAGGGAGGCAACCAAATGGGGCAAAAAGATGTAGGATTCATTATCAATGGGAGCAGCACGATAACGAGTAGAAAGTTTAGAGAAAAGATGGGAATTCGAAGGGAATGCTGAAAGCTGGTCGCGGCGGCGGGCGCGCATGGCGGCACTACCGGAGTAGGTTAAGCTGCAGAAGCTTTTCACCGGCAGCCGGAGAAGCGGCGGAGCTCCTCTTCCGAACACGGCCACAGCATCCATCTCGCTCTTCTACCGTAAAGCCCAATCCGAAAAGGTAATGAAAAGGCAAAATTCTCCTTTCGCCGGCAGTCCCCACCCCTTTTCGTTCAGAAATTTAATATATAAAGTAAAATTTTAAAATTATGAAAATCTCAAGGATAAAATATCGATGTCTCTAAGAATTAAATAAATTAAAAAAAATTGTAAATATTTATTATTTCCAAATAAGTTTAAAATAATTAACTATTTAATAATATTTTATTGATATTTTTCATACTTTGCCATTTTTTTAGTATAACGAAAATGTCGATTCTACCCATATTAATATATAGAAATTTTGACGTATGAATAGATGTTTAATACCAAATACATTGGTATATTTCTATTTGACTTTTTTTTATCGCATTAAATAATAGAAATACCGTTTCATCTTTCTATGACACTTTACCACTAAAATGCTTTTCTTTTCCCTTTTCTTAATTTAATTCCATGTACTATCCGGAATTTAATAATTGGCCTATTTTTAGTTGGGTAAAATCGATCCTGTTGTTATAGAAATAAATAAAATTAATAAAGATATTAATTGTCATCTTATTTTATCTATTTTAGTTTATGTACTTTTGAATGGTTTCACCGTCGCCAAGAATGGCATAGTCGCAAAACTTCGTCGTGCCATACACCCTCTCAACAGCTATCCACACAAGCATATGATGTGTAAGTGTGAATAGAGGTCAAGAACGACAAAATCCGAAGGGTTGACCCTTCAGACGAAACCTCGGACTTCATTGGACTTATAGCATTGCCTGATGAGCTCACCGTTGAGGGTTGGCCAAGTTGGAAACTAAGTCGACGCGAAGAAGCCAACGAGATCGATGATAGAGTATATATATTTGAATATGTGAAGGAAGTGGAAAGCTCTTTTATGACTTTGATTTGCACATCGAACGCTTCAAGGAAAGCAGGAATGCTAGCTAGCTGCTCAAGGGGATTGAAGACCAAGGCAGGGCTCTTGTTGACAAAGAAGGTCTAAAAAAAAGGAAAATTAACACATTTGAAGGTACCTTCATTTTTTTTCCTATCTCATATTTTTCGATCAAAATGTCAACACAATACTACACTCAATATGTTTCTTGAAATGCAGTCATAATTTTATATTAAATAGCTTACTATGTGTAGAATTTATGTTGAAATTTAACAAAGAGAAACTAAAATGATTACTTTTTAAGAGTAAGGTGGACTAAAACGAACGTTTTAAAAATACATATAATAAAATGAATCAAAGTTAAAAGTAGAGGAATTAAAATGGACGTCTTGAAAATAAGAATTCAAAATAAACGAAAGTTGGAAGTACACGACCAAAATAATTATGTAATTTTTTAATATAATATGTGAGTTTAGAAACAAGTTTCTATATCCTGAGGATAATTCAATTGATTAATCTTCCATTAAAGAATTGTGAATTTGTGAATTTGAATCCCTATCTCGACATGTTAAAAAAAAAGTTACTATTCTTGTCATCATGATTTTGTAACTCTCTATTTCTTTTAATGGTATTCTAATTTGACATTTAATTTGTTTTTGGAAAAAATCCTTGTCTCATTAACATTGAACATTTTGGGGCAAAAAAGGAAAGCAAGAGCGAATCTCTAGTAATAATGACTAGAAATGAAAAGTGACAGTTCTCTTCTCATGGGAAAAGAAAGAGGCTTAAAACTAAAAGTGGAAAAAAGAGAAGCCAAATATATATATATATATATATATATATTTTCCTCTAGAATAAAAGAGAAGCCAAAGTTAATAGGTAAAATATGTTGGATTTTACGAATAAAATTATTTTTTAAAAAATAAACAACCTGAATTTTTTCATAAAATGATTAAATCTAAAACTTATTTTAAAGATTGATCTCAAAATCTTTTTTTTTTTTAAATATACCCAAACATCCCTACTAGACTTTGTTAATTTAATTTGGGAGCTTTTCACCTTCTATTTATTGTCATAGCATTAGTTCATCGAGTTATAACAACACTTGTTTGATACGACACCTTATGTGAGATGGACCATTTCTTTTAAAAATAATATAACATAATTTAAGAGGTCAAAATATATTTTATGAAAAAAAAAGTGTCCTTTGCCATGTGATAATATTAATATTATTATCGTTGAAGGGGATTACATCATCCATTGGTTTATGTCAAATAAAATAAACAGTTCAAATTTTCATAAAGATCGAATTGATTATGTAAATGATGTTGGTCGTGAATCTTCATTAAAGACGTTAATCTATAAATAATTATTTAAAGTCACTAACCTTTGTAAAAGCCAAACTGGTGTTTACGACACTTCGTGTCGCCTACCTTTAGTAGTTTTTAAGATAATACGCTGCAATTTACAAAGCGGTCATAATAATTTAAACAGCAATATCGAAGTAAATAGATACTCAACTGAAATTTCATATTTTGACGTAAAAATAATAATTACAAACCTATATAATATATGCTCGGAAGTAACAAATATTTCCAATAAAATATTAATATTAAAATTTGCTGCTTTCAGTACGTGGTGTTAAACTTGACCCATTTATTTTAACACATTTATTAATTTTAAAATTTTAAAATGATTTTCATCTAACCCAACATATATGTTTTAAAAAATATTTCTTCTAATTTGCACAATTTCCTTCTTTTGGCTGCCCACTTCTCCCACCCGTCATTGATTAATTCATTTTAGAAATGGTAAAAATGATATTATTATTATTATGATGTTTATAACTAAAAAGAAAAAACCTTGTAAGTAATTTTTTAAATAAATAAATTATTAAAAAAAATTCTCACGGGTAGGCCAACATCATGAAAAACTTTTAAGCAAACTTTTTTAAAATTAAGAAATCATTGTTTTTTAGACAAATAAAGAAAATTATTTAAAGTTTTCTCACTTAGCCAAGCTATATTAATATTCATGGAATTTCATTTCGAAACCAACATCAATTAATCATAAAAAATTAATTTCTAGATAGGTGACCATCATTGAATTTGAACCAATTTTCTCTAAATCTTTTTAATTTACCTTGATACATTTAGACAAACGAGTTAATTCATGATGGTTTATACTTTTTCAACTAATTGAGACATCAAGTAACATCACGAGAGATTGGAGATTTAAATGATCTCGACCCACCCATGGTTGATCAACTCGAAAAGAAAAAAATGTAAAATTAAAATTTTGAAATATTAATTATTAAAACTTAAAATATATATTTTACAGACTAAATTATACATAAAGCCTTTAAAATATTAAAAAGTTATTCCAAATCCATTGAATGTAAGCAAACTTCATAACTTTGACTTGGAAACAAAATGAATAAATATGTACTGAAAAAAGACCATCTTAATATTTCATAAGCAAATGAATAATTTTAATGGCCATGATTAATTTAGTCAAATAATTTATCAAAATCCATTTATAAAAGGAATAAATTCACATATCATCTATTAATTGAATTAATTTTTTTATTATGAATTCAACCGTTTAATGTATAAAGTGAATAGTTTAAAAATTTTTGAAACGAAATGCCTTTTATCTACAATAATAATAAGAATAACAAACTTATTTTTTTATTAATTTAAACGAAATCATAAGTAATAGATTAAATCAATCATAGTTGAATAAATAAAATTTGAAGCAATTGGTCAAATTCAATTCAAAATGACGACTAAATATTTTTTTTAATTAAAATTTGACCAGTCAAAGTTAGATATATATTAAAGTATTAATAAAAAATAATTTACAAATTTGTATATAGTTTGGTTGGTGTAGTTTTAAAAGATTTCAATTTACTCCGTATGGTTTGGGCCATTTAATTTTAATTTTATCCCTATAATTTAGATTAGAATTATAGTTTCAATTTAGTGTCTGAAGTTTCAATTTAGTATTATGATTTAGCCAAACTTCACAAATTGTCCCTACCCTTATCATATTCATATATATTCTTTTTTTTTTTCACTTAGTTCTAAGTAGTGTATCAAGATTTAGGGCTACATAAGAAATAAAATGAAAAAGATATTAAGTTTCCCGGTTCAAATCATTCCCGCTAGTCTACTTATACTTTTATCAATTTCTTTATCCGTGAAAATTTATTTAATTCTTACTTGTCGCGAAAATCTTTGTTTATTTTTTATTACACTCAAAAGATCTGTACAATGAAGAAAGTTATCATAACAATTTACGTACCAATCATCTTCTTGTTAAAATCTTTGTCGCAATCCCCCAATAGTTCTTAAATCATACCACCAACGTGTCGTATAAACATTAAATAACATAAATCACCTATTAGGGACAAAATAAAGAAAAAATTAGAAACTTTATTAAGAACTCTCTAAGATGATAACAAGGACTAGAGAACAATACTTAGTGTTACCGGTGAGCAAAAAGTAATTAAGGGTTGACCACCTGCATATTTTTCGAGACTAAATATAAACACTAGTTTGAACTTGAATTAAATGTTACTTTTTTTTAATAACAACAAATTAAAAACAAAATTAGCTCAAAATTTTAAATCATATATACTTTTGGGAGAAGTACCAAGCATCCTGACATAGAAGCAACGACATAAATTATTAAACAATAAAACAACAATAATTTCGTATAAACTATAGAAGAAAAAAAAAAGATTTCATTCAAATTTCAAACCATATAGCAATAGACTTGGTAAACAGCTTTAATTTCCGGCCATCTTAATTATTTAAAAACAAATTAATTAATAAACTAAAAGCGCCCTCTTCAGACAGCAACTTCCGGCCATTATATATAAACCCCATGCCCGCTCTTCTTCCTTCAACAGTCTCTCAGTCCCAATCTCATAGCCAAATTACCAAAAACCCCTTAAAAAGCAATGGAATTGAAGGTTGAAATAATCTCTACAGAGTCCATAAAGCCCTCTTCTCCGACTCCGCCGGAACAAAGAGAGCTCAAACTTTCACTATTGGACCAAGTTGCCCCCGGCAGCTACACTCCGCTGCTGTTCTTCTATCCGGCCGGCCAGCTCGACCGCGGCGACCACGGCGGGAGGTGCCGGAAGTTGAAGGAGTCGCTGGCGGAGACGTTGACTCGGTTCTATCTTCTGGCGGGGACTCTGGTGGAGGCTTACTTGGTGGAGTGTAATGATGAGGGCGTGGAGTTTTCGGAAGCCAGAGTGGCGTGCCAGCTGGCGGATGTCATGGACAAACCGGATGACGTGGCGGCTTTGCACCGGCTGCTGCCGTTTGACCCGGACGCGGTTCTTGACAGGGATTGCATCTTGGCCGTCCGATATAATGCGTTTGACTGCGGCGGCGTTGTGATTGCTCTCTGTGTGACTCATAAGATCGTCGACGGCACCTCCGCCACCACCTTCACCAAGGCTTGGGCCGCCGCTTGCCGTGGAGACCACGGTCAGTACCGTTAAACTGTTAAAATTTCCTCGCCCTTTTTTAACTAAAGAAAATGGTGTTGAATTTATAGGTTTGTGATTAATTTCGTCTCAATACTTAAAAGAACTTTAATAGGTTTTTTGAGTTTAGTTATGCTTTCATAAAATAATTTAATATGTCAAAAAAGTTTAAATCTATATATAAATTAACTGGTTAAAGTATTATTTTCGATCTTTTCTATTATTACATGTTGTATTAAAAAAATAAAAATCTAAGTTAAAGCGAGCATAGTTCAGTGGTAATTGACATATATCTTGGTTGTGAGTTCGAATCCCCCTCCTAACATGTTGTACTAAGAAAAAAATAAAAAATAAAAATCTAACCGTAACACAAAATTGAAAAGGAAAGAATTGGTTAGAAACTTTTTAAATTTAGGGATTAAATAGACATGCAACTTAAAAAGTAAAGACTTATTATAAATAATCTTTTTATAATATATACAAAAGTTGATAAACTAAAACTTATATTAACCCTACCCTTATTTATTCATATTCACCCTCTCTCCACAAGTTTGATTTGATTAAATCATTTTTAAATCTAAAAATTTAAGTCAATAAATTATGGTATGTTTAATTATAAGACAATTACATAAAAATATAAAATAAACATGTATGTAGAGATTATAACTCACGAACTTCTATAGTATATATATGCTTCAATTCATTAATTATATGTTGATATTGGATAATAAATTAATATGTATTTTTAAATATGGCAAGAGATTTAAAATTTTATCCAACTTAATCCCATCATAGTTAAAAAAAAAAAGTAAAATACTTCTCCTTCTCGAGGACGAAGTCTYGTAAATTCACAACTCATTAAGATTTTTTTAAAAAAATAAATTGTTTCTGAATCTCTCCAAGCCGTGAGGAAAAGAAAAGTGAAAATTTGTGTTTAATAAATTTGTGGACATTTTCTGAACAGAGCTCACGGTGGTGCCGACCTTCGACGCGGCGGAGCTGTTCCCCCCAATGGAGATCCGCGGCGGCAACAAACGCCAATCTCGAATGGACAAAATCGTGACAAAAAGATTCATATTCTCCAAATCCAACATCGCCGCCTTAAAACAAGAAGCAAACTCCGACGCCTTCCTCAACCAACGCCCCCCCTCCCGCGTAGAAACCGTCTCCGCCTTCATCTGGAAGCGCTTCATGGCCCTCGCCCGCTCCAAACCCACCACCACCGCCGCCAAGCGCTTCGCCATCCTCCACGCCGTCAACATCCGCAACCGGCTGTCCCCGCCGCTGCCGCCGCACTCCTTCGGCAACCTCTGGTGGTTCGCCGTCGCGGAGGCCCCAATCGAGGAGGAAAAGGACTATCCATTCCTCGTCAGCAAGATCCGGAACGCGATCACCGAAATCGACGGCGAGTACGTGACGGCGCTGCAGGACGCGGAGAAAGCGATGCGGGCCAAGATGAAGATGGGCCAGATGGTTTACTCCGGCGAGGTGGAGCTGTACAGCTTCACCAGCTGGTGCAGTTTTCCGATCTACGAATCGGACTTCGGGTGGGGACGGCCGGCGTGGGTCTGCAGCCCCGGGCGGCCATACAAGAACGTGGTGCTGCTTGTTAACACCGGCGACGGCGAGGGGATCGAGGCGTGGGTCAATTTGGAGGAAAAAGATATGCCGGTGTTTGAATCTGATCCGGAGCTTCTCGCCTTTACTTCGTCCTCCTCGTGATGATTATGTTATTAATATTTAATTTTGGTGATGGTAATGTTTGAGATTATTTTTTTGTGGTTTTGTTATTGTATTGGATGCAATTGAAGGTGTGTCATGTTGTAATGACTAATGAGATGAAATAAAGATATAATGTGTTCTGTTTTAAATGAAAATACTTTGGTCAACTGGTTTTTATTTTAAATATATTTTCTAATGCATCTCTAAATTGTTTTTTACTATAAAATACTCAAAAGAAATTGGACGGTCTCAGAAGGAATATAATGAAATTCTTTGATTGGTTCTTTCACGAGCAATGTTCAATTTTATTTAATTTGACCGATAAGGACAACAAACAATAATAGCAAATATCAAAGTCTCAAAATTTCTTGGCACTGAATGTAGTGAGATCTAGAAATATTTTTTTGATAAACCTACGTGAAAACCTTCTTTGGATTTGCCGAAGCTATATATTTATATAAAATATGAAAAATTCATTAATATTTGAAAATATATCATATTTACAATTATTAAATATTTGACAACTAAAAAGGTGAAATGGAAAAATAAAGACTTTTTCATAATTTGTTGGATGAGGAGAAGTCTTTTTTCTTTTTAACTTCAACAATGGTGGTGAGAGATTCAAAGTGACCACTTAGTTGGGGAGGTTAATTACTGCTGGATGTGCCTTTGTTTTTATTATTATTATTATTTTACTACAAAAATTTGGAACGTGCCTTTGTTAGATTTTTATGAGAGAAAAATAATGGAAGGATAGAGACAAATGAAGTTTTTGAGGGGGAGAGAAATATTTGAGAAAATTGAAAAGTGCAGAAAAAGAATAGATTTTATAGAACTACTTAATTAAAAAAAATTTAGTACATTAAAAAGGAGGATTTTAAAATGGTAAGTACTAAATTGAAAATAATTGCTCGACACATTATGGGCTATATTTAGCATAAAGAATATATCTTACACGGAAACTGATCCATTATAACTATATCCTAAATCGTACTAAAAATATATAATAATAATAATAATTATTATTATTATTATACTCCTAAATCAGATAGGACTAGAAGGAAACTACCACGGCGGCGATTAAAGTCTATACTCAGAATTAGCTACCGAAATCTGCCTCGGACGACCGGCGGCGGGCGGCCGTCGTCTTTAGCCGGCGACGGGGCCAAAACTGGGGGAAAAAGCAATGCAGGCAAGCAAGAGCATGGCGGAAGAGGCGCCGTCTTCTTCAACATTGGAGCTGCTTCTCTTGAACTTCGGAAACTTCGCTTTATTACACTGGATTTGCTTTGCCACCGCCGTCGCCGCCGCCGCTGCCGCCGGCTGCAGCGGCTGAATTTGCTTCACTTTGGACACCATTTTTTCCCTTTTCTCTAACGCTTAATCCCTAAAACAGATCGAATCGAAAGGGGAAGATTTATTTGTGTTGTGGGGAACATCCCTACAAAGCGCCTCCTTATATAGTGTCCTGGAAGGACGAAAATGCCCCCACCCAGTTACTTTCTTATCCCTTTGAAATAATATTATAATTATTTGAGTAAATAATTTCGAAATATACTCGGATCAGTTTTATTTTTTATTTTATAATGTTTTCTTGGACAGTGTTTGGACTAGATACATTTATTCTACAGAAATTGCAGAGTATGGGCCCTTATAACTTCCTGGCTTCTAATTCTTCATCTGAACAAACAGTGACTAAATTGTCCCCTAACCAATAAAATTATTTAACGTAGCTGTCACAGCATGATCGAAATTTTTTTAAGAATTGTATGTGTTACGGTAAGTCATATTGATATTGGATATTTTAAGCGTTGGGTATGAAATGAGGTTTCTTAGGCATCACTTTAGATTTAAATATATATGATTTTACTTATTTTAGCTAAAAGATTTTATACTTTTTTTAAGCAAAAGAACGATGATCAGCGAGAATTCTATAAATCTTCAACGGACCTTCTTCTAATTACACACGATCCAAATGCCGGTGAAGTGTCAAATGAGCCGTGTCATTTCCTTCACGAAGAGTGGAGTTAAAACAAACCGAATTGAAATGAGTATATCAATGTATATACTATTTGTTACTTATAAATAGATATTAAACTATATGTTTCTTTTTTATTTTATAAAAATATTAACTCAGATCTTACCAATCAAAAATGAGTTTTTCTTAGTACAGCAATTTTGGGATAGGAGAGATCAAACTTCTAATCTCAAGAGGAAGAGGAATAGTATATGTCAATTACGGCTTAGTTAGTTGTCTAAATTTTAAATTTTTTAATTTTTTTGTGGAAAAGAAAGCTCCTTCACATGCTAGCTTTTATTAACTAAACAGAAAAGAAAATGGTAGCAATAAGTCCAAATTCCAAAAAAAAGAGGCAAAAATTATTACTCTTTTGGCTAGCTAAACTTATATAGAATATATTTAGATATATTGTTCCAAGTTTCCAACCGCCGTATCTTTGAACCATAGATTGAACTTCCTTTGGAAAATATATAATATTTGTGAAGTGATTAAATATATAATAAAACAACCACAACCATTCCATTAATGTCTTCCATGAAAAGACTAAGTAAATATAAATATCATAAAATAGGAGCTTTGGATTCTCCCTTTTTGAGTAGGGCGTTGGGTAGCAAATTAGCCATGTATATTCCGTAACATGAGCTGGGTTTTTTTTAAAAATTAATCTAGCTATAATTGTCACATTAATTAAATGAAATTACAGTACATTTTATAGGAATAGGAAGTATAAAAGGCGTAATATTGAGCACAGCATGTATTTTAGATTAAAAAATCTTGTAATCGTACTTACACTTCATCATGTTGTTGTACTAAAAAAATAAGATAGAAAGATCAATTTGAATGTATTCAAGATGCTTGTTGGGTCCCTTATCTTATCAATGTGGGATCCTTAATATGCCCCTCAATATCGTAGCTCTTTTGGCTCATCGAAGATCCTATTTTTGGACTGGATACTCGTTTGAGTTTCTTGGACTCTGATACCATATCAATATTCATAGGGTTTCATCTCAAAACCAATTGATAATGAGAGGAGCAGCACACTTACACCCATTAGTCCCTTATCTCTTATCAATGTGAGATCTTTAAGAGAGAGCATTCTGTCCAATTTGAAGTTTGATGGTTTTTTTTTTTTCCATAAAGTACCTTTGTTACCATCTTAAAACCAAAAGAAAGGAAAAAAAAAAAACTTGATGTTATTAGGGTTTGGAGAGGATATGATGATGGAGAATTTGTCATGTTGTATTGAAGAGAGAGATTGTTCATGTGCAACACCCATGTGATCATGTGTTCTTGTTCCTCTTGTCCTCTTCTCTTTGTAGCATGTTGTCTCACTATACTCCTCTCTCTCTTAGTTTACTTTTCTCTCTTTCATTTTGAGTCAAGATGCATGTATGCATTGAAGTGAAAGCTTAGGATCAGGTATTTTCAATTTTGAGAATGTGTTTGATTGGGATGACCTTATAATTAATTCTTAAAAAAATTAGATGGAGAGGTTGAAACTCAAAATATATACTTTAAATTAGTATCCAATTACCGTCAATTACCGTCAGTAATTGTGTTATTGTAAAAACCTTCCAAGAGAGTTTTTTTATAGGTGAATTTAGTACGACTTGTGTCGTTGAATCATGAATAATATCTTTTGAAAATCATACTTAAACATCATTAAAATTTTGGAAATAGAAATATTTATTTAATAGTTAATTCAAAGTATTTTCTACTCATTTAAAAGTTTACTAAACATATTACACATTCTAATACTAATTTAAACTATTGGTAGATCAACAAACTATGCTTTTTAAATGCTAAATCATATGTGTTCTTTTTGGCCTTGTTTAATTAGGTGTTGCACCATCTCTTTAAAAAAATATATTTACTTTGTTTTTTAATCTTTCAAAATAAAAAATAAATAAATTAAGAAGCTATCATTAATTAGTTAACATCTTCTCTATAATATATTTAAAAATAAATGATTTTGCACATTAATTTATGAGCTAATCATATGATTTCAAACAATAAAACCATTTGGCTTTCTTTTCAAAAATCAAATCAACCCATGAATCTCATTTCTAAAAGATGGGGGTATTGTATGTATCAACTCATGAAAAGACCTATTGCATGTGATTTTTGAATAGCCCGATCTCACCCTATTAGGCCACACATTCATAATTATAACAATATTTAGGCGTTATCAACATCCAACCATCAATAAAAATTTGATAGCTTTTTAGTTTTTTGAAAAATAGAATTTTTTTATGCATTTCTTTTTCTACTTGTCAAAAATTTAATGGTGGTTAACAACGGATGAGTGCTGACATATAAAACACCTAAATATTTTTCCTTTAATTATAGAAGTTAAAGTAACCTATCTTTTTTTTCTTCGAGTACATCAAATAATGGTGTGAGGACTTAAACATTTAACCTTAAGAAGAGTAATATGTGTGCTTTATCCACTTGTCTATAATGCCTTGGAAGAAAAAAAAACTCATTCTTAAGTAAAATTGTTCATGCCCAACATTTAGACATTTCTTCAACATTTCTATAGTATTTTGAAAACAATATTCTTCCCTAATAATATTAATGTCGTCAAAATCCTTCAATCTATACAAAATATTAGCAAACATGTCGAACAAATTACTCCTTAAAAGAAGCTGAAGACCCAAAAACTATATGCAAATTAATGTCTACATCTTAGAGGAAAGAACGACCAAGAGTTATAACATCAAAGGGCCAATAAGAGAAGTGTGGTGATTGGTAATAATTGTAATGGACAATGAACTTTAAGGAGAGTACATGAACCCATAATTCTCAACATCAAGGGGCCATTGCTTTAGAAAATGGGATGTTCGCCATTTTCACTACACAAAATTTTGGTTGGTTCTCAATGTCTTTGTTCTCTCATCTCACTTCATTATCAGATTTTTAGTTTAATTGAATTTTGACCGTGAATCGAAACATAACTCAACCAATTAAGATATTTATCTCCGTCCAAAAGATTGTGAGTTCGAATCAACACTCCTGCCTACCGTAGTGAGAAAATAGACAATTTTACCCTTAGGTATTTTGTTTGTTTGGTGTATTTTGTCAAATTATCAATATGTTAAAAATTGGTGTTTGTTTTTATTATACAGTCTGGATCTTTGTCTTGGAATCTACCGAAGATTCTTGGGTTTCAGTTCCATTATTGACTTAATTAATTAATTATGAGCCGAATTAATACTCTTCAAAAAGATTCTTTGAATTCATTCTAAAATACAGCTAGCCTATTTTATATTGCTTCAAATATAATTCAAGGTTAGCTCATTATTGTTTATTATTTCCATGAGTTTAGGCGCATTTGGTGCTATTATTTTCAACATGAAATAAATATGTATTTTTCTTATAAAGTTTGAAACTTTATAAATATCACATAATCGAAATCAAACTCCAGTGCAATATAAAGTTTACTGTATATGAAAAAGGGGAAGAAAAAAAAAAGGAAATTTGTGACATTTTTTGAAATTTTGAATATGTTATGTAGTGAAATTTCTCTTTTTAGTTTTATGCTATTTAAAAATAAACTTGTTTACTTCTATATACTACTTTTACTCGTATGTTTTAAAATCCTTGTTAAATTTTCAAAGTTAAAAAGAGAGTTTCTAAAAATGTGAGTTTGTTCTTTAAATTTGACTTAGAATTTGAGAGTGTTGTTGAAGAGGTTTTAAAAAATTTGTGGATAAATAGGCTTGATTATTTAAAATATTTAATGAAAAATGAAATGGTTGGGGCCTTAACAACAAGTCCGTTTACTTACAACTCTGGGCCTCAGATTCCAGCCCATGTTCGTCACTGAAACCCGAGGTTTTAATGGGCCGAGGAAGTCCATTTACTTACAACTATGGGCCTTCAGCCCAAGACATTTACTCGTTGCTTCTTTTTTTTTTAATACATCCGGGAGATCAAACTCACATCGTTGGAGATATATGTCAACTACCGCTAAGCTATGTACGTTTTGACAAATATTTACTCGTCACTACCATAAAAAATTCCGATTTTCAAATAGCATTGAACAACAACTATATGAAACTTGTCCCTACGACAACAAATTATGATACAGGTAAATAAGACATATTTTCCAAAATTCCAATATGTTCCAACTGTACTTTGTTGTCAAACTTTGAAACATCTAAAACTAAAGTCTTGATCTGATCTTCATTTTCCACGGAAAATGTGAAGTGGGGTACCATTCCTCGATTCTATATTGTTAAATATCATATATAAATTAAATTTACTCAATCCATCAATTTATTCATAATTTAATTGTTTTATTTGAAACTCTGTGGTCTTTCTTTGGCGGCGGGTGGAGTTTGAATAAATTAACAGTCAAATATGAGGAATTAGTTGTTGCCTCTCGTGGATAGTTCTGGTTTTTGTGTGTAAATTTTAATGCATGTAGTGTATGTATAAATCAAGGCTACAGATTTGTCCTTTGAGATCCTTACATGAATAACATCATCTATTTTTTAATATAGTAGTCTCGCCACAGTTCCTGATGAGAAAATACATCATATTTTATAGAAATCTTCCAACCTCATCATTAATGCCACCTCGTACAAAATATATTTTATTTTTTTATTATAGTCGTGACTGTCCGAGCTAGCTTGTATGTATTTCGACTAATCTAATGAGACAACTGTTTATCCCCACAGCATTTGAGGTCGGAAAATACATAGGAATTTATTCATAAGGTAGGTGACCATCATGAGTTGAACCCCACATAAACTACATTTTTAATGTTTGATTTCGTTTGTACTAACTTTGAATTTCTATTACCTATACTTTAAACCAGTAATTCTTTTAAAAGTATTGGTCGAAAAAATGTTTTGATTTTTTTTTTTTAAAAGTACTTTTTTTAACAGCCATTATGATAGTATTTCGTTTTCATTTTAACATGTTGATATTTTCATATATGGATTTGCATCGACATATCTATAGTATTACAAAATAATTGACAAAATATCATTAGTATGAACATATTATTAATATCTACTTATTTGTTAATTCAAATATTTGTTAGAATTCTTTTTTGTTTTTAAATATCTATCTATATTTTATTGATTTTATTGACATTTCTCGATATTTAAAGTTTCCATTTTTCCAAAAGACTATTAAACATTTGAAAATAGATTAGAGAAAACACAAATTGGATTCTCTTTATTCTACTGGTATCATATTCTGCTTACAAATAGCACAATTTCTTTTTCTAAATAAATAGCACAAATTATATGCCCCCAAGTTTTTTTAGTGGAATATGCCCCTAAATTATATAAATATATATATTTTAAAAAAAAAACCATTGGACCGCCATTTACAGATGCTTACGAATCAGCTGGCGACATCCACAGCATATGGTCAAAAATAAAAAATAAAATCTAAAATACCTTCCAAAATTAACATAAAATGATTTTTTTTCTTTGAAAAAAACAGATACTATATTTGTCATAACCTAAATTATGTTATAAAAAAAAAAAGAGAAAAAAGTCAACCCTAAATTAGAAATAGAGGGCTGCATGTTCGGTGCTCTTCTGTTACTTTGAAAAAGACATCTGGCTAGTGGCTACCCAATATTAACTTCTTTTTTTTTTCCAATTACAATTTAAATTATTTTCAACCACGTTTAAACGTTTACCACGTCATCTGTGACAATATCAACGAATCACTATTTCGTTTTTTTCGTACAACACAATATTTTGAACGTTTAAATATCAAAATAGACATTTTAAATGTAGATAGTAAAAAAGGATAAAACAAATATCAAAATAGACATTTTAAATGTAGATAGTAAAAAAGGATAAAACCAGAGTTATACGAACAAAAATATTATTTAAACAATTTATTTTTTACATTATTTTTTTTGAATATTTAAAAAGCTCCCGGTTCCCGGTTCCGGTTGACACGAGGCCCCCATTAAGAAGTTGGTGTATCTACTGTATATAATTTTCCTTTGCGAAAAAAAAAAGGTTATATAATTAATGTAAAATATAAAAGTTTACTTCTTATTGTTTATTTTAAATGTGGCTTTATTTATTTATTAGAGGAGTGCCATGTGACGCCAGCAAGAAAAATTTCTGAAATATATACTTTTTCCATTTGTGTATATATATATATATATATATAATATTCAGTGTATCAGTGTAAGTCATAATCATGAATAACGAAGAATTTTGCTTAAGAAAAAAAAAAAGAATAACGAAGAATTAATGCTATTGAATTGGGAAAACTGTTTGACATTTTTTAGTACAAGAAGAAGAAATTTGGGTTTCTTTTAAAAGTATTTATATATAAGAAATTTGGGTTTCTTTAAAAGTATTTATATATAAGGAAGAGTCAACTAGCAATTAGTCATGACATGTTTTGTATTTTTATTGTGTTAAAATACAAAAAAATAAATGCAGAAAAAATAATATAAATATTTTTCAAAAGTTGAAAGACTTGAATAAATAGGTTAAAACTTTATAAATTAAAATAGAATAAAAACTAGAACAAGATTTTTAAATGAAAGGAAAAATTGGAAAAACCACGCCTCTAGACTATAGAGATTGTTACAATCATATATTTAAACTTTCAATTTGATCAATTGCCCTACAAATTATGGAGATTGTTGTAATTAAATATTTAAATATTGCAAAATGCACCCATAAATTACACTATAATCAAGGTCACGAAATATAGATTATTACAATCAAATCCAAATTGTGTACTCTTTCTTGTCAATTAAATCATAGCTTAACTTGTTATGACATATATTTTTGACCAATAAATCGTGAGTTCGAATCAATCTTTTTGTATAGATCCGAGTTCGAATCTTATATAGTACAAAAACAACATATTTAGGACGATGATGAATTTTTCTATAATTGATTGGGCCTGGGAAAAGGGCCATTCATTTTAGAACTCTGGGCCGGAGGCCCACAAGACACATGAGACAGTGAGTGATGATGAAGCTGCTCACGATCACGGAAACTCTGCCTGCTTTACCTAAAATTCTAGCGCACTTTTCAACGATCACCGATTCAGCAGCACGGACCATAGATTTATCGCCTCAATACCACCGGCAATTCCGGTTTCCTGTCTCCTTTCTGCTTTGAATTTAAACCCCCACGCCCCCATTCCACAGCTCATATTCAGTATTCGCCTCTTCAGTACTCTTTTTCTCTCTCGAAGTTTCAGACCATCTCTTAACTTTTTCTCCAATCCAATGGGTGGTATACGCCTTGTTCTTCTAAATTTCTTTTGAGTTTTGGATTTCTTATGTTCCGTTTTAAGTTTCGTTTGGATGATTGACCGTGTTTGTTGTCTTGACTGACTGATCTCTCTCTCTGTTTTTTTTTTTTAATCGTTGGATTCTGCGTTGATTTGCAGCCAAGATCAAGATCGGAATCAATGGTACTACTACTAGCTCGATTCATTTCTTTAGAACTTGTTTGAACTGATTTCAAGGTGTGTGACCTGATCAGTATTCTTTCATGTTTTGTGTTTGTCTGATGTGGAAATGAAAAACCAGGATTTGGAAGGATCGGGAGGTTGGTCGCTAGAGTTGCTCTACAGAGAGACGATGTGGAACTCGTTGCCGTTAACGATCCTTTTATCACAACTGATTACATGGTATTGTGAATTTCTGCACGTTTAGTTTTTCTTTGTTTTGTGATCGATCTCGGGAAAATAGTGAAGTTGTTGTATGAACTGCTTCTCGTTCTTATTTTAGTGGATTTTGAATGGTTTTTCCGTTTGTTTGGTGGAGCAGACCTACATGTTCAAGTACGACAGTGTTCACGGCCAGTGGAAGCATGGCGACGTGAAGGTGAAGGACTCTAAGAGCCTTCTTTTTGATGAGAAGGCCGTCACTGTTTTTGGATTCAGGTATCGTAATCTGTCAGTTTCAAATCGTTAATTTTCTTTGATATTAGAGATCTTTTGCAACCGATTGAGTGTTGAATAAATTATGATTTTAGAAACCCAGAGGAGATCCCATGGGCCGAGACCGGAGCCGAATACATTGTTGAGTCCACTGGTGTTTTCACAGACAAAGACAAGGCTGCTGCTCATTTGAAGGTTTGGCGTTTCCTCTGTCCCTTTTTTCCCCCACTGTTATCTATTTTTGGTTGAGAAACGTTGTTTCAGTTCTAATGCTTTCTTCAGAAGTAGTCAGCTCTTTAATTTTTCATAGATCCTAACGTCTATCTTACAAGACGAGGTGGTTTTCTTCTGTCATCACTTCTATTGATGTTAATTTAAGAACGTTATGTTAGATCTCTTCTAGGTTATCTTTTATCATTTTTTATGCTTTCTAATGTTCCGTCAGTGTCATTTAACGTTTTTGGGATTAACAATACAATGGTTAGCTAAAATTTCAATATTAGCATATATCAATCCTATCCTTTGTTCATCTTAGCTAATATTTGTCTTAATAACTGATGCAGGGTGGTGCTAAGAAGGTTATCATCTCTGCCCCCAGCAAGGATGCCCCCATGTTTGTTGTAGGAGTCAATGAGAAGGAATACAAGCCAGAGCTTAACATTATTTCTAATGCTAGCTGCACCACCAACTGCCTTGCTCCTCTCGCCAAGGTTTGTGACTGTTAATCCCTGTCGTAATTCCCGTTATTAATAGTCCTTAACATTGTAAATTAACTTCTTACGAAAATTTTCAGGTTATCCACGACAGATTTGGAATTGTTGAGGGTCTGATGACTACTGTTCACTCAATCACTGGTGAGTCTCTGGATGATTTAGACTATTTGTATTGAGGGTCTTTCTTAATATACTCAATATTGTTTGTTTCTAACTGACGCTTTTGTTTGCAGCCACACAAAAAACTGTTGACGGGCCATCTAGCAAAGACTGGAGAGGTGGAAGAGCTGCTTCATTTAACATCATTCCTAGCAGCACTGGAGCTGCTAAGGTATTGAATCTTATACTCTAGTGCACGCCATCTGATATTTATCTTGCCTCTTGTTGCTTTAGGCATAACTAAGGTCCTTCCCTATCTGTTTCTATTTAGGCCGTTGGCAAAGTGCTCCCTGCACTGAATGGAAAATTGACCGGAATGTCTTTCCGTGTTCCTACCGTCGATGTCTCTGTCGTCGATCTTACAGTGAGGTTGGAAAAGAAGGCTTCTTATGAGGATATTAAGGCAGCCATCAAGTAAGGATATAATGTTGTCTGAATATACTTGCTAAAAACTGCCCTGGTTATTCAACTCCTGGGATATCATATAATATAACTACCGAGTGATTGTAAATTCGTTCTTTGTGGTTCTTAGGGAAGAGTCGGAGGGAAAATTAAAGGGAATTTTGGGCTACACTGAAGACGATGTTGTGTCCTCTGACTTCGTTGGTGACACCAGGTTTGGATTCACATCCTTAACTGTTCTTATTCTTTGGTGTTGCTTCTAATTCGTTATCATCCGTATCTAATGTTATGCAACTATAACAGGTCAAGCATCTTCGATGCCAAGGCTGGAATTGCATTGAACGACAACTTTGTGAAGATTGTCTCGTGGTACGACAATGAATTAGGATACAGGTAACAATCTTTCAACCGAAATCTCTATTTTCTGGCATACCCACAACTTTTGATGTATGTCTCATGACGAACCCCAACTTTTTTTGTTTTTTTGTTTCTTTTTGCAGTTCTCGTGTTATCGACTTGATTGTCCATGTTGCATCTACCCAGTAAGATGACTTGGCTTGATGATAGAGGGTTTCAGCTTCCATGGTTTGTTTTTGTTGCTTGTTTCCAGTACTAGAGACTCAGCGCTGAGTGAGAATATGATGAAATAAAATAAGAGTTTTCAAGCCAGCCGGTGATTTCTTTCAAGTTCTTAAGTTGTACTGCTGTCTGTTCTTTTTTGTTGTGATTATGAGGTGTGGATTCTTCACCCCCTTGTGTGTAATGTTTTTGATGTAGCAAGCAAAAACTCCAAACTCGAAATAGATTATGCTTTTTCCAACCTTCCATCTTCTCTCTTTTCTTTGGCCTTTGTTCAAGTTTCATCTATTTCTTTTAATACAACAAAAACGTACACAAATATGGGACATGACTGATATAGTTGGATTGGTTAAAGCGGACGTTCGAATCTCCACTTTTATGTGTTAAACTCAATCTTAATATCAATGTCATATTTTCATAGCCTACGTCATTATGCCCATAATTTTTATAAATTTATTGAATATCACAAAATTGTGGAATATCTAGAGCCACAGCCACTACATCACTATCAGTCGCTGCCATAGCCCTTAGCCTGCAATTTTCTTTGAGGGGAATCGGAGACCCTCTCGAATTCAAAAACTACGCTACATTACAACCAAGCATTTGAAGGTGGACATTGACCCACCACTTTCAGACCTTAATTATTTTGCCCACTTTCCAAGGCTCGCCATTTCAACTACCTCTACGGGACCATACATTACCGTTCCGTTTTGTGCCAGTTATCCCCTTATTTCCACCGACCGCCGTTTCCTCTTTCTTGTCGCTTCCTTTTTCTCTGGAGTTTAAAACCCCTCGCATTCTCAGTCAGTACTCACTCTGCACGCTTTTCACTTCTCGCCTTATCTCTTGAAGTCGCCGCAGATCTCCTCCCAATGGGTATGGTTTTTTGTTCTTTTACTTTCTGAAGTGATTTCTACTTATTGACACAGCCTTTTCTGATTGTTCTTTCGCGTTGATTTGCAGCCAAGGTCAAGATTGGAATCAATGGTACTGCATCGGATTCCTCCTTTTTGTTTGAAGTGATTAGAATGGCCTAGATCTGAGTAATCTTCTTTTCTGTTTTTGGTTTTAATGGTTGCGGAAATGAATAAACAGGATTTGGAAGGATTGGGAGGTTGGTAGCGAGGGTTGCTCTGCAGAGAAACGATGTTGAACTCGTTGCTGTTAACGATCCTTTTATCACCACTGATTACATGGTACTATTACTCTCTTTAGTCTTTTGATTCAGAATTTGCTTTGTGTTTTTGACAAACAATTGCTAGCCGTTGTTGTGATTGTGGTGGATTTTTTTTAATGGATTTTTGTTTGTTTGGTGGAGTAGACCTACATGTTCAAGTACGACAGTGTTCATGGCCAGTGGAAGCACCAAGATGTGAAGGTCAAGGATTCCAAGACCCTTCTCTTTGGTCAGCAGGCTGTTACTGTTTTTGGCATCAGGTAACAAAAGAGCACAGTTTGTCCACTTCCCAAGTAATGATTTATTTGAAGATTTGAGAGTTTCTTTTGAACTGATAATTGAATGTTGAATTGAATATAACTTTAGGAATCCGGAGGAGATCCCGTGGGCTGAGACCGGAGCCGAGTATATTGTAGAGTCCACTGGTGTCTTCACAGACAAAGACAAAGCCGCTGCGCATTTGAAGGTTGTTATCTCTTCTGCATGTGGGCTTTTTATTTATATATATAATTTATTTATTTTAATAATCATTTTCTTGGAAATATTATTTTATCGAGCTGTTGAATATGTTTTTCTCGTTTCTGAAAAAAATAATAATAAAAAGAAAATCCTATTTTGGTGTCTAAACTTTTCTATATATTTCATATTGGTTTCTAAGCTTTCAAGAAATAACTCTCAGTTATTTTTTAGTCTCTAAACTTTGCACGAAAAACTATTATGCTTCCTTACCTAACACGTGGTGAGGTGTCTATAAATTCCTTGACTAACTTAAATTTCTTTTTCTGAAAATTTGACACCTGACCTATCAAGTGGCTTAAGATACATGGCCTGTAGACATTTATTGATGAGTTGGATGAATAAATGAGATGTATAGGTTAGCTTTTGGTAAATAATGTTTCTAAAAAAGTAATAGCAAGAATAGAATAGAATTTTGAATCTAGAATAGAATTTAAATCTTTTTTAGTTATATGGTGTAAACTTTATAGTTTATCTTTTGTCATCTAAACTTAATAGTAGATTTGAAAAAGTAGCTAATTGATTACTTCTGTTAATCTGAGAATAATAGTTCAAGTTTGAATCTTCATGTTTTTTGTTATTTTTTCTTCTAGGTGGAATAAAAGATAATATTCATTAGTTAATTTCTACTGCTTTAGAATCCATCAGTAATCAAACTGACTGATTCAACTCAAACACGTGCATTTGGCATTCATTTTGGCTAATGTTTTCATAATTTGGTGCAGGGTGGTGCAAAGAAGGTTATCATCTCAGCTCCCAGCAAGGATGCTCCCATGTTTGTTGTGGGAGTCAATGAGAAAGAGTACAAACCAGAACTTGATGTCATATCAAATGCTAGCTGCACCACCAACTGTCTTGCTCCTCTTGCAAAGGTTATTTTCGACTCCTGTGACTTGTAATTCATTATTTTTGAAAAGGTAGAATTTCTTTATAAATTGTGGGACTTCCTCAACATTCTTGGCTATGGGGTGGAGGTAACCATCTGATTCTTTAAACATTTTAAAAAATTGCAGGTAATTAACGATAGATTTGGCATTGTTGAGGGCTTGATGACCACAGTTCACTCAATGACTGGTGGGTCTTCCATCTTTGGCAAAACATAGATATAAGACCATTAGTATTAGCTGATATTTGACTTTAGAGGATTTATCTGGTGTGCTCAATTTGTTTTCTTTCTGTTAACTTCTTGCATATAGCCACCCAAAAAACTGTTGATGGACCGTCTAGCAAAGACTGGAGAGGTGGAAGAGCTGCTTCATTCAACATCATTCCTAGCAGTACTGGAGCTGCCAAGGTATTGATGATTGATGAGTTTTACTGTTCTTGTTTTTAAATATGGTCTTTCCTAGCTTATCTAAGGTCTGTCTGTCCTGATTGCTGTGTTCGTTCAGGCTGTCGGCAAAGTGCTGCCTGCACTGAATGGAAAATTGACCGGAATGGCTTTCCGGGTTCCTACTATTGATGTCTCGGTAGTTGACCTTACAGTGAGGTTGGAGAAGCCAGCGTCTTATGAAGACATCAAAGCTGCCATCAAGTAAGGATACGGTTCTTCACTTCATTCAAAATCAAATTATTAGTTTACCATCTAACAACCGGTTTTTGCTTTTTGGTGCCTTTTCGTCGTTTGAAGAAAATATTATCTTCCTTCGATTCATTTTTTCTTTGTTGGTTCTTAGGGAGGAGTCTGAGGGGAAGTTGAAAGGAATTTTGGGTTACACCGAGGATGAGGTGGTGTCCACTGATTTTGTTGGTGACAACAGGTATGGTTTCATTTTTTCACGCTTAAACTTGTATGAATTTGAAGAATTTGGCATTATAATAAAGTTCCTTTACTTCTATAATAGTAAAATAAAGTCTGTGATCTCGATGTTAAGAATTCTACGAAGGAACATTCTAACTCCAAACTAACCTGCTGCATCCATTAGCCCGAATGCACAAACAGCTCGCCAATTTAACATTCAAAAGGTCATGTCGAGTCTATGTAGCTTTGACGTGTTGGAGACTTGATCGATATATTATAAAAGATGGCTTTATTATTTCTAAGTCATGTTGCTCTGCAACCATCCAGGTCAAGTATTTTCGACGCCAAGGCCGGGATTGCCCTGAACGAAAAGTATGTGAAGCTCGTCGCGTGGTACGACAACGAGTTAGGCTACAGGTAATATACAAAGCTTTGCCATTTCTGCGATTATATGCTGATGGGGATCGCTTGATGAGGCTCATTTCTGATCCGATCTTTATTTGCAGTACTCGTGTTATTGACTTGATTGTTCACGTCGCATCTGTCAATTAAGATAAGATGCATTCATCGAGTGCCGGTAGCTTTCTCCTTCAGCTTTTCTTGAGGCTCCATCCATGAGTTGGGAAATAAAAGAGTTTTCAGGCTTTTCTTTATTCTGTGAACTTCCATTTTCTGAAAGTTCTGTTCTGTGACTTCAATTTTCACCCTGTATTTTGTTCTTCATGAGTGAAGATATCCATGCTTTCATTTATAATTCCCGTCGACATATTCGTAAATTTGAGTTATGGATATTGAGTTTTAGACTATTGACGATCCGATGTTATCTACTATTTTGTTAGCATTATGATATCCAAGGAAATTGGATGTTATGTCATAGATTTCATGGACGTTAATCTATCCATTAATCCTCTTAGTATTGAACTGAAAATTAATAGTTCACTCAAGAATGAATTTTTTTATTACGTTATAAATAGTCTTTCTCCATGAACTCAACCAAAATGTTGGAGGGTCGAATTTTCGAATTTTCACCTGACCTTAGGGAAAAAAATAACTCAAAATTTAAAAGTTTATGTATCCAGTTTCTTACTTTTTGCTTGTCATTGTACTGATCTATAAAATTAATAGGCTAATTAAGGACCGATGTGTCGAACAATATAATCATAATGGTTAGAGATGGATAATGATAATAATAATAATAGGATTGAAATTCTACAAGTTGTATCGTTCTTAAATTTTTAAAATATTTATTTTAATTTTTGAACTTTTTAAAAGTAATCATGTTCATTCTTAAATTTTGAACATGTCTATTTCAACTTTCAACAAATTATTATATTATATTACCAATTAAAATGTGTAATTTTCATATTTATAATTTATGTGGTTAAAATACATACTCACAACAATAAGATAGTATACATATTTGAAATTTTGAAGTAAGGATAAATATAGTTACTAAGCTTTTCAATTAATTGGTGGAACGTTTTTCAATTCATTAGTGTATATATCCCAGATGGTTGAACTTGAGAAAGAATAAAATTTCAAAATTTTAAAGACAATTATTGACAAGTTTTTTTTTATTACAACATGTGGGGTGAGGAATTAAATTCATAATGTTTTGGTTGAAAATATATATCAATTACTACTGATTATGTTTGCTTTGCTTTAAAATAAATATAAATAGACATCTCAAAATTTTAAGGACAAATATTGACAGTTTAAAAGTTAAAAGGAGCAGGAATAGATATTATATTGACAAGTTTAAAAGTTAAAAGAGCAAGAATAGATATTTTGAAAGCTTAGAACCAAAATGAAAAAATTTGAAAAGTGGAAGGACTGTGATTTAAATATATATATGTGTGTGTGTGTGTGTTTGAAATACTGAAAATTACTATGTAATTCTTTATTAAATTCATGCGCCACCGTGGAGCATATGACAACAGCACAGCTACCACATTCAAATCCCATTTGATTTCGATCTCTCCGCCAAATCACGTTATTTGCTTCTCTCTCTCCTTTTTTGAAACTATTTTTTTTCGAGCAGGACCTCCAATGGACTTCCTTTGACTGCTCAAAATGCCGAGTTTTAGATTTCAAAAGCTTCCACTGTTTCTTTGAT
Source organism: Momordica charantia (assembly GCF_001995035.1). The sequence goes on from NW_019104497.1 coordinate 2,838,242, forward strand.
CTTCTTAGAAATGGCGTCCTCTGCTTTCAAATCTACGACCAAACGGACGCCGATCGGAGCACCGGCGGCTTCTGGTGATGACTCCACTTCCACCAATCGGAGCTCGATTCACCGCCGCTCTCGAAGTCTCAGCCGATTTTCCCACCCTATGCCGTCGTCTCCCGTGGACAAGGCCTTCGATGAGGCCCCGGCGCGGCGAGGTAGGTTTGTCAACACGTCGAGAGGCTCGGGATTCCCTGAGATCAGTCTCGATGACTTAGCCGTCGAATTCTTCGGTTCTGGTGATCGAGGGCGCTCTGCTGCGCGGAACTCCGAGTCAAGTGGTGCTACGAATGTCGCCGCAGCTTCGCATAGACGAGGGAGGTCGGTATCGAGACACGGTTGCTCTAAGACTAGCGTCAGTGGTAGCGATGGCAAAGGAAGACCCAATTATAGCGTTGGTGGGGAAAAAGTGGTTCCCGAAACTAATTCGAGAAGAAGGCGCTCTGTCTCAGTGGTTCGCTACCAGATTAGCGACTCGGAGGTGAATATTCGTTCCATTTTCCCCCAATTCGATTCTAGTTTGAATAATTTCCTACTTAGACATTGCATCAATAAGAATTCAATTGAGGTCGGAAGCATAGTTGATTTTGTTTTTGTAGAAGCTTAAGACAAAAATAAGTAAAACCGTCCAATATTCTACTGTGGAAGCTTGAGTTCCAAATATTATGTAGAAATGGTAAGCTTATGAACTACATGCGGATACTGTTGTATTCTATGAGTTTGCCTTCGGTAGAATTGATGGTTTAACTATAGCTTGTAAGATCGACATATTTGTTTCCCAAGAATAAATTGCTATAACAGTTCTAATTTTTCTTTAAGGAAAAACTATTGTGTTCATTCTTCTCTAATAAATTCCCTAGTTCAATGTGGAGGGTAGGTGCAATTAGATTTTGATAAAAGAAAACTTTGTGTTTTGATGGTTTGTGGAAAATGGGCTCGGTAATTCTTGTACTTACCCAATGAAAATTTTCAAACACAGAGTGATCTTGATCGATCTCAGAATTCTGGAACTCGTGTCAAAGAAAAGAGCTTTGGCATCGGAAATAAGCAGAAGCCGATACCCCATAAGGCTGATGATTCAAACCGTAGACCAACATTGAGAAGGTCTCTTAGCCAGAATGATTTTAAGTGCCATGATGGTTATTCAGTAAGCTCTTCCCCCTTTTAATCACTGTATATTGTATTCACTCGTTGCTGGGGATGGGGAGGAGGGTTTGCATTATGTGGTTTCCCCCCTTTTTATGACCAATTCCTATTACAGAGCCAGTCCTCAGTTCTAACTGATGATGAGGGGAAGGATGCTTACTTCGGTAATAACGGAGTAGAGAAGACTATTCGAACGATTTATGCAAGAAAGGTCCATTCCTCTGAAATCGAAAGTTATACATATCAATGCTAAACATTTTCCATCATTACATGTCTGGTACACTTCATATCTTTCAGGTAAAGCAGGCAAATGGGGATGTTGTTGACAATGGCTTGTATGAAGCAATGCGGAAAGAACTTAGACATGCAGTGGAAGAGATAAGGGTGGAACTCGAGCAGGTTTGTGACATCTTTTTCAGTGGTTTTTGTTATACTCTGCAATAGCAAATTGTTTTTATTGTGGACTAAGTTATCCTAATCTTTTACCTAGATTCTATGAAAATTCCTCTCAAATAATGCAGGAAATGGTGAACAGAAATTCGTCTGTTGGAACTTTCAGTGATGACTTGAATTCAAATGATTCTGGTGTTCTTCAGCAGACATCTCCGTTTACAAGAAATTATTCGACAAAACAAGAACAGGTAATGATTCTAGTGGTTTTCTTGTGATTCATCCTGAAGTTTTCTTTATGAAAATCTGTATCAGACTTGCCCTGACATTGGCAGAAAATTTCAGTTGCGAGTTCTGGGGGTTCATCTACCTTTTAGTTTCTCTTCCACTTCTTTATCTGTATCTTTTCTTCTCTGGCGTTCTATTACAAATTCTTATATCCTTTAAGTGATTCATTACATGTTCTGATGGTGACCAAAAACCTTTCTGACTTGACAGTCAGAGAAGCGCAGAGATTCATTGGCTAAGATGGTGCTGGAGGAGCAACGTGGTCAACAACTTCCTAAGATGGTTAAAAATTTGCCTTCTGACCTGAAGAATGTTGTTGCAGAGAACTCCCCACGAATTAGAAAGGTGCTTTGATTCTTGTTTTCACTTTGAAAAAATTACAGAATCAAGATTTTTTAAATGATTGTTCTCATCTGGGAACATGAACACTCCAATATTAGTTCAATATGAGGAACTTTTGTGACGAATATCAAACACATCTGAATAAGTGTCTGTTTCTATTTTCTCATCAAGGATAAAAAATGTCGGGGACACAACAAGGACACAGTTAGAACACAAACTTGGGACACTTCTGGGATCGTTTTACAATTTTTATTAATTTAGATTAATTGGGCTATATCACCTACTTCCACCTGAAGTTAGAATCCAGTCCCTCTAATCGGGAACTCGGAATCTCCTACATCACCTACTTCCACGGTTCCTCTAACAAATAACATTTAATCCCCTGAAACAATTGTAATCTTGATGATTATTTCTGTTTCTATCTTTCAGAGGAGCAATGACCGGAACAGGATGTCTAAACGATTGAGTGAGGAGGCGGAAAAGTACATCGAGGACTTCATTTCCAATGTCGAAGATACAGATATTTCATCTCTTGATGGTGACAGAAGCGACACCAGTTCATCTTTAGGGGGAAAAACGAAACCAAATTTCAAAGTTCCAGCAGTCAGCAAATACGTTCCTCCTGGAATGGATGGTGTCCTACTTCCATGGTTGCAATGGGAAACCAGTAATGATGCTTCTTCTTACCCTCGAAAGAATACGAGCGAACCACCTATGACTCCACAAACTTTTCCATGGGATGTTAATCAGGTAAAGTATAATCTAATCCATGAGCAATCTGAAAGCAATCTTCTTTGAATATTTGATAGTTTCTGCCTAGAAATGTCTTATTTGTAAGAACCCAGTCAAGTTTTTTCTTTTTTAAGTTCAACATGTATGATCAGGATTTGAATTGCTAACCTACCGACCTTTTGATTGATGATATATACCTTTAATTGTCGAGCTATACTCAAATTTGGTGTAGGAATTCAATCAAACTAGGAGTCTAACTATTCAGGTTCTCTCGTTCTAACCTTTAGAAGTCGGGATTTTTGTTGTAGGAATCGACGAATGGACAGGATCAAAGTAACCATTCTGGTAGCAGCCAAGGGAGTTGGAGCCCTGGAGTTGGCATTGGAGTTTGTGGGAAAGTTGTTGAAGATTTAGGAAGCAGATTTAAGAAAGCTGGTAATTATCAAAATCAATCCTATTTGGAACCAAGAGATCAATCTCGGTTTGATATAGAGGAATATCTGAAGCGTCCAAGCAGTGAAGATTTTCTTTTAGAAAGATGGAAGCAGCAACACAGAACCAACTGCAGTGGTCTTTTGCTCTGTAATCGTGTATTTTTATAGTTTTAGTTTTTTTTTTTATTCTCTTTCTCACAATTAAACTGTTCTCTCTGTCTCTCTCTTTTTTGAGTCTTGATGGTTTGTAAATTAGAATTCATTCAGTGTTTGGGTAAATGATGATAAAGGGTTCACCACAAAAAGAAAGTCCTATAAGAATTTTCTCATTTGTGTACTTGATTGATTCTTTTAGTTTGAATTAGTGTCCTTCAGAAAGAAAAGCTCTCCTATTTTTTTTTTTTTTTTGTGGTTTTTAATAGGGTATATCGAATAATAGAATATTTTCTTGAGTACAAGATGTGGGGACGAGAAATCGAACTCACAACAAAATCAGTTATGAATTAATTTGGATTGTCAATTTAGTCTTATACATTTGTAAGTTAGAATAGATACCTAATTCTTAAATACTCAACTGTTGACTGAGTTTTTTTCTTTTTAAAGATTAAGAAATATTTTTTGTTACCCTTTTTAGTTGAAGTAATGATTCAGTGTTTAAACTTTAATTTGTAACAATGCAATTTTTAACTTTAGTTTTTGAAGTTTTAGTATTTGCTATTTCAAATTGGTAATAATTTAATCATTAACCGTACGTTATAATTTAGTCTTTATCATAAACACAAATACCAAATGTGTTTATAAATTACAAATATTAAATTATTATTATCGTTCTTAATTTTAATGAAATTTTTTTTAGAGACTAGAATGTTAGTTGTTACAAATTTTAAATTATAGAGATTGAGTTGTTACTAACTAAAAGTTTAGAAACTAAATTATAATCCATTTGAAAGTAAAAATGCTCAATATGTTATTTAATCTATTTTTTAAAGAATGCCAACCGACCTAGGCATGCTAGTTCACAAAATTTTAATAATTTCTATATTAATATATTAATCAAACTTATTAAATATTTTTATATAATTGATGGTTAATGATTAAAATAATAAAAAACCTAATAAATTAAATTTTTTTTAAATGGGTAGTAGTAATAATAATGATAATAATAATCAAATCTGATTCCTTGAGATAATTAAGGATAATCCTCAACGAATCCTTCCCACGAGTTAATTAGAAATTTTACATTTTAATTTAATCCACTCATAACAATACTTTTATAGCATTAAGTTTTTAAATTTTCATCAAACGAAAAACCCAAAACAAAATTAAATAACGAAAATAAAATCAAAATTCTCTAAACATCAACTAATATAATGTATTAATTATAAAAAAAAAAACGTATATCTACATATAATTGACTTAAATAAAACTCGCTTGAATTATCCTAATTAAATTAGTTGTACTAAAAAGGGGAAAAAAGTTATCCTAATAAAATTAGATAACAGAAGTAGGAAACCTATTTTGATTAGGATATTAAATACCCAAAGAGGATTCGGTTATAGGTAGCGCCTATAAATACCCCTTCTGACCTCTCGATTTGTTCACTAACAGAATTCTGAACTCTGTAGAGTGAGAAACCAATAGTACTGAAGAAATCTGAAGAGAGAGAGAGAGAAAGAGAAATGGAGAACAAAGGAGATTTGGAGCGGCCGCAATCTGAGGTGAACGATCAAAATCTCAACGATTGGCTTCCGATCACCAAATCGAGGAACGGAAACTGGTGGTACTCTGCTTTCCACAATGTCACCGCCATGGTCGGCGCCGGAGTTCTTGGTCTTCCTTACGCCATGTCGCAGCTCGGATGGTACGTAAGACGCCGTTTTTTCTATCGATTTCTGCCCCTAGCCCTAATTTCCTTGCGCTAGGGTTTTACTTTAGTTTATAACAAAATAAATAACAAACATTGACAAATCGGAGAGATTACCGTTGGCTTCATTTCGTATGTGGTTTTGTGCATGAAATCTCTCCAAATTGCATGCGTGATAGCTAGTATTAGATTTTATTTAAACGTATTTCTTCCCATCTTCTAATCTTAGCAACTAAACCCTAAATTCTAAAAATAAGTGGAAATAGTCATGCTAAGCTTTGTTGGAGACTTCGAATAATTACTAATAATTTTTCTTGATACTTTTATTTTGAAAAAAAAAAAATTTAGCAGTAATTGACATTTATCTCAAATTAAGAGGTTGTGAGTTAGATTCCCACTCTACATATCGTATTAAAAAAAGACCTCACATCATTAATTGACATGATTAATATAGAACAATATTTAACTCTATGCTGATGATAACTTATTTTCTATTTCTGAAATGACTAAATAAGTATTGAATTCTTATTAATGATGAGACATCATTTGAATAAGCTAATCTAAGTATAAGTATAAGTATTGGCATTGTATTGTTTGGTTGAAAATGAAAGAAAATATTAAAAAAATGATGTTACATACAGGGGACCGGGAGTGGCGGTGATAGTGCTGTCGTGGATAATAACGCTGTACACGCTGTGGCAAATGGTGGAGATGCACGAGGCAGTGCCAGGGAAGAGGTTCGACCGGTACCACGAGCTGGGTCAGGAGGCGTTTGGGCCGAAGCTGGGCTTGTGGGTGGTTGTCCCTCAGCAGCTGATGGTGGAGGTCGGCGTCAACATCGTCTACATGATCACCGGCGGCAACTCCCTCAAGAAGATCCACGACCTCGCCTGCCATGGCTGCCGCCCCATCAAGTCCACCTACTTCATCATCATCTTCGCCTCCGTCCACTTCTTCCTCTCCCACCTCCCCAGCTTCAACTCCATCACTCTCGTCTCCCTCGCCGCCGCCGTCATGTCCTTGAGGTTCGTTCCATTCACCCACCTCTGCTACTATATTTATAAACCTTGTCAAGTCTCTTGATGTGTTTGGTTTTAATTTGTACATGCAGTTACTCGACCATTGCTTGGGTGGCTTCTGCGCACAAGGGGCCGCTCCCTGACGTGAGCTACGGCCACAGAGCCTCGACCTCCGCAGGCACCGTCTTCAACTTCTTCTCTGCGTTGGGAGATGTGGCGTTCGCGTTTGCCGGACACAATGTGGTGTTGGAGATTCAGGCCACGATCCCGTCGACCCCAGAGCGGCCCTCCACGAAGCCCATGTGGAAAGGCGTGATTGTGGCGTACCTTGTGGTGGCCCTCTGCTACTTCCCCGTCGCCCTCGTTGGCTATTGGGTCTTTGGCGACTCTGTCCAAGACAACATCCTCCTATCCCTTGACAGACCCCGCTGGCTCATTATTGCTGCTAATCTCTTTGTTGTTATTCATGTCATTGGCAGCTATCAGGTTTCAACCTTACTTTAAACTTTTAGATTCAGTGGAAATGTTTATCTTTGTCTTCAATTATTCATCATGAGTTTGCATTGTCATGCAGGTGTTTGCAATGCCAGTGTTTGATATGATGGAATCATTCTTGGTCAAGAAGATGAAGTTCAGGCCCTCTGGGTGCCTTCGTTTCACCACTCGAACCATCTACGTTGGTACGTATGCTTATCAGTTAGTACTCATCTTTTGTTAACTACTATTAAAAAATTTAACAAAAACGTTCTAATTTATGTGTGATGAATTATTGTAGCATTTACAATGTTTGTTGCGATGACATTTCCATTCTTCGGCGGACTTCTCAGTTTTTTTGGAGGCTTCGCATTTGCTCCCACAACATACTATGTAAGTTTAATCCTTCTTTGTTCATAACACCATTGCCACTTTGAGAAAATGTCAATGAATAATCCAAAGCTTTCTAATACATATCTATGATCATGTGTGTTTTTGCAGCTGCCTTGCATTATGTGGCTTGCCATCAAGAAACCAAGACGCTACAGCCTATCTTGGTTTACTAATTGGGTAACATAAACACTCCCTCTCCACATATAATTCTAATTAAATTCAAATATTAATGCAAATAAAAACTTTATATTATATGAAAACACAAACATCAGATCAAAATCTGATTATATTATATGGTTTTGTGAAATTCCAATCTCAGATATGCATCGTTGTTGGAGTAACATTGATGGTGTTGGCCCCCATTGGAGCACTGAGGCAGATCATTCTTCAAGCTAAGAGCTTCAAATTCTACTCCTAGATCATCATCTTACACTTCTTCCTTATTTGTCAATTCTTTTAGAGAGAAGATTCTTCAACATAGGCTTAGCTTCTTCCTTTTTCTTTATTTCTTTTTTTTTAAGCTTTTGTTTTGTACTTAGACTAATTTAAGTTCATAGCTTTTGTGCATATTGGGAATATTTTTTTCTGATAAAAGTAATAATATGATTCGTTTGAAGATCTGTTTTCTCCTCTTCTCTTCTGCTCTGTTTTGTTTAATTAGAAAGGAAAAAAAACGAATCTTTTGAGTGTATGAAAGTCAAGTTTTTATAATGGATGTACGGAGGAGGAGCTTAGATTAATTAAACATAATCAAACCAATGATTAGACCCAAACTCATTATTTTAGTCGGGTTAACTTTTAAGGCCCCAAACAAGAATAATATATGGGACCTTGAATTAATAATTTTAGTGAAAAACAAAAAGTATTTTTTGGTGCCAAATCTTCAATATTTATAATGTTGAATAGAAATTATTGAATATTGTTACGAAACTAATCTTTTATTATATTCCATGATGTCGCCTCACCTTACTATTATAGGAAATATTTTGCATGCCCCAACACACCAATCATAAAAGGTTACTATTTTATTAAGTTTTCCATCTAAGAGTTGGTGAACTTAAAAGATTAAGCTTTTAAATCCCTCGCCACACCATACTCAGCCGTAATTGATATCTAGTTCTTCTATTCGGGTCGAAATTCAAACTCCCATAATTCTCTTGAGATTCAAACTCCCATAATCCCCTCGTCAATTATGCTCAATCGTAATTGACATGTAGTTCTTCTCTTGAACTTCAAAATTTGAATTCTCGTACTTCTTTTGAGGTCGGAAGTTCGAACTCCCATAAAAAATAAAAGATCTAAAATCTCCTCTCATTTAAAAAATTAGAAGAGATGACGTTTAAAATTAATTATGGATTAGAAATGAAAATGACATTATACAACTATCCATATTTATAAAAGTCTTTAGTGCCAAGGAAAATAAAAACTTCCTCATCTAAATGGATAAGACTTCTTAATTAGTCTTGCATGTTAGGTATAAGTGGAACATAGGGATGAAAATGATAACAGAAGTTAAAAAAAAAAAAAAATATATATATATATATATATATATATATATATATATATTTTGTTAGTCTACTTCAAAATTCTAATATGTGGTTAATTATAAAAATACTTTAATAAATAACTATTTATATCTTATTAACACAATAATTTAGAAGCATGTGTATATATTAGACATAGTTATATTCCTTTTTTTTCTTGATATGACAACAAAAGGTGCCGAACATATTTTATATAAATATAGAGATGTGTTTGGAAAATAAAAATAAAAATTATTTGATGAGAGAATATGCCACATCAAACAATTATTTTTTAAAACAAATAAGTGAAAATTATGTTTAAATTTTAAAAAAGACAAAAGTGATTTGATATGTACGAGAAATTACAGTAAAAGGAGAAAAAAGTTCTAGATCAGTATTAAGTTTTACTGTTTACCGATTAGATAGGTGAAAAAGTTAATATAAACAAAGATATCTATTTTATATAGAACGTTACATCTTACTTCTTTCACTTATTTTTCTTTTATTTTGGTATAATTTTAACTTTTGGTTTATTTTAGTCGTCTTATAATATATTTGTATTTTTCAAATGTTATTTTTTTTTTACTTATAGTTGATCTTTGTTTCAAATGTTATTTCTTTGTACTGTACTTTGATCTTTGTTTGTAAAGTTTTAATATAATTTCTCTATAATTATATTCAAAAAAATATATTCAATAATATGTTGCATTAAAAAATAAATTAAAATTTATTGTGTTAAGAAAAAACAAAATAAATGAACCAAAACAATTGGACCCAAGATGGACAAAAATTATTACTTTCTAACAATTTAAACCTATATTACACTATTCTTCCAATTTTGAAGAAACAATTACAAAAAGTATTCCAACCATTCATTAAATCTTAGGATGAATAAAACAAAACTTTACCTAATTACATGGGTTATCCACCTAAACTGAAACTGTATCAATGGTATAACAAAATATCATGCCAAGACGTAAATAACACTATTATTATTACTCCTCAATAAAGTATAAAAAAATTATCTTTTTTTAGTTAAAGAAATTGGGAGAGTGAGTTTCAACTTATTAAGCCTCATTCAATTCGAGCAGTAAAAAAATTTATCTTAATTTATTCTTAAATTTCATTCTTATTGTTATGAATTCTAAACTATCATTAAAATTATCCTAAACATTATTCTTAGTTTTCAACTTTATCTATATATCAATAATTTCAAGATCTAACTCAAATAAATAAATAAGCATTAATTTTGAAACCATACCTGTCAAATTCCTGCAATACAGTTTTCGTCAAATTTCTACTAAATAAACTGTGGAAAAAAAAATAATAATAATCATCTAGAAAGCATATTACTAATTACACAACATCCTCTCAACATTTATCTTTTTTCAAAAATCAATATATTCTCAAACAAGTTGGAAATTCCAATATTTACAGAGTAGAGCAAGAAAGAGGGTCACGATTCGAGGGGTAGGGATTGGAATTTAAAGAGAAAAAAAAACACAGTTAATTTTCAGTGCAATGGAAAACCTCAGCCCTAAGAAAGCCCTATTTACAATTCTGTGAAAACCTCCAAATAAAACTCGGACCGGTCACCGACGACGGGTCACCGGCCGAGGCCGAGACTGAGCGCCGCCCCGACGTCGAGGCGCCACGCGTAGCCTCCGCCCTCCATTCTCCAGACGTCACACGGCACCGTCAACGAGGTTCTTTCCTCCT
>NW_019104497.1:2858207-2873147 GCF_001995035.1 Momordica charantia
GAAGCGTCGGAATATTTGAATATTCCGACGATAAATCTTCCGCGACGGTTGTATTTTCCCACGAATAGGAAGTCGCCACGTGTCCAAAGCAAGTCGAATGAACTTCTCTGCCAGGTCGAGATCGAACCAGACCGAGAGGGGGCCAATGTTTGGGGAGGGGAATACCCTGGACACGTGGAGGACCCCCATTGACGCTCCAAGATGGCTCATGAGTCATGCCCAGCTCGGATAGCCGAGATGGCCGCCACCAACGCCGACAATGCTAAGTATGAGGGCCGAGGTGAGCCTGGCCTAGGTCTGACCTACCGGGGAGCTCGGTAGGGACCGAGATGAGCAACTGTCTGCAGCGTGATTATCGGGCGTAACCGTCGGTCCCGAGATTACCGGGTGTAACCGACGGCCCCGAGATTACCGAATGTAACAGTCGCGAGATTAGCGGGACTACCACCCATAAGTAGAGGACTTCACTACACGATCAGGTACGATGATTTCTGGCTCCGAACTAAACTTGGAATCCGACCTATACTGACTTGATCGTCGGAGTGCTCACCTTTTTGTGCAGGTCCGCCCAAGTGTTCCGGTCGGTCCGGAGGCCGAGTTCGAGCTACAATCAGGTGCACATCTCTGCATAAACAGTCTCTTTTCTCAAAGTGAGCCAACCCTAATCTAAATATAGTTACCTTCTAATCTTAAACCCTAAATTTAGCCAAACCTTATCAGTAAGCTTTTTCTAATTAATTTAACTAACCCTTACTACTAAGCTTCTTCCGATTAATTTAAGGGTCGCTTGCGGATATAGCAAAAAATTAATTCTTAATAGCGAATATATATTTTTGTTTTTCTTAATCGTAAATATAGCAAAGGAAAAGGTCCAATCCAAATAAAAAAAATAGAAAAGTTGATGATACCCTTCTTCGATTGATATACACCTAGTATCAAATATAATGGTTAAATTTCATATTATGTATATTAGTTATATTAGTGATATATCGACGATATACATCACTGATATATTTGGTATGACTTATTCTATATATATATAATACATACATATACATATTTCATATTAGGTATATCAGTTATGTCAGTAATATATTTTAAATTCGCTATATCAGTTATACCTAATAACAAATATATCAATTATATATTAATGTAAAATGAAGTATATTCACTGATATACTTGATCAATCAATAATAAGAAGCCTACAATATTACTTAAACCAAAATTTTCAACGCAAAGAAAATTTATCAATAATATACCAAATATTGAAATATATCATTAATATATTTAGTGCGACTGATATAGTTCATATTATGTATATCAGTTATATAAATGATATACCTAAAACGAAGTATATCAATGATATATATTTAATATATAAATAAGAAAACTACCATATTACTTGAACCAAAATCTTTGACCGTAAAAAGATTTATCACTTATATACATAATATGAAGTATATTAATAACGACAACAAAATTCAAATAAGAAAGAAAACAAAAATCTAATTTTAAAAATTTTGCCATATTTGTAAAACTAAAAAATTAATTGCTACATTTTGACAAATATTTTGGCTATCCATTAAAAATAACCTTAATTTAACAATATTTTTGGGATACTCTTATCCTTCTAAATCATGTCAGTTTTCATCTCTGTGTGAATCTTGTTGTAAAGAACTCTTATCTTTGTACACTCAATTGCTTGCTAGCTTAAAAGACTTGGATTATTATCTTGTGTGAGAGAGAGAGATTAGCAAGCCAGAGGACTTCCCATGCATCAAATAAGCAAACAGCAAACTATAGGATTATAGAAAGTCGAAATTTGCTTACAATTGCTTAAATATCTTCAAAAAACCACACAACCTGAAAAGAAATAGACAAAAGAACAAAGTCTTACAGTACAAATACGGTATTCTCACCCGATCGACGAGAAGAGAAAGGAAGCAAAATAACTCGTTTATTGGTTATATGGATGACGTCGAAAGAAGGTGGTTTGTTGAAGTTGTGGCTTTCAGAGCCTGGACAATTCCCTGGGATGATGAAGCACAATGCGGTTGTAGGCATCTAAGGTCAGAAAATCATCTAAACTTGGAGCTGTGCATTGCCTTGTGAACATTTTGCCAGCCTCTTTGAACATTCCCCTTCTGAATTTCTCTTTCCCAACTTCTCTTTCAATCCTATCCATCTCTTCTTCCACAACTCTTCCAAACAGTTCCTTGTTCACTCTCACACCAAGGCCATCTCCATCCAACTCCACTCCATACTTCAGCCATTGCCAGTTTTGAACTCTGCTGATCTCTGCTGTGGCTGCATCTTCCATAAGGTTGTAGAGAGGCACAGAGCCAGTCCCAGTCAGCCATGCTGCCAAGTACTGAATCCCGACTCGGGTGTTCAAGCGGAGCCCTTCCATTGTGCGGACACCCCTTGGTCGTTGTAAGAGGTCTTCTTCAGTCAGGTTTGCAGCATCTTCTCGTCTCGCAGATCGAATCTGGTTGGGGGCATTCCCCATGTTGTTGGTGAACACTTCCATGCAAGCTGGGATCAGTCCTGGGTGTGCTGCCCATGTTCCATCATGTCCTGCCTTTACTTCTCTCAATTTGTCCTTCCTTACTAGCTCCAGCGCTGCCTCATTTGCCTTTGGATCATCTCTGATTGGAATTTGAGCAGCCTGTAAAATGCTACTGTCAATACTCTAGATGTGAAGTACCGGTTTTTAAGAGCTAGAAAGGTGGTAGCATGCTAATTTATCTTTCGAATTGGATGTGAGATTGTGCATTTATACATACCATGCCTCCCATGGCGTGCACACCACGCCTGTGACAAGTCCTGATAAGGAGATCAGAATAACTCCTCATGAAGTGTTGAGTCATGCCAACTAGAATCCTGTCGGGTAAGAGGCGATCTGGGTGAGCCTGAAAGGTCTTGACATAGCTGAATATGTAATCCCATCTACCGCAGTTTAATCCCACAGAGTGATCCCTCAGCTCATAGAGTATTTCATCCATTTGAAACACTGCTGGAAGTGTTTCAATTAGCACAGTGGCCCTGATACTGCCCCTCTCTATCCCCGCAATATTCTCTGCCCTCTCAAATACACTGTTCCATATTTTAGCTTCCCTGCAGAATCGCAGATGACATGTCACATAGCTTGTAATGATGTTATAATGTGATCACCGGAATCTATTATGACCGAAGATAAAAAGCCCTCAATGTGACTTGTAAAGAGATTTTTTTTGTTTGGAAGTTTCTGATGATAACAAAGGGATCGGGCCAATAATATTTTTCAATAAGCACATCAAGATTTTATTTCGTTTCAAATTCTGTAGCCTCAATTCTAAAACTCTCCTCTTTTGTACTTGCTCTCAATCTCCTCTAACCATGGGTTTTCATTCTCTACATATTGCTATCTATCTAACCTGCTTTCCTAATGAATTATCAATCTCTACCAGATCTTTACGCATCACCTAAGAGAGATTCTCATTGCAAACACCAAACAGAATTCAATTTCTCAAACGACATGCCCAATTGATTATAAAAGAAGATTTGGATGGTTAAAATGATAGTTCTACTTTTACCTGGAGTGCTCCATTTTGGGGAGATAGAAGAAAGGGCCAGAGCCTTGACCTTGAGAGCGCCGGAAATTGGCATGGTTGTGGTAAAAGTAGAGCCCAAAGTCCACAAGACAACCAGTGGCAGGCTCGCCGTCGATGAATATGTGAGCCTCAGGCAAGTGCCAACCTCGAGGGCGGACGAAGAGCTTGGCCGTCTGATCATTCAGCTTATAAACCCTGTTCCTGGCTTTATCATGGAAGCTTATAGTCCCATCTACTGCATCCTTCAGATTAATTTGCCCCCTCATCAGATTCTCCCAGTTCGGTGACAGTGCATCTTCAAAGTCCGCCTGTTTTGATGTTTTCCAACAGTTGATTGATTTAATATGTTTTTGTCAGATCATCAAATTACATTCTCCCAAGGAACGAAAACAAATTCTTGAGTAGAGAAAGGAAGAGAGAACGGACCATGAAAACTTTGGCTCCAGAATTGAGTGCGTTGATGATCATCTTCCGCTCCACAGGTCCGGTGATCTCCACCCTCCGGTCAGCAACTGCCGGCGGGACTGATGCACATGTCCACTCCGATTCCCTTATATATTTGGTCGCCGGATCAAACCCAGGCAACGCCCCTTCATTATATCTCCTCTTGGCTTCTCTGCGGCATTCCATCGAATACCTGATATGGTTTCTGAAAGTCCTCTGCAAATCAGCCACAAATAGCAGGGCTTCCTTGTTAAGGATCTTGGCAAATTCTTCATCGTAACGCCCCCGAATATCTACTCCCTCTGGAACGTCATAGCCTCTGCTAGTCTTCCTCGTTGGTTCAGAATACATTCCAAGCGATCCCATCTTCTTCTTCTTCTTCTTATTCAAGTGAAAACTATGCGGTGCACCTTTGTAGAGCTATGGTGTTGGTATAAATATGCAGCACAATTGGGAATCTCTTTTGGGTAAGATAGGAACGTAGAAGATTATCGTCATGGAGGTACATAGCGTAATCCACTGTGAGACAATCCCGTATTACGCAAGAAGGATAACAGCCCAATCAATCACCTATCGGTTTCCGTGCCAACTTTGGGAACTGCAATAGACTAGATGAAGATGAAGATGATGATGTGGTGGTTTGCAACCATCTCCACGTGGGGTCATCTCAAATTTTGGCGGTGAATTTGAATTAATATCAGCTGAAGTAAACAGAAAAAAGTTTTAAGAGTGGCTCCCAATTTGAACATATTCTGAGAGAGTCAACGCCGCCATGGCCCATGGGAGATTCAGGGAACAGAATTGGAAGCTACCAATCGCCACCACAGAGCAGCGGAATCCGAAGAGTCTGAGGAAGTTGGATGTATTATATACACAAAACTAATATCGGAAAATCTTCAGCTCAAAGAGTCGGTTCATTTTCGTGAAGGAAGTTCATGCAGAATTCAGACACTTCTTCAAATCATAGAACAACAATCATGTAGAAACATTAGGCGGGCTTCTAAATGAAGATAATACGCATGCCAAAATGTCAAGGAACCCAGCCCTTATGTTGTCTTTTGGCAGTGCGGTAGGTTGTAAAGCTGCCCACTTTCTGAGGTCCCGAACTATAAGCCCTGTTCATGGCATTATTTCTTACAACTTATTGGAACCGTGAGAGAGAGCATGTTTGACAAGCTCCCCTGAAGGCGATTTAGGGATATAGCGTTGCGCCGGATTTTCTCGTATGGAGTAACCTGCAAGATGAATATGGTCCGATTTGAATGAAGAAGACTTGGAAAATAGCAGACAAGCCATGACCGCACAATACCCATTTCAAGTTTCCTTGAGAGATGGAGAAACATGCCTGTTTTGCAATGAAATCAATGACTCAAGCCTCTGTGATATTGCTTCTAGGCTTTCTAACCACAAAAGCCATACAAATTTCTCCTGCTTCATGATCGGGATAGCTGCTCAACAGAAGTAAAAATATCATCAGGGAAATTTGCTTGCAAAAAATACTCCAACCAACAACTTTTACTTTTTAACTCATAAAAACACCGAAACAGCGGTAAAGGATTCTAGTCCAAATAATAACAAATTCATGAGATTGATTTTGATATCTATGAGTTATTGAAATAATGCAAGGGCCAAACTTAACAGTGCTAGAGAGGGGCCCACTTGATTAGTTTGTTTGTATATAGCATTTGCAGCAGGGGAATTAAGTATATATGCTAGTGAGTGACGTCGGACGAGGCATTTTTTTGTCTTGTTTAGTAGTTTGGTTTCATATAAGGTCCTGTCATCCCAATTGCCATATTCCCTTACTCATTGACAGTGTCAGTTCAAAGAGGATTCAAGTTATCTCTTTGTTCAGATTGCATCCTCCTATAAGGAAATTAGTTTTCTTGTTCATAATAGACCGTGTTTTGATTAAACTCTTTGCATGAATGACTCCAAACCTCGAGCCTCTTTCCATGAACAACTAGTTCCAGATTATCTTGGAATGTTTACTTCTAAAATTTCGATAACTTGCTCCAATTTGAAACGGGTCATTTGGCTCTAAACTCGAACATGAATCAACTTTTTCTCGAATGCTAACTCCTTTCAATTAATTTCCCATGAAATTTAGTAGCCTTCTATATAAACCTTTGGACGTAAAATATCTCAGGTTTGGGTGAAGTTGATTCAGCAAGGGGGTAGTGCGCTCCTCACGGTGAGAGTGGCTTGAAGAGGGAGATCGGAATCGAGACTTACATTTACAGAAGAAATTCACCATCAGAGAGAGATGGAAACCACCGCCAGCAAGGAGCTCTTAGAATGAATTCCGACGCTGTTCTGCAAGAGGAAGAAAACCATGGGTGAAATTCAGAAGGAAATTAATGGATTTGTAAGGCGTTATCAAACACTGTACCCGTGAAATAAGCGAGCCATAATTTAACTGGAGTCGAATGGGTCATGCAAGAGATTGATGCTGTTCTCCAGAGTTGTAGATGAAGATGGTGATTTGGTGGGTTGGCGGCCGTTTCCGCGTTACATCATCTCAAAGCTTTGGCGGTGAACAGAGTTGAAGACTGGATCCTAACTTGAACATGTTCTGAGCAGAGACAACGCCGCCATGGAAGATTCAGGGACCAGAACTGGAAGCTCCAATCACCACCCACGAAACCCACCGGAAGTGAGAGGCTCAAAGCAGCAGAATCCAAAGAGTCTGAGGAAGTGGTTTAAGCGCTATGACCACTCCTCCTGCATCAGCTGGTTGAATATGTGCAAATTAATTATAAGAAAATTTTCAGATCAAAGACTTCTGATTTATTCTCGTGAAGGATGTTTATTCAGAATCAGACATAGTTCTTCAAATAAAGACAACAATCATTCAGCTTCAGCTACATAAGACATTTCCAACATCAAAAGGCCAGGTAGAAAGTTTAGCCTTGTGTTATCTTTTTGCAGTGCGGCAGGCTGCAAATGAAAATGCTTCTGAAATGGTCGAGATAGAACGAGGGCTCGGAAGTACAATTGTAAAGCTGCCCAGTTTCTGATGTGCCAAAGCCAAGCTGTATAAATTTTCATGGCCCTTTCTTTCTTACAACTTATGAGAACCATGAGAGAGGGCATGTTTGACAAGCTCCCTCCTAAGAATCTTCCCTGAAGGTGATTTTGGGACTGCGTTGATAAAAGACGCTCGCCGAATTTTTTTGTATGGTGCAACCTGCAAGATGAAAATAGACCAGTTTGAATATCAGAAGACTTGGAGAATAGCAGAGGATCCATGACCAGCATCCAATGTGCATGTCCATTTCAAGTTTCCTTGAGGGCTGGAGAAACATGCCTGTTTTGCAACGAAATCAATGACTTGGGCCTCAGTGATATTGCTTCCAGGCTTTCTAACCACATAAGCCATAGGAATCTCTCCAGCTTCTTCATCAGGATAGCTGCTCAACAGGAGTAAAAATATCATCAGGAAGATTTGCTTGCAATGAATGTAAAAAACTCAGCATTGAAAAGTTTTCAACAGTCTACTATACAGAAGAGAGGAGAAGAGATCCATACGGTATCACAGCAGCGTCAACGATCTCGGGGTTGGATTGGAGCAAATGTTCCAGTTCAGCAGGAGGGACCTGGAATTTGTTTCAAAGAAAGGATTTCAATTACTAAAGAGGTACTAAGAGAACAATGACAGTTGACATTTGTAATCGTAGCTTGTCGAAGACTCGAGACTTCTTAAATGGCTCAGCTTAAAGAAGTCACCTGATAAGCCTTGTACTTGATCAATTCTTTTAATCTGTCAACAATGTAGAGGAATCCATCAGAATCAAAATAGCAAAGATCACCAGTCCTTAGCCATCCCTCCGGATGCAAGGTTTCAGCAGTTGCCTTGTCATCTCCAACATAACCTGCAACAAACACCATTTTGATGATCGGTTCATCAGACAAGAACCAATTCTAATGGCTTTTTAAGCCAGGCAGCCTAATCTCAAACAAAGCCTTTTCATCATGATCTCATATACTGAAAAAGGGGGCCCAGCGTAGCATGTTCTTTCATAAACTGCCTCCCTACCACAAGGCATATAAGGGGAGGGACCTTACTTAAATCCAAGATATATAATGGTTACTAATCTAGCATACATATATAGGAAGCAAGTTATACTGTTTAACATATATTATTAAACGATCCATTTGGGTCCACAAAAGTTCTTAACATGGAAGTTAAATCGCCAAAGTTCAAATATATGCAATGTCATCTTATCCTTGATTTCATAACAGTTTTTAGGCTTCGTGAATCAGATCAAAACTTGAGTCCCGACATATAGAGTGTTTACAAGAATTAAATATGATGGACTAGAGACAAACTCAGATTATTGCTAACCTTTCATGATTCCTGGTCCTCGCAGCCAAAGCTCTCCTTTGTGGCCAGGAGATAAGGCCTCTCCAGATGCAGGATCCACTATCTTGGCTTCCATACTTTCACATAGGCGACCTACTGAACTTGTGTTACTGGATTCCTCAGACCCCAAAGTCCTTGATGCGCCTGCTGTACTCTCTGTCAAGCCATATCCCTAGTCAAGAGAACAAAACCATTCATCATTCTTTGTTTTTCTTATTATCATTTGAAATGTATGAACCCCTTTTTCCATTCTCATTCTTGTACTTTCAGATATTTGGGCATCTATAGGATCTATTTCAGTATTTGTTGATAAATTTTTGGACGTTCACCTAAAGTTACTTATTTTCTAAATTACATATCAGACTTACAATATTGATACACCTAGCATTATACAGACTTATATTGAAAACGATATAAAGAAGAATGGTAAAAACCACCCATAAACTATAACCCAACCATTCCATACGTCTTGTCAGTATAATTGTAACCTCTCCTATAATTTGGAGGTGATTTGTACAATTTTTTTCAAGATGCAAACAAGGGCTATGTTAAAAATTAGCGCAAAATTTAAGGGCATCGTTGATAAGAACATATAAGTAAGAAAGTTTAGGTTCATTTTTTTAATAATAAAAAAGAAAGAATAGATTCGAAATTGATCATGGATAGGATGGAGTATTCGTCGAATACACATGATTGGAGGAAGGAACGAGGTCTATAAAAGTGTTTCTTGCTAACCTGTGTAATTTCTACGTTGGGGAACTTCTCATGGAATTTCTCGATGATTTCTCTCCCAAGAGGAGCGCCGCCGCATCCCAAAATTCGAAGAGAACTGAGGTCGTACTTCACCTTCAGCTCAGACTTGGCCAACGCCACCACGAGCGGCGGAGCAACCGATATGTACGTGACCATATACTTCTCCACAGCTCTTAACATCCCCCCGAAGTCGAATTTCTGCATCAGAACCACAGTATCGCCTCGTGAAATTGCTCGAATCAACATGATGAATCCGAAAACATGGAACAGAGGTAACAGACACAAGAAGACAGGATGTCGCTCCTTCTCTTTTGAGCTGACCATCAACTGGAAACCATGAGCCACAGCGTTTGCCGCAACCAAATTCCGGTGAGTCAGTAATACGCCTTTCACTTGCCCTGTAGTGCCAGACGAGTACAGAATCGCCGCCGAATCGGATTGATTGGTTTTGACCTGGGCGACGCCATCATCAACTCCACCCGATCGCTTGCTTTCGATAATCATAGAGAAGAACTCCGGCGAATCTATCAGAATCTTGGCAAGCTCCCTCGGGAGCTTGGGCGCCGTCGAGGACGTAGCGAAGGCAATGACCGGTTTACTGAGTCGAACCTGGTGAGCAATCTCGGAGTGAGAACCAGTAGGGTTAGCTGGAGAGATAGTGACACCGAGAGACAAGAGAGCGAACAACAACACAGGGACCTGCAGAGAAGTAGGTGCAAGAATGAAAGCCACTTGACCATTGGAGAGGGAGGTGAGAGCTTGAAGATTAGAGGCGAGGTTTCGGATTTGGCGGATGAAAAGAGAGTATGAGACACGGACGCCGGAGTTGGAGTCGACGAGAACGGAGGTGTTTGCGGGAGGAGGGGATGATTGGAGGAGAGTGAGGGCGTGTTCGATAACGGAAAGAGGCTGAGGAATGGGTGGAAGTGAGAGTGGTGGTCGGAGGCTGTGGAAAATCTTGGTTTGAGGGCAGAAACCGCTTCGGGGATCAACAGAATGGGCGGCGGTGAAGTTTGGATTCCGATCAGCCATGGAAGAAGGTAATGCGCCGCCAATCAAACAGTCTTTTACTATGGACTCTGTTCAATTCACCAAAAGAGTCATTATTAACGGAACATTGAATTAACAATGAAATTACAGAATCGTCCCAAAGTTTCTACATCAAGCATTTATAATGCTATATTCTTATTAGGGAAAGTACTATGTGAGATGTCTGACAACTCAAAGAGAAACGTAGTAAAAATAGAGAAGGTTAAAAAGAATAATGAATTGTCAAACATCCTTTAAGTATTTAATGTAAAAATATGTGGAGGTGAGTTGGAGATATATCTCCATTACCGTTAACTATGTTCGTTTTTACATAAAAATAGATTCTTACCTAAATATTTTCCATCTTAAAAGATGAAAATAAAAGAAAAAGAAGGAAAATAAAGAAAGAAAAAACTCCTCATTTTCACAATTGGAAAAAGCACTCCCAAGTCCCACCAAAAATTTTGTCTCAATAATAATAGTCACGAATGAGCGTACAATGGGAGCTTACATGCTCACAAGGTATTTGTTTGAGAAAATGAGTAAGTCGACTCATAGATAATCACCACCTTTCAGGAGTGATCAAACCTTCATACGTCAAGAAGTTCGAGCTATAGATGTCTTCATTCGTTCTGATGAGGTGTGGACCTCACCTCGACAATAAGATCAAATAAAGTTATACACCTTAACTCAATCCAATCACTAAATCAGCCTCTGATGAGGTGGGCTCGAATATTAAAAAAGTCATCATTATCATATTCCTATAAGTAAGACGATTATTTCTCTTTCAAGATATACAGATCTACTATAGCTTAATCACATACCATAATGTGTTGGAGACTATTCATTTCCAACCCTATTCATAGAGTACCTCTCAACCCATCATCCTCATGGGTGAATCCACGTCGGAGCCAAGGGGCATGTGCCCCCTTGAAGTAATAGAAGTATAATACAATTTGCATATTTAATCACAAATTAGAGTCCGGTCTATTGGCTATTTGCAATTCTATTAATATATATCATCTGCGTGATTCTAAGTTTAATTCTTGCCAATATACAGTTGACAAATAAGATTCTAATTCTTTTTAGACTTTTACTTTTAGTTCTTTACATCTATTGTTTAAGTCAAGTCATTGATTTTATCTATTGCAATAGAATAGCTATTGTAGATAATATTATGACGATGCAATCACGTTAATGTGTATTGTACTGCTGAATGAAAATCATAGATCTGTCACTGATCATCCCAACCTTACATCTACGGGATTGATTTTTGGTATCAATGGGTTATTTCGGTCCCGTGGTAGTTAGACAATATAATACTTCATTCACCAAGAATGATGCAAGGTCTAAAAATTATATAAGAGTCATATGTAAACGAAAAATAAATAAATATTAGAATTTTCTAATATATAGACGAAACTTAAAATGAAGATCAAATAATATGGAAACACAATAACAGAGGTGTCTTCTTTATTTGGGGTTGTTTTTTTGGCTGAATTGGTCGGAATCAAGACCAACATTTACAGAAGAAATTCACCTTGAAAGATGGAAGCCACCGCCGGCAGGAGCTCCAAAATTGAATTTTTCCGGCGCTGCAACATAAAGAAAACCAAGGGTTTTAGAAGGAAAATCTGAATTCATGGACTGTAAATAAGAAGTTATCAAACACTGTACCTGAGAAATTAGGCTGAAACATGTCTCTTTTTGGAGAATTTTAATATGTGTGAAGATGGGCCATGCAGGAGATCGTGGATGCTGTTCTCCAGAGTTGTTGATGAAGATGATGATATGATGGTGGGTTGGCCGCCATTTCCACAGAGCTTTGGCTGTGAATTTGAATCAATATTAGCTAAAGTAAACAGAATAAGATCAAGAGGGCTCCCAAATTGAGCGTGTTCTGTTCTGATATAGTTCTTTATATATACACAAACGAATATCAGAAAAAGTTCAGATCAAATACTTTTTTTCTAGAATCAGACAGTTCATTAAATTAAAACAATAATCAATCATTCAGCTTGCAGCTGCACAAGACATTTCCAACACGACAATGCAAGGAAGAAATTTTGGCCTTGTGCTATCGTTTTGCAGTGCGGCAGGCTGCAAATGAATGGGGGCTTGGAAATACGATTGTAAAGCTGCCCAGTTTCTGAGGTGCCAAAGCCAAACTGTATACGTTTTCATGGCCCTTTCTTTCTTACAATTTATTAGAACCTTGAGAGAGGGCATGTTTGACAAGCTCCCTCCTAAGAATCTTCCCTGAAGGCGATTTCGGGATTGCGTTGATAAAAGACACTCGTCGAATTTTCTTGTACGGTGCAACCTGCAAGATGAAAATTGTCCAGTTCAAATGTAATAAGACCTTGGAAATTTCAGAGGAGCCATGATCAGCAGTGCTCTAATGTGCAATGCCCATTTTAACTTTCGTTAAGTGATGGAGAAACATGCCTGTTTTGCAATGAAATCAATGACTTGGGCCTCAGTGATATTGCTTCCAGGCTTTCTAACCACATAAGCCATAGGAATCTCTCCAGCTTCTTCATCAGGATAGCTGCTCGACAGGAGTAAAAAATATCATCAGGAAGATTTGCTTGCAGTGAATGTAAAAAACTCAGCATTGACAAGTTTTCAACAGTCAACTATACAGAAAAGAAGAGATTCATACGGTATCACAGCAGCGTCAATGATCTCGGGGTTGGATTGGAGCAAATGTTCCAGTTCAGCAGGAGGGACCTGGAATTTGGTTCAAAGAAAGGATTTCAATCACTAAAGAGGTACTAAGAGAACAATGGCTGTAGATAAACGTAGCTTGTCGAAGACACGAGACTTCTTAAATGGCTCACCTGATAAGCTTTGTACTTGATCAATTCTTTTAATCTGTCAACAATGTAGAGGTATCCATCAGAATCAAAACAGCAAAGATCACCAGTCTTTAGCCATCCCTCCGGATGCAAGGTTTCAGCAGCTGCCTTGTCATCTCCAACATAACCTACATCAAACACCATTTGATGATCTGTTCATCAGACAAGAACCAATTCTAGTGGCTTTTTTTAGCCAGGCAGCCTAATGTCAAACAAAGCCCTTCATCATAATCACGTAAACTGAAAAAGGGGGCCAGGCGTAGCATGTTCTTTCTTAAACTGCCTCCCTACCGCAACAAGACAGCTAAGGGGAGGGGCTACTTAAATTCAAGATAATGGTTATTAATGTAGCATTCGTATATGGTAATCACCAATTCAATAGCAAGCGATAATATGATATTGTTGAACATATATTAAATGATTCATTTGGGTCCACAGAAGTTAAATGGGACCCCAAAGTTCAACTATATGCAATGTCATCTCCTCCTATATTTCATAATAACAATTCAGTTGTTAGGCTTCGTGAATCAGATTAAAACTCGAGTACCCGAATTAAATATGATGGAAGAGAAAAACATGAACAGATTATTGCTAACCTTTCATGATTCCTGGCCCTCGCAGCCAAAGCTCTCCTCTGTGACCAGGAGGTAAAGCCTCTCCAGACGCAGGATCCACTATCTTGGCTTCCATACTTTCAGATAAGCGACCTACTGAACTTGTATTATTGGATTCCTCAGGCCCCAGAGTCCTCGATGCCCCTGCTGTACTCTCTGTCAGGCCATATCCCTAGTCAAGAAAACAAAGCATTTATCATTCTCTCTTCTTCTTTTTATCATTTTAGATGTTTGAACCCTTTTTTCCATTCTCAATCTTGTACTTTCAGAAATTGAGCTTCTACAGAATCTATTTTAGTATTTGATTATAAATTTTTGGACGTTCATTTAAAGTTACTTATTTAGTCTTCAAATGTAGACCTAACACTGTACAGACTTCAACTAGAAACACCATAAAGAAAAATGGTATAAACCACCCATAAATAATAACCAGCTATAACTCCATAAATGATTGGATATAATTGCCAACAGTTGGATCCCTTATAATTTGCGGATGGTTTGCGCATTTTTTTATAGGTTGGATTGAACATTTGACTTTTTTCTGTAATTGCCCAAATATCGAAAGCTTTTGCCAAAATTTAAGGGCGGTGGTAAGAACACATAAGTAGGAAAGTTTAGGTTCAAATTTTTTTTTATAATAAAAAAAGAAAAAGTAGATTAGAATTTGGCCATTGATAGGATGGAATGTTCATCAGATACGCACATGATCGGAGGAAGAAACGAGGTCTATCACGGAGGAAAAGTGTTTCTTGCTAACCTGTACAATTTCCACGTTGGGGAACTTCTCATGGAATTTGTCGATGATTTCTTTCGCAAGGGGTGCGCCGCCGCATCCCAAAATTTGAAGAGAACTGAGGTCGTACTTCGCCGCCAGCTCCGACTTAGCCAACGCCACCACCAGCGGCGGAGAAACCGGGATGTACATGACCTTATACTTCTCCACTGCTCTTAACATCTCCTCGAAATGGAATCTGTGCATCAGAACCAAGGTTTCGCCTCGTGCAATCGCTCGAATCAACATGACGAAGCCGTAAACATGGAACAGAGGTAACAGACACAGAGAGGCGGGATGTGGCTCCATCTCTCCTTGGTCGACCATAGGGTGGAGACCACGAGGCGCAGAGTTCACCACAATGAGGTTCCGGTGAGTTAGTATGACGCCTTTCACTCGTCCGGTAGTGCCCGACGAGTAGAGAATCGTCGCCGAGTCAGATTGATTGACTTCGACATCGGCGACGCCGCCATCGTCTCTTCCATCAGATCGATTGCTTCCGGTCAT
>NW_019104497.1:2874652-2893611 GCF_001995035.1 Momordica charantia
ACTTACAAAAATAAGTGTTACTGTAAAAGCTGCTTTTTATTTTAAAAAAACAGTTTTAATCAAAATACTTGTGTTACTTTACCCGTTCTCAAAAGTAATAACAAATTTAATCGTTACATCTAAAAATAATTCTTCGTGAAATTCCCATCAAATGATTTGGATCAATAACTAGATAATTAACTTTAAAGTGATTAATCAAAATTAATTTTTAATTGTTCCAAAAACGATTTTTATTTGTTCCAATTTCAAACACTCTAGATTCTTTTTCGAAAAGAAAAAAAAAAACGCTTTTGGCCGCAAATCAATTAATCATCCAAACACACTATAATAAAGTAAAGTAAAAAACTTATAAAACCATTTTCAAACTTCCTACATCAGTTTATTACTGCTATCAAACTTCCAAGTTGAACATCATCTTTTTCTTACAATTATTTAAATAAAAAATAAAATAAAACCTCCACCCAACAATTTCGAAATTTTTAACTCATATAAACACCGACCCAGTAGTAAAGAATTATAGCAAATAATTTAGTAATTTAACATAATTATAAAAAAATTAAAAAGGAAGTCTTCATATGTTTCCATCACTCCATTATCAAAACAATTTTCCAAATTCAGAACCCCAAAAAAGAATCAGAATTCAACTCAGATCTTCGTTCAGATTGTATCCTTCTATTAGTAATGCCTCCAAATCTTGAGTCCCATCTTCAGAGTCAATGTTACTTCTAAAATTTCCATAATTTCTTTCAAATGAAACAGGTCATTTGGATCTAAACTCAAACAAAATTCAATTTCGAAAGCCTTCTAAATGAGCCTGTGTTTCAGCTAACTCCCAATCCAACTTCTGGGTATCCATTTCTTGAATCTGTCAATTCTTGGATTCTAGAAAACCGCAAATTATATTCTAAATCTAACTGTGATAAGCATTTGAAGAATACCCAATCTAAGAACTACCGGAAGAAATACATGATTTTCAATCGTTCGAGACATCTCTATTTTGGGTTGTTATTTGGCTGACTTGGATGTCCATAAACGACTATATTTTAAGGGGGAATCTTTCCAGATATGGGGACGGCCATGGCACTACTGTGAAAGTGGCTTGAAGAGGGCGATTGGATTCGAGACTTACATTTACTGAAGAAATTTACATCGAACGATGGAAACCACCGCCGGCAAGGAGCCATTGAATTGAATTCCGCCGCTGCTCTCTCTCTCTGCAAGAGGAAGAAATCCATGGGTGGAAATGGAATTCAGAAGGAAATGTTGAATTGATGGAATGTAAGGCATTATCGAACATTACCCGTGAAATAAGCTGAAGCATCTCTCTTTGGAGAAAGCGAGACGATGGAGAATTTTTAATCTGTTGAAGAGAGAGCCCTGATTCAGCTGCAGTCGAATGGATTTTCATGCAGGGGATTGATGCCGTTCCCCGGAGTTGGTGGGTTGGCAGCCATTAACACGAGGTGCCATCTCAAAGCTTTATCTGTGAATCTGAATCAATATTAGCTAAAGTAAACAGAATAAGATCGAGTGGGGTCCCAACCTGAACAATGAACATGATCTGAGCCGTATGGGGGAACAGCAGAATCCAATCCAAAGATTCAGAGGAAGCTGTTTAAGCGCCATGGCCACTCCTGCAACAGCTGGTACTATATGTACAAACGAATATCAGAAAATTTTCGGATCAAAGAATATTGACTAATTTTCACGAAGGATGTTTATTCAGGATCGGACACAGTTCTTTAAATTAAGACAATAATCATTCAGCTCGCAGCTACATAAGACATTTCCAACATGAAAATTAAAGGTAGAAACTTCGGCTTTATTCTACATTTTGCTGTGCAGGAGGCTGCAAATGAAAATGCTTCTGAAGTAGCCGGGAAATAATGAGGTGGAACTACAATTTTTAAGCTGCCACAGTTTCCGAGGTGCCAAATTATATACATTTTAATGACCCTTTCTTTCTTACAGCTTGTTAGAACCCTGAGAGAGAGCATGACTGACGAGCTCCCTCCTGAGAATCTTCCCTGCAGGTGATTTCGGGATTGCGTTGATAAAAGATACTCGCCGAATTTTCTTGTACGGTGCAACCTGCAAGATGAAATTGGTCGAGTTTGAATCTAAGAAGACAGAAAATAGCAGAGGAGCCATGACCAGCACTCCAATGTGCAATGTCCATTTCAAGTTTCCTTGAGGGATGGAGAGACATGCCTGTTTTGCAATGAAATCAATGACTTGGTCCTCACTGATATTGCTACCAGGCTTTCTAACCACATAAGCCATAGGAATCTCTCCTGCTTCTTCATCAGGATAGCTGCTCAACAGAAGTAAAAATATCATCAGGAAGATTTTCTTGCAATGATTGTAAGAAACTTGGAATTTACAAGTTCTCATAAATCCACTAAACAGCATAGAACAATAGGTGCATACGGTATCACAGCGGCATCAATGATCTCAGGATTGGATTGAAGCAAGAGTTCCAATTCAGCAGGTGGAACCTGGAATTTGTTCCAAACAAAAGGGATTTCCAATTACTAAAGAGGTACTAAGGGAACAATAGTACAATACTGTTGACGAGTAAAGATGTCACCTGATAAGCCTTGTACTTGATCAATTCTTTTAATCTATCAACAATGTAGAGGAATCCGTCAGAATCAAAATAGCAAAGATCACCAGTCTTTAGCCATCCCTCCGGATGCAAGGTTTCAGCAGTTGCCTTGTCATCTTCAACATAACCTGCATCAAACACCATCTGATGATCTGTTTATCAGACAAGAACCAGTCCAATGGTTTTTTCTTTTTATTTTAAGCCAGGCAGCCTATCCTCAGACAAATACCTCTCATCCTAATCTCATCTGCTGAAAAGAGGCCCGGCGTAGCGTGTTCTTTTTTAAACTGCCTCCCATCACAACAATGAAGATAGTGGAGGGCCTTACTTAAGAGTTGAGTCCAAGATAGTGGCTATTAATCTACAATACACATGCCTCCTTCGCCACTTCATTAGCAGCTCGGCATCGTCCAACTCGAGCAATTAAGAAGCGAATGATGCTATTGAAGCTATGTTAAGTGACTCATTTGGGTCCATAGAAGTTCAACATCGAATTAAAATGGGAATCCCAAGGTCAAATGGATGCAATGTCATTTTCTCCCATATCAACTCACATGTTAGCAGATCAAAACCCGAGTCACGGCATATTGTGTGTTTTCAAGTAGTAAATATGATGGAGTAGAAGAAACCATGAACAGAACATCTCTAACCTTTCATGATTCCAGGACCTCGCAGCCAAAGCTCTCCTCTGTGGCCAGGAGGTAAGGCCTCTCCAGATGCAGGATCCACTATCTTGGCTTCCATACTTTCAGATAGGCGACCTACTGAACTTGTATTACTGCATTCCTCAGGCCCCAAAGTCCTTGCTGCCGCTGCTGTACTCTCTGTCAGGCCATATCCCTAGTCCAGAAAACAAACCAACATCAGTCTTTGTTCTTCTTGTTATCATTTTAGATGTTTCAATAAGGTTTAAATCCTTTTTTTATTCTTATTCTTAAACTTCCGGACATTCTTTCTTAACAAAACATCTGAGCTCCTGCAGAATCTATCTGAGTGTTTGTTTATAAATTTTTGGAAATTAACCTAAATCAGAAGTTACCTTATTCTTTAGATTTCATATCAGAACTAATCCATATAACTTTAAAATATAAATTATAAACACACCTAACATTGTATAGTTTTTTATTAAATACACTATAAGGATTTAAGAGAATATTGCAAAAACCACCACTAAATGATAAAGATGTTCATGTGCCCCAAGAGGCGGCCCAGTTGGCAAGGGCTTGAGATTACTTGATCATACTAGCTCAGAGGTCTCAAATTCGAACTTTCTAGTGAGCTTGATACCAAAAACTCTTGATGTCTCCCGAGTTCAGACCTTGGGCGAGCACAGGTGCCCCTAGGTATAGAGGACGAAAGCTCTGACTCCCCGTTATTAAAAAATATATATACATATTACAGACACACACACATAGACCCTCAAACTTTCCATTCAAGCTGGATTTAATTGCTAACAAACACCAGGCATAGGTCGTTATGGTTTAATTGTACCAGCCTAAGTAATTTCGTAGTTCTTTGATGATGAATTATAACAATAGGGTTTAATTAGAGGGCTTCATAACTATGGGTGTAATTTCTTAAATTGATAAGATCCTGTGAGTGGGAAAGGTCCAAAATATCTAATAAATGATAAAGCATAGATTCGAATCTGGCCATAGACACAGGAATATTCATCATTGATTGAAGAAAGAAATGAGGTTCATATGAATCATCGAGGAAAAGTATTTATAATTCTGGCTAACCTGTATAATTTCTACGTTGGGGAACTTCTCTTGGAATTTCTCGACGACTTCTTTCCCAAGGGGAGCGCCGCCGCATCCCAAAAATTGAAGAGAACTGAGGTCGTACTTCGCCACCTGCTCCGACTTGGCCAACGCCAGCACCAGCGGCGGAGAAACCGGAATATACGTGACCATATACTTCTCCACTGCTCTTAACATCCCCTCGAAGTCGAATCTCTGCATCAGAACCAATGTATCGCCTCGAGAAATCCCTCGAATCATCATGTAGAACCCGAAAACATGGAACAGTGGTAACAGAAACAGAGAAACCGTACGTGGCTCTATCTCTCCTTGCTCGACCAACGACGCAAGAGTAGAGTTGGCCGCAATGAGGTTCCGATGAGACAGAAAGACGCCCTTCACTCGCCCTGTAGTGCCTGACGAGTAGAGAATCGCCGCCGAGTCGGTTTGGTTGATT
Organism: Momordica charantia; assembly: GCF_001995035.1. The sequence continues at coordinate 2,879,460 of NW_019104497.1, forward strand.
TTAACGTCGGCGACACCATCCGAGCGATTGCTTTCAGTCATCATGGAGAGAAACTCAGGCGAATCTATCAGGATTTTCCCAAGCTTCCTTGGGAGCTTGGCCGCCGTTGAGGACGTAGCGAATGCAATGACCGGTTTACTGAGTTGAACCTGGTGAGCAATCTCCGACTCGGAACCAGTTGGATTAGCCGGAGAGATAGTGACGCCGATGGATAACAGAGCGAAATACAACACAGGAACTTGCAGAGAAGTCGGTGCAAGAATAAAAGCCACTTGACCACTGGACAGTGATGTGAGAGCTTTGAGATTAGCGGAGAGATTTCGGATTTCACGGAGGAGAAGAGCGTAGGAGACATGGACGCCGGAGTCGAAGTCGACGAGAGCGGTAGTGTTCGCCGGAGGAGGGGAAGATTGTACGAGAGAAAGGGCATGGTCAGTAATGGAGAGAGGCTGAGGTATCGGCGGGAGCGAGAGCGGTGGTCGGAGACTGTGAAAAATCTTGGTCTGAGGACAGAAACCGCTCCGAGGATCCACAAAATGGGCGGCGGAGTTGAGGTTGGGATTCCGATCCGCCATGGAAATGGAGCTCGGAAGAAAGTAGTACGTGGCTCAACGTAGTCCTTGCAAAATAAATGGGCGGGACGAAGACGATTTGCAAATACACAAAATATTGGGTTTGATTATTTATTGCAATTACACAAAGCTTTCACTGTTCTTCCTCTCTGCTTGATGGCTCCTGTCATATCATGTCATAAAGTTTTACACCTTTAATGGAAACATACTTTTTAAAAGTAGTTTTTGGTGTCTTTCTAGTTTCTACTTCTCATTATGATTTCTAGATATTTGGAGCTCCAATAATTTTATATTTTAATTTTAACCCTGCTGTAAATAATGATTGGAATACATTATTTTCAAAAAAAAAAATTAATAATGATTGGAAGACATGAAAACTTGCGTCGTGTTTTTTATAATTTGCATTATTTACTTGTTCGGACGTAATTCGACTAGACAAAATATTTTTTAGTAATTTGATAATTAAAATGTTAATAATCATCAGTTGAATTTTGGAATTCTCGCATGGTTGTTGTAATGTTGTATGCTTAAAAAGATAGCTAACAATAGATTGGTTAAATAAGAGAGCATATTTTAATAAATTGAGTTATCTTCAGATTAGTTATTTTAAAAATATTATTCATTTTACTGTGAACTAACAAAATAAAAAAACTACTTTTTTTTTGTAAAAAAAAAGCTTATTTCACTTTTGTTTGATTTATTAAAAAGTACTTTGTAATCCACTTTTATTTTTAATTAAAAATATACATAATTAAACAACATTGTTTTTTTAGTTTGAAAAAATATTTAAATTTTACTTTTCTAAAAGTCGAAAACTGAAAATAGCAATTAATAGGTAGACAATTTTTAATTTTAAAACCAAAATAGTTATGAATATATAACATTTTGAGGTGAGAAACCAATTTTAAAGTTTAATCAAAATCAAACCACTACAATTTAAGGATGGTAATCATTTTATAATAGTTCAATGTTTTTTATAGTACAGTGTAGAAGTTGAAATTTGAACTCACATTGTTTTGATTAATTGAATTATGTTAGTTATAAGTATCTTGTCTAAATTGGACTGAAAGTATTTTGTTATTACTTTTTTTTTATAGATTGAAAATTATTTTTTTTTTAAGTACAACATGTGATGGAGATTAAACTCACAACTTTTTAGTTTTAGATATCACAATTACCACAAGTAATATTTATGACATGAAGCTACCATCATTTTTGTATATATATATTTGTTTTTGGAATACGAAGATACAAAAATTAGCCCTATTTAACATGTGAACGACATAGAATGGTATGATAAGTAATGGTTCATAAATTATTGTTAAACAAAATAACAATAAAAAAAAAAGAGTAGCCACATTGAATTCATCAACGACCTACGATACGAGTATAAGATCGCCTTTCAATACAACTTTGGTCATGTCTAATATATAAGGCTAAATTGTTAATTGTGTCTAATAGGTACTTTAATTTTAAAAATTGTTTAACTAGAGTCTAATTTTTCATGTTTCATTTGTGTGTATTATAGATAATTAAGAGCTTGTTTTGTAACAAATTTTCACGTTGAGTAATACCATATGCCGTGTCAGCACACTTAATTTGTCAGTTTTAGATTTGCCATTTGTCCACGTCATAACTAGTTTTTTTTTTTTTACATTCCTATTTTGAACATAACTCGTTCGTTTGAACTTCATTTCAAGTGATTTAAAGTTCTGTTTCATAGATACCTCCAAACACTAAACTTGTTATTAAATCAAATATATATTAAATTTATGATATTCAATAATAATTTTAACCTGCAAAATATAACTAACACTAAGTATGTTTTTATTATTAAAATGTTAATTAATTTAATTAAATTACCCGAAATTAAGGCTCCATAAGTCAATTGGGTGTTTATGGAAAATGCTTCCTCTCTCTCCCCCCTCATTTAACGTTTAGATGACGGGACAAAGTACCTTCATCCCTGCCCATGAAAAACCTAAATATGGATTATAGGATTTTTTTTAATAAATAGATAAATTAATAAAAATATGATAATAAATTAATTCAATTATATGTTTTCAGTATTTTCCCTATAAATATCACAATTATTTTTTGCAAAACCAAACCCTACCTCAAATCAAATCGCCAAATATGTCTAATAGTTCTTAATTTTTTAAGATTATTTTCAATTTAATTCTTAATCTCTTAAAATTTTAAAATTCACCTTAATATATTAAAAATAGTTAAAATAGTTAACAAGGTATTTTCATAAGAAGTTATCATTAAACTAATATTTTATCAATATACTAAGACATTTAAAAAGAAAAAAAGGAAAAAAATTAGACTTGTAGACAATCACTTGGATTTTATTTGATACACAAAATTCAATTTGTCCACCAACAAAATTCATTAATTTTAAAGTTCAAGCTTCAAATATCATTACATACTAATGGTCTTGATTCAATAATTTTTATGAATTGTACGTTTAATAATAAAAAATAAAGTATAACAAAGATGGTATCATTTGATAATTTGTCAAATAATGTATTCATTTTAAAATCTTAGACATGCTTTTTAAATTATACAACAAAAGCAACAATTTTTCAAAATAAACACCAAAAACAAAAAATATAATAATTACCGGCATGAGCTATGGCGATATATATATATATTTTTGTTTTGAAACAAGCTATGGAGATCTTAATTGTTTTTATAAAGCTGGACGAATCTCATATCTTTGCTTAACTAAACAAACTATAATATTTAATAGCTTTTAAGAAAGAGAAAAAATGAGTAGAAATTTGATCTCACGTCATTATTTTATTAGAAATAGATGTCTTAACCATATGTATTTATATTAATTTCAAAATAATTCTCAACCATAGTTAATCAATTTGAATCCATTTGGTAACATTTCTATTTGTTATTTCTGTTTCCACTCTTTTTAATAAAGAAAAATAAAATTGTATTAACTTTAACACACGTAGATCCAAGAACGATAAAACAAAATTTTTATTTATGTTAGGAACAAAAATAAAAAATTTGTTTTTGTTATTTACAAAATTTCTAGAAATTTTAAGGCGGTTTTTAAAAAATGAAAAACAAGAAAATAAATAAAATTTTAGATTTTTTAATAAAATTGAAACGTAAAAACAAAAAACAGGTTAACGAACGAGCCATTGTTTCCTCTGTTTAGAAGGATGCAGAACCCATGGGTTTGGTTAGATCATCGGTGCTGTACAAGTCAGATCGAGTCGAACCGCATATATGAAAAACTGAAAAATATCGGTTTGATTTTCGGTTCAGTAGAAACCGAAAAATCCGAACCGTTGTTCACCCGTGGTCCGTGGATGTCTTTGGTAGGGTTTATCAGTTATCAATTCCTGCAAATACAAAGAGTCTCAATCGCTTACGCTCAACTGGTGTGCAAAAAATGCCTCGTACAACGAAGGTTGATTGCCCTGGTTGTCCTCCGCTTCGTGCCCTAACGTTCGATGTGCTTGGTCTCGTTAAAGGTAATAATGTTACGTAAACTACTGTATCGCAATTTTCTCTCAATTTTCTTTCAAATTTGTTTTTTTTTCCGGCACTGCACAGTGATCGAAGCTCGGGGGAAGGAAGGGGAGATTCCAAAGGTGGTTGAGAGGTGGGGCGAACCCGATTTCTCCAAATCAGTGCTCGCAGCTTCTCTTGTTGATCGTAAATTCGATCCTGTATGTATCTTCTTTGGCTCTCTTCAAACCATTTAGTGTATCCCATCTTCTCTTTTGAATGTTATAGAACGTAATACTTTTTATGTTGTTGTAGTTGGTATCTAAGTGTGGATTCATGTTTAGTGATTGAGCTGGAAATAGATGAGTTGGCTCCATGAGTGCGACTAGGATATAGAAACTAGAAATCAATATTAGTATGCTTTACTGGCTGTGAGTGTGCTTTGTTTTTGTGGTCTTACAAGTTACATGATGTCGAATACTGAACGAAGTAAATTCATTATGCATTCTGTTGGATAAGCAACTTCCTTTATTTGATTTTGAATAAAATTTACATGTCAGATGACATATATTGGGCTCGATGGAAGATGATGTCTTTAGCTTTTTTCATTTAAGGTCAATCCAGATACTACATTTTCTTAATGCACCAAATAATTCCCTTTTCATTGTTTCTTGCAGTTACTAGCTGTTGCACGGAAAGATGGTCTGGTGAGTTACTTGTTCTGATTTCTAGTATTGTGAATCTTGCACACATTTATTGAAATTTAAATATATCATTGCCCTGTTTTTTAATCATTTTCCTACTGTATGCTGTAGATTGAAGTTCTTAATCCTTTGAATGGGAATCCTCACGCTGCAATTTCTGACAATACGGATGCCTCTCCTCTGTCAAAAGATGATGCTATTATTGGAATACATTTATTTGCTAAAAATGAGTTGGAGTTGGAATCCAGGTTATGTATCAATTTATAATTTGTGATTTTCTATTACAATTTGATAGAAGTGCAAAAGGTATCATCCTTTTGTTATTCATGAAATACAAATACTTTGCCTCGCTGGCTAAACATTTATGCTGAAGTTCCTCTCAGTTTGATTATTTATTTTTAGGCGTTGCACCTTGCTTTCATGTACAACAAAAGGAAATGCAAGCATGAGGTCGATTGATTTTTCTAGTTCATCTTCAAAAGTTACCTCTACCAATCTTTTAAAAACGTGGAACGTATGTGGTTCGGGTGATGTTACGTGTTCTAAAGTTGATGGAAGTGAAACCTATGCATTATTTGGAGGGTGAGTTGAGATCATGTTGGAATTTAAGTGACTACATATTGACATTAATGACCCTTACCTTTTTGTATGCTCAGGAAGGGTGTTGAAGTTAATATGTGGAATCTAGAACAGTGTACTAAGATTTGGAATGCAAAATCAGTATGTTTCCGAGTCCTCCTTAGCACATTTATATACAAAGCAGAAAACCTGTTTCTAGAGAATGTTTTTTATTATCTCTTATATAAAAAAAAGAGAATGTTTTTTTATTTCATTTGAAATATTTTGAAATTTTACAGCCGAAAAAGAACAGCCTTGGTATTTTTACCCCAACATGGTTCACATCAACGACATTTCTTAGTAAGGATGACCACCGTAAGTTTGCATCTGGTACCAACAACCACGAGGTAATTCATATCAAGTTCTCATGCTAATACAAGTTTCAGAGTAGGAAATATATTGCAGGATAATTATATCTTAAGCAATGCAACTAGGGCGTTCTACATAATTGTTTTTGAAGTACCTCTAAGGAGATTGCTGAATTACATGGGAGTCCTAGAGACAAAATTGCAAGGAAATAAGTTATTAATAAGTTGAACAAATAATGTTTATATTTTTTTGATTTCTAATTTTCTACTTAAAGTATTCTCAATACTTTATTTTGAGCCTTAAAGAGAATCATTGATACTGATTATAGGTGAAAGCATTACAACTCTTGTACGATGTATATAAATATTCTTTTTATTTGAATTTGTGTATCCAGTATGATATTGCCTGGATCTTAAAATTGATGATGTTAACCATTTATCTTGATATCCAGGATATTATGTCACTGATTTTATTATTATTATTTTATTTGGGGGTGGGGGTGGGGGAGGGGGTTGGTCTTATTTCTCATTCCATAACTTGAATTTCTGGTTAAACAATACAGGTTCGACTATATGACATCTCTGCTCAGAGGAGACCTGTTATCTCATTTGATTTTCGGGAGACTCCTATTAAAGCTTTGGCAGCAGATGTAGATGGTAATACAATATTTGTGGGGAATGCATCTGGTGATCTCGCATCTTTCGATATTCGCAATGGTAAAATTTGTTATGTATCAAAGTTATTGCTCTTTCTGATTTAATATTCCGGGTGTTCTATTTCTTTTGCACAGTACTCTTGTTTCAGAAAGTTAAATTCTTAACTTATGTGGGTTCCTTCTTCCTTGCACCTTTTATTTAGAGAAGATTGGTTCTTGTAGTGGATGGAGTCTAGCAATGGATGATTTATTATAGATCCTACTATATTGCAATGATTTATTTAAAAGTGTCTTGCTTCACTACATATTTTAGCATAATTTGAAATGTATGTGAAGCAGTCATAGTGCCTTAATTATTTTAGCTGTAAATGCACAAAGCTGTGAGGCCGTACATTTTAATGAATTATGAGTCAGGAAGTTTGAGCATGCTGCTGTTAGGCCCCGGATTGTGAATACTTGTGAGAAGGGGTAAAGAGGGAAATTCTCCACCCTATGACAGTTAGGGTCCTTGTTGTACGTTTTGTCTTCTTAGGCAGTAGGGGATATATGTTAGTTGTCATAGGTTTGTATGGGTATGCTTTGTTAATTGTTTTGTGTTCAGTCAAGAAGTGGCTAGTGTTCAGAGCTCCAGCCCTTTCGAATAGGCTGTGGAACCCTTGTATTGGTTGGATGCATTTGAACTTATTTTGAATATTATTTAGCAAGGAAGATACCTTACAGCTGCCTTATATTTTTACACAAGGTTTGGGTCTGTATCCTGATTCAAGTTTGACCTTTAGAATCCTCCGTACTGGGATTGACACCATGATCTTTTACCATCTCACTGTTGCATGGTTACTTCAATACCGTGAACTACATTACAGATGTCACCTTTTCCTTGTTTCTTTATAACAATGGAAGTAATAGAAGAGGGAGATGGAGAGCAATTTTCTCTAACATTTTTGTAATAGATCTCACTTCTACCAAACAGAGAACTGCACTCTAGACTGCCACCTATATTCTTTAGAAGGGAAAACATACTCTCTCTATGCCACCCAGTTCATTCTCCTTTGTAGACATTCAAGTCCTGGTGGTAGTACTCAAGCTTTTTGTTTCACATTCAGCCTAAAATCCATTATAATTTTTTTGATGTCTGTTGGGATCTATTGTTGGGATCTATTAGACTGCCTGAGAGTCGCTGAGATTTTATAGATTACGTTTGCACTAGTACCACTATGATAGTTGTAAATAGCAGTTAATTGAAGTATTTTTTTGTATGAGTACATTTATGATTATGTGCAATGCTTTTTTTATTTTTTTTTTCTTGACTTGTTTCTCACAGGTGAGCTATTGGGTTGCTTCTTGGGGAAATGTTCTGGCAGCATAAGATCCATAGCAAGGCACCCAGAGTTCCCGGTCATAGCATCATGTGGTGGGATATATTCTCAGACAATTATTTTAGCATTTCTCTTTGACCTCTGTCTGCTGCTACGCATGAAAACCTTGCAAGGACTTTGTTTCTCTTTTAACTTGCTTTGAAACGTCCATGTAAGAATATGTGGGCATTTATTTCCTCCCTGCATGACAAGCCATACCCACCTTTTATGCCAAAAAACTAACATTTTCATTACTTTCTTTAAGTGGGCTGATTTGGAAGAAACAAAAGAAAAATTATTGCCTTAAAACTTATCTAAAACCACGTTATGACTCATTTGTACGAACTAGAATTACAAGTACTTGTTTTCTTTAATATTTCAGTTCATTAACTAGTGTTGAATCCGGTGGATAATGTGCAACAGGATTAAAGCAGCCATTTTAGGAAGTCTAAATCAGCTTTTCATACTAATTTTCATCGTCATCATTCCCTTCCTTACACATTTCTGTACTAATATAAGTATTTTCTTTTTCTGCCATAGCTAGACCGATTTAAACTCTGCTATGCAAAACTGAGAGACTAGAATAATAAAAGATCCTTTCCTACTTTAATGTGGAATCTAATTTTATGGGTCATGTTGAAATCTTTTTCCAGGATTAGATAGCTATGTGCGCTTCTGGGATATTAAGACAAGGCAACTTCTGTCTGCGGTAAGTTTCCATAATTCTTGTAAAAATAAGTTGTTTTTACATGTATCATTCAGAAAAAAACTGTATACAAGAAAGTTTTCTGACATCTTGGCAGTTGCTTCTTTTAGTAGGAATAGTGATGAATGGAACTTATATTCTATGAGGTCAAAGTTCTAAGCATGAGTGCAGATCTACTAAATAGCTTCCTAGAAAACGTAATAGGATCCAATTCATAAAATAGAGGTTTATTTGATGTAGCCTACGGGATAGTACACTCTAAATGAGAAAATGAGTATTTCTGGCACTGTATTCATGACCCACGTCCTTCAGCTGATACTAAATATATATTGCATCTTGTAAGATCAATCGAGAATTATAACAATTTCAATGTTTCTTACTTTTTTTTTTTGCCACACAATGTTTCTTACTTGAAACTACTTAAGCATCTACTTGATAATGCGGCTAATAATGTTTAAAGTGCAAAATGGGAAAGAAAAAGATAGAGCGTACGTTGCATATATGTAAGTTGGGACAACATACCATTATTATATTTGTCTTCATCTGTGTGCAGGTATTCCTAAAGCAGCATCTTACCAGTGTTGTCTTTGATTCCCATTTTGTTGGAGAAGGTCAGATTCTCTGATCCACACTTTCCCTAACTGTACCGTCAAATTAATGTTTGGTATTGAATTCATCTTTTATGTTAGGGCTTGTTTTTAGTTTGTGTTGCATCACTGCATTTTGTTTAGTTCTAACACAATTCTCCTAAACTACAAATTACTCATTGAAAAGCCCTTTGTTATATCTATTTGATCATTATCTAATTTATATTTGTCTGAGCAGATGTAACAAACTCTGCAGTAGAGTCAATCCAACAGGAAACAGACGCAGCCGAAATTGTCTTTGAGGAGGAAAATGTGCCTCAGAAAAGAAAAAAGGCATCTAAAGATGGAGAAAGCGGAAATAGAAAAGGTAGCAAGACTGCAGACAAAGAAAACAAAAAGAAAAAAAAGAAGTTACATGGCGAAACCGAAAATAAGCAGAGGTAGAAATTAAACTCTAAGAAAGGGAGAAAGAGTTTTAAAAACAAGATTGTTCTTGAGAAAAGGAGAAAGGTGGTTCTTGGTTGGATCTGTACAACCGGCAGATAGAGTTATAAATTGGAGGGTAGAAGATGCCATTTAAGTTATATCTGCTCGACAATGCTTTAAATTTTGGCCCAAACTATAATTTACACTCGAAAGGCTCGGAGTTTTGTCCATTGGAAGCAGTCCGACCATGCCCCACTTGGGTTCCCCTGTATCAAATATCAATATATTTTTCATATTACAAGTAGTTTGAAGTGTTTTGGGTAGGAATCGTATACTGTTTTAGATTGGCCCCATGAATTTTGGAATCTTGTTATTGGAAAGTTGGGGCAGCCTAAATTATGAGGTCATCAATTTTGGAGAACAATTGAATCAGTCCTTGAAATAGTATTTTTTTATATGGTAAAACATAACACCTATTTGTATTTGTTAGTTCAATATATTGACATTGATCAATAGATTTCTGGAAATGCTATCTTTTTGCTCTATCCATGTTACACTGTTTCAAGACAAATGATCCAATAAGCCTATGTTCTTAATTCACCCGCATTGACAATGTAACTACAGGCGCTTTATTGAAGAAATTAGCCAATTGGTGTCATTTACAATCATCACTGCAGTAAGCTTAGCCAGCTCTGCCTTAGAACTTTTGGGTAATATTATTTATTTGAACTTTTTGGCCATTTTCTCTGTAATTTTCCATCCTATTAGTATATTCTATAATGGAGTTACAACTATACTATCTCTCTTGTGTCGGGATTCAAGTTTAAGTATGTCATGAACTGAAATGATATTGGTAAGTTTCTATCTAATTAGCAAAGTTGATACTGTGTTTGCACATGCATTCTGGCACAGGATATGCAACAACGTCGCGATCTTTTCTCTTCGTTCTTGGTTCAGGCTGTCCCTGAGATTGTTTGTGCACCTTTCTCACAATGCTTCCCAATTCTGCATCAGAAATGGATGCATCATCAAAGTAATCGAGCATTGCTCGTTTATTTGGCTTGATGTACTTCCTATGTCCCACATAGGCACGATGCCCCTATAGCCAAAATAAAGATCAACATCAAGAGAATCAAAATTGGAACTCTAGTCAATTTCTGGGGAAGCATAAAGAAGTCTGAATCGAGTAACCTGCATAGCTCGACCCATGTTTCCACCGTGTGATGGCATGAAGACATCGCTGCTCAAGGACACGATGTAGTCGATGGCAGCCATAGCAGATGACTTGTTGATGAAGGGTGAAAGCTCTTCTTCTCTTGCCAGTGTGTACTTAGTCACTATATTTGGGAATTCTGCAATTAGTGGTTGCAGAGCCTTCTTCCCTCCAAATGGCTCTCCTCCTGCTGTGTAAATCCTTGATTGTTTTGGCGCTCCAAGAGCCTTTAGGAGCCTACAGTTATCAGATAAGCAATCAATTTCTTCCTACTCAAAGTTCTTCAAGTCTCAGTTTCTCTGTTTACCTAGCAATCTCCATGGCATTTAAGGGGCATAATCCGGCACGCCTTCGTTGAACATGACTCATGTTTATCCTTCCCGTAAGATACTCCGGTTGCGAATTCCGAATTTCGGAAATGACAGCGTCATAATCCGAGCCCAAACCGGTATGACAACCAGATCTAACCCAAACATCCTTCTCTAAGCGGAGATGGAGGGCAATATATGGACCTTCAATCCACATTCTTCTTGTTAGCTGGTTTCCAAGCTCCTGAATTGGAGCTGAGAATTTTAGTGCATGGAATGCAACCTGATCACAGAATTGAAGAGAAAGTTTAAGTAAATACGAAGCATTCATTCAAATGTCAACTCACAAATTCATGCTATAAAGTTTACCTTACATTTGAGCTTCTGCAGATCAAAGGGAAGATTCTTTGAGAGCTTAGAGTCCAACCCATTTAACACAAGAACCCCTTCCTTTATGAGCTACAAAAACCACAGAAAATCTAATAATCTAAGGCCATTAACTGAAAAATTTTCTCAACTTCCAATTTCAAATGCAGCAGACGACAATATTGGAAGAGATTCTTACTTGGGTTCTAAATCTTGCACGAATCCAATGAGGGGAAACATCATGAGGAATCTTGGTCTCTCTGGACTTGAAATGCTTCGAGGGAAGAGAAGACACAACTCGAACATCGGCTCTTAACGTCTTCTTGAAATGTTCCACATCAAAAATGTCCGAAAATTTACTGCAAAATTAGCGAAAACCCAGTATAGAAGATCAAACATTTCATGTTTCTGTTCTTTTGGATCCCATCTCATCCTATCAAATTCTTTTGAATCTCCTTTCGGATCGAGGAAACAGCTCTCCCACCCCAAAAAGAAAGGTAAAGAGAGTTACCTTTCATCTTTCCATATGAGATTGACCTTCAAAACAGGGACAACAAGTGCTGCCTCAAGAATTCTAGCAATCACAACAGCATCAGCAATCTGATTCCTCTGCTGGTTCAATCCTCCTGAAACCATCACCATCAAGAATCTTCTCTTCTCTTTGGAAATCTTGGCAGATGCTTTCCTATATTCAATACTGAAATCCAGACATGGCCTGTAGCCTTCTCCATCAGGCTGCTTCCAGAACTCTCTCTCCTCATCAGAAAGTTCCGCAGCGACTCCATGGGCCGGCAACGGCACCATCACACTGGTCGATAGCTTGGGCAATTTCTCGGGATTCGAAGCGACTGGAGAGAGCAGCGATAGGAGAAGGCGAGACTGAGCAGAGGACATTGAAGGGAAGGAAATGGAGGACGGGGGAGAACAGGGGTCTGAAGAAAATGGGGAGGTGAGGAGGAAATTGAGCGTGGAGATTCCCAAGAAAGCGAGAGAAGTGAGGAGAGAGAGAAAGAAGAGGGAGAGATAAGGGGTTGGGGTTTTGGGGAATTTCTTGGGGGAGAAGAGGGAAGCGAGAATGGTGAGCGAAAGCAAACCGAAGAATGGTGGTGGGTTCAGCGTGGAGAAGGAGCTCCTGCTGTTTCTTGATCTGGTCATGGATGGAACTTGAAATAAAGAGCTCAAGAACAAGGAATCCAGAGGTCGGAATGAAGATTATGAGAAATGGGTTCTTGAATTTGGGATCAAACATCAAGGTTTTGAATCGAGAGGCCAAAATATAGAATATGAGAAATGGGTTTTTGAATTTGGGGACTTTTTGATCGGATGCAACTCAAGAGGGAGCCATTGACGGTTTTTTCGGTTGAAGATGACCTTTCAAATTTCGCGGCAAAATGATGAGCGTCTAAAGAGTGAAGACTGAGGCCCATTAATTTAGGAATGTGGCCCAATCCAAAATATTTTACAAATTTATCAGAATCAATCTTTCACGCCTTTATTCTTCAACCATCGTAATTTTGATGGATTTTTGTATTTAATATGTGTAAATGTAGATGAAGGTTCACTGTTAAGTCCGACAAGAATTTAGTCCAACATAGTTCTAATGTTTATATCACACCTGTTTGATAAAGTTATGATTTGTTGTTTCTTAGTTCATGTTTCCAATTTTCAGAAGATATATAGATGTTTCTTGTTTTCAGATTCATTAAATTAAATAAATTTAATGAATATAATAGTGAAAAATATGAAATTAAAACATGTAATATTACATTTTCGGTGTTTTCAGATTTTAAATCCAAAATTTTAAAATGCGATTAATACACAATTTCATGTTATAAACTTGTTAAAATTAAAATATGTAAAATATAATATATTACAAAATATTAATTCTAACAAAATTTATAAAATTTTAGATTAGACTAAATATTTAGTTGGTAACCAATAACTTACCAATATATTACAAAACATTATGAATTTATTTCTTTTAAATTAAAATTCAATTTTCAAATTTCCCATTTCTAAAAAATGTTTCCAAAGTTGGATAGAAATTTTAAAAATTTCAAAATAAATAGATTTTTTTTGTAACATTCTCGTTTCTTATTTCTCATTTTCAATTTTATTAAGAAATATAAGCATTCGACAACTATTTATGTTTCTTATTTCTCATTTTTTTAAAAAAGTAGAAATTTTGAAACAGGTTCCTTATTTTTTATTTCCATTTTCAATCTGTTCCAAATTATAATAAAAATATTATTTTATCACTCCTGAATCCATAGTGTTGGGGCATGCAATTATGTTTAATAAAAAAAGAAATAAAAACATTACCAAAAGCCAAATAGGCACAAAAATTCTTGTTTCTTATTCCAGTTTCAGTTTTTTCCAAAATATAAACCAAACATTATATAGATTTATAAAATGCATAATAAATATTAAAAAAAATAAATATAACATAAATGTTTTTAATATTTAATTTAAAAAAATTAACTTTTATATAAAACTTTTAGTATACTTTTTGAAGTGAAACATGTATCTTATTTTAACTAAAAAGGAAAACAGAAAAAAAAATAGTAAATAATTATCCAATGAAATTATATTTCTTTTATTAAAGGATAAACAAAAAACCAGAAATAAAAAATAAGAACATTACCAAACAAAACCCTTACGATTTACTCTATGTATTTGTCCTTACGATTTACTCTATGTATTTGTGTAATGTGTTACTATGGTTGCCATGTGATTAGCACGACGAGACAATAATCCCAAACCAAGCCCAGACAATACTACGTGAGATAAACCATTTCTAGTAAAAGGCTTTCAAGAGATAAACCATTTCTAGTAAAAGGCTTTCAAATGCAAAAA
>NW_019104497.1:2893646-2949101 GCF_001995035.1 Momordica charantia
AATTTTTTGTTTTTTTAAATTCAATTTCATCAAACCCTGTGATTTCATCTCCCACATTTCAATATCTTGCTTTCCACTGAGCTCAGGCTTCTTCCTCAATCCATAATGCACGGGTTACTGTCAACAAAGAGAGATAATACAGAAGGCAGATTTCTTTAAAACAAATAATAATGATAATGATAATTAAATAAAGAGAAGGAATAGAAATTTGAACTCAATCAGTGCATGGCTATCTTTTTTTTTCCAAGAAAACATTTTATTTCTAATGATTCTCAGACTCATTCAGCCCTCAAAAAGTTTGATCATAGCAGCCGTAAAATGGAAGTTCGAAGATTGAAAAACAAATGAGGAATATTATCAGACAATTCAACAGCAGGGTGGACTAGAAAGTAGTAAAAATGACTGGGGACTCAGAAACTTCATTTTTCCTGCAAATGAGCTCTTTCTATGAGGACAGCACTTTCTGAACCTCGGCCGTAACTTCTTTCGGAGGCTTCTCGGCGTGCAGATTAGCAACAAGACCCTTTTTGCCATAATACTCAATCACCTGAAATTCCAGAAAATTTAGAAACGTAAAGGCAAACTCAACATCTTCTGACCACAGAATTGATGACTATGCTAACATTTGTTCAGTTATTGAGTTCTCCAGTTCAATGTAAGCTCGTGACTTTTTTTTCGAGTTATTAGTGTCTACCAGATGGTTTCATATCACAAAATCATAAGAATGCACACTTTTCCTCTTCCTAATTGATGAGATCAAAACAAGAACATAAAGCAACCATACTGGCTTGGTCTGCTTGTGGAATGCTTCCAGGCGTGACTTCAGTACAGCGGCAGTATCATCCTTGCGTTGAATCAAAGTCTCTCCAGTTACCTTGAACACAAAACAAGATGGTTATGAATTTTTGCTGCAGCTCATCAAAACACACATGTATAGTTAACATGGGTGAAATATCAACTTCGATTTGATTTCTACTGAAAGATTATGTTATAAGGATTTTATTACATCGTCAACACCAGGAGTCTTTGGAGGAGCAAATTTTGTGTGATAACTTCTGCCACTGGATGGGTGTATCCATCGCCCAGTGATCCTCTCCTCCAAAATTGCATCATCAATGGCAAAGTTGAGCACCTTGTCAACTTTCACTCCTTGCTTTTCAAGCACCTCATCAAGCTGCAACGGAGTAATTCAAAAACATAATACTTGCACATGGACACAAAATATATACTAATATGCAAAGAAAACAGAATATATATGTTGATTCCAATGAATCTCACACCTTCTGCGCTTGAACTACAGTTCTTGGAAATCCATCAAGAATGAAGCCTTTCTGACATGAAGGTTTCTTCATTACCTCATCGATGATTCCAACAACCAAGTCATCAGACACAAGTTCACCCTACAATATATAGAAATCCAAATCTTTAATGAGAGAGCAAAAATAAAACTAGAATGAACCATGGAAAAGAAATTAATAGCAAAAAGCATGAGGAAAGCCTCTACCTTATCCATAGCCTCTTTAGCCTTGACACCAAGAGGAGTTTTAGCAGCAACAGCAGCTCTTAACATATCACCAGTAGCCAAGTGGCACAAGCAGTAATCATCCTTGATGATTGGTGATTGGGTCCCTTTACCTGATCCAGGTGGACCTGCAACAGCACCAAATATTCATGATAATGACTAAAAATCAATAAATGGATGAAACTACAACATACCATACAATTGAATGAAAACCCTTTGACGAGAGTGGCAAGCACTCCAATCAGAATAATGTTACAAGTACAAAGAAACCAGAATTCTGTCCCACTAGATGTCTCATACTTCAAAAAGTAACATACGACTCCATCCATAATCCTCACCATATTAGTTTCCTTTCTAAATTCTTTAACCCCATTAGATGCCTTTGAAAGCACAAGAGTCCCTACAATCCATTTCTGCACGGGTTTTCCTTCTAGATTCCTTTATCCCATTATCCCTTCTCTCACAAACCATGGACATAGGGAAGTATTCATATTTAATCAGTTTGGGAATAAAGATTTTGAGTTTATACTCTTTAGCAGCATATATTTCCAATGAGGTCCTAATTGGGAGTAGGAATTAAACACGGTTGCTTAGTAACATCCAAATATTCTTAAAGCTTGACCAACCATTGTGCGTTAATTCATGAAGTTATCGCATAATCCATAATACTTGTGTATTTTGCAATGTGCAAACAGATATTAACTAGAACCATGTGCAGTTCACAAACTCTTTCAGTTGATTTTCTATTTTTTTCCTCAAAACTATGGGATTGGATATCGAAAAAGATAAGATAATGAAAAGACAAGTCCCAAATAATTTTCTCTCCGACATAAACAAACAGCATGCAACTGAACACGAGCAAAGAGAACTAGAAGATGAATTCCCTTTTCACTAGAGCTTTATAAAACTCAAATCCCTTAGAAGGATGCAAGTAAAAACGTTAGCCTTTTACTTGAAATGGGATTTTTCTAAAGAAGCTAAACCCATTAGCCCTGGCAAAAATAACTTGAAAAAATAGTTAAAATCCAGATTCCGAGTCAGCAGCTCAACAATTTGAAAGGGAGAAAAACAGGATATTAGAGCCATAGATGCAAACCCTGGCCCCTTTGCATCCATCCAACGCCTCAACTCCTCAAGATTACCACGAATTCACCCAGAAGCAAACACAAAGCGAGAAATCAAAGTATAAAAGCATAGAAAACGAAACTCAGAGTAAAATTACCGATGAGAATGAGGCGCTTGTCGGGCTTTGAGGAGCACTTCATACGGCGGAGAAGCTCCGTCATAAGATCGACGGAGGGCACGTCTTCTAAGGCCACTGCTGCCGAATTCCCCGCCATTGTTGCTCTGCTCCGAAGCTTTTTTTTTTTCTTTTCTTTTCTTTTTCCCGTCCCCTCAACCGATTTCCAAAAGAGGTTGGTTTTGGGCAGAGAACCCCAAAGCAGAGATTTTGAAGGTCTTTAAGAAAAGGCGTATACGATGCTTTGAACTCAAGCATCGGTCGTTGCCAAATATTATTGAAATGACAGCAATGCCCTCGACTTTGACTCCGAGGATTATCGAAATGACAGTTATGCCCCTGCTTTTGACTCTGGTGACCTGCGTTTCCCTCGAGAGACGAGACTATTTTTGTCCGATTTGAATTTTCCATACCTATTAAATTATTCTAATTAATCAGTAGGTGCCTTAGATTTGAATTTATTTTATTGCCTAACTTTGATAAACCGGTACATTATTATTATTATTATTATTATTATTTTCAGTCCAATGTGTATTCTCATCTACTATTTTCATGCTAAAACGAGCATAATACAGCAGTAATTGAAATATATCTCCAACCAATAAATTATAAGTTTGATAATCTATCCACCTAGTATGAATTTGATCATCCATCCACCGCATATATATAGTACTTATTTACCATTTGAAATGTCTATATTATTTATATATCTTAGTCCAATATATATTTTCATTTATTTATATATTTGATAAATAATTTTACTATTTACATTATATATATTTTTTTGTCCAATATTTATTTTCATTTACTTTTTTGTACTTGCAAAATGCTGGTGCTTAATTTCTAAAATGATTTTTATTTTGGTCGTTAGAGTTTTTGAAATGTCTATATTAGTTCTAATATCTTTTCTTAAAATATAACTATAAATTTGTATGAAAAATTTTTCATTGTCTATAAAATTTGTGTTAAGAATCACGGGCATTTTTAAAAAATACGACAACTAAAATGTTTTGAACCTATAAACAAATATTGAAATTATATAAACCAAAATGAACATTTTGAAGCCAAAAATAGCTCGACTCTAGAACCAAGAGGCTGTGAGTTCGATCGTCCGCTCCACATGTTGTACAAAAAAGTTCAATAAAACAAATCGAAGCAAATTGAAAAATACATAAATCAAAATAGGTTAAATCAGTCTCTACCGATATTATTTTCTTATTCTATAATTAAAGTTGGATAGATATTTCTATAAAAGAATGCTTTAGTACCTTATTCAAGTTGATTTTCTTCTTCTTATTATCTCAAGTTGATGTTTTTCAACTAATATTGACTTACCAAAATTCACACCGTTAAGAAAAAATATATTATATTATTAAGCTTATTTATCACACCACAAATATTTTGCAGCACTGTGTTTGTATTTTTCCCTCATTAATGTTGTTAGTTTTTTTTTTTTTTTGAAGTTTATATCAATTTAGTCATAAAATAGAGACCAATGAGGCTCATTAAAAAAATATAGGAATCAGAAGTTAGATTGAAACATGGAGATTAAAAATATATAATTAACTAAAAAAATTACTAGCAATCATAAAAGAAATGAATGAAGTGAAATGTGAAGTCCACAACAAAAATATTAACATTACTTTATTCCAATTAACACAAGACAATATTTATATTTTCATAAAAAACTTGAATATAACAATCAAACATTTTCATAAATCTCATCAGTCATCCTCGTCTCAAAAGAAACTTAGAAAAAAATAATAATTCTTCAATATTTTCCTTCAACCATCCATCCGTTGAATCCTAAGAAAATATAAACAAAAGAACAGAGCCCAAATTCCTTGAAGGAACTCCATTCTTTTCTTCCCTTCACAATCTCAATTCGAGCTCCTTCACAATGTCAATCCGAGCGTAACCAAGTACATAAAACATGTATCAGCTTTGAACAAGGGTGATGATTTGGTTTCCTTCCCCTATATAATGGTTGAATTAGAGAAAAAGAAAAAAAAGGTTCAAGTTCCCACTCATTTCTCCTCCTCACAATGACACTATAAGAAACGTTATAGAGAAATAAAAAGTCAATTTTGGCTCTAATTTGAACCATACACCCAAGCATTATTGTCAGATTGAATGCGTAATTTCACCTGTGGTTCATTAGGAAATTGATGCTGCTAACTGCTAAGGTGGGCGGGTAGGTAGGCCGGTTGGATTGAGAGGTGGTTTGGTTCTCACTTTCATTTTCCTTTCCCTATTTAACTCCCATGGGGGTAGGTGAGAATAGGAACCACATANACGTACTGGATGAAAAATTCGAAATTTCTATTCTATAAGATGTGAGAAATGACGTTAATCAACATATTTACTAAAAACAAAGTCAAATAAAACTAAAAAAAAAAAAAAAAGAAAGTAGATCTGCAAAAAGTTTGCAGGCAGACGATTCTTCAAAATTTACCTCTAAGAAGCTTGGAGTTTCAAATTACAAGTTGAAGACTTCATATACCAAGGCATCTTCAGGAGAAGTACCTGTCAAATTGATAGAGTCATAATTACAGCATGGTACAGGCAAGGAATGGATACCAGTTAAAATAGGCATTGCCTTTGTTCTTCACCCCAATTAACTACTGTCCAGAACATTTATTCATCTATGTTCTCAAATCCTTGACTCGTTTATTTTCTTTCTTTTTTCTTGTCATTAGGTGCATTCTCCTGCCCCCATCTTCACTGTTCCCTCCTCAACTTCTCACATAATGATTCATCAGTGGTATTCACTTTGTTTTACATCTCTGATTCTACAACCTTTGTTATTCATATATATTAAAATTCGAAAGTCCAAAGGAATGATAACATTTTTTATAGCAAGTTTTTGGGATTCTCTATATCTGCTTCGTCCCGAAGTTAATATGATACCAAGATGCATCTGGAAAACTAAAGTACAAACAAACACTTCCATTCTCAGACAAACCAAAGAGATGTAGTTACTGGTGACAGAAAAAATGTACCCGCAAACTAGTTGAGGCAAGTTGCATTTGATCACTTGTTAGCAAGAAAAAGAGCCATTCAACCTTCATTCCTTGCAATGCTCGACCAATGATAGAGGAAAGGAATATCAAACCATTACTTGGGCATATTACCTTTAGCTTTTAGTGCCCTACACTAGATGAAAAAGTACTGGTGAGGAGACTGAAATAAGGTTAAAAGACAATAAAAATACAAATCTCTGCTAAACAAACAAAAGCATCCTCTGAGTTAATGAATGCAACCATCCTGCACTGAAACCACCAACCGAGAAAAATCCAATCGGAAAATGGTATTTAAAATTTGAACGTAAGGAAACGTCAGGCTGTATTAGCAAAACCCACAAGAGATAGGATGAATTCGAGTAGAACTCCTGAAGAGAGCCTTCTGGCCCTTCTCAGCACCAAATTGGGTGCAATATCATTCATTTTAGCAACCAGGTAGCCATACAGCTTCTTCCTGTACTGAGACAGATCCATCAGTCTTTGATCTGTTGAACGTTTATCAAGTCCACTGGAGAGAAATTCTACCCTGCGGTTAATTGAAGGAAACAGAAATATTCCTCAGAGTTAAAACCATAATTAAGGTTTATCAAGAATAAGCACTTCCAATTGTTGATTCATTGGCAGGGATGGAATCCTATGCAATACTCATGGATGCCTTGGCGGCCTCAACAATCCCCTTTGCTTTGTCCTCATCACCGAGTATCTGAATCTATCCTGCAATTTGAACTTCAGACATCTTAGATTTATCGTCAATAAATTTTGCTAGTTTGGCATAGAGATCGTTATCATTGACAATCTTGACCAGCTCCATAAAATGCCATGAATACCGTCCTTGGGGAAATGAATCAAATAAGCCACCACCAAACTTCCCAAAAAAAAGCAACCCTAAGATCACTCTGCAAAAAAGAACAAGAAAAAGTTTCATTGAGGTATGTTCCTTAAAAAATTACTTCTTAAAGGCTAGTCTGTGTATCTATATTAGCTCAACTGACTGTCATTAATGAGAGCAAAAGGCAAATTGTATTTGCTGAGCTGGGATTTCTCACACCCCCATTCCATACCTAGTCCACCCTTGTCGACATGATATCCTTATCAAGAGTATCTAGAAGAAAGATGCTCGAATCGCAATGTTATCAGATCGATTAACATTGAACTTAACTTTAGACATGCTGTAGCTATGCCCCGGTCCAAGTTGTGCCTTTTCCAGGTCCCCAGGCTAAATATAGATGGGGACAAGTGCTCAAAGAAGATTATAGATCTTGTAACAACTCAAGTTGACGCAACGGAAATGCAAATCTTCAAGTCTTAGATAAAACTATCAAAATGCAAGCACGCTCCACAGAGTAGCTCAAGAACAAAGTCGTTACTCGTGACTTTGGCAAGGGATTTTTGTTTCTTGAAAATTTTGTGATCTTAGGTTCAGCAAGTCCTAAGTTGAACTTTTCACCTACTTCAACTTTTGGTAGATTAAATTCCAGGAAGTTGCTCAACTCATCAGTCATGAGTAACTGATATGCAACCATGATGAATAAGCGTGGTGAGAAGTCGAGAATAAATACATTACAAATGAAATCAGGAATTCAGATGAAACCGATAGCAACCCAGTCATGGTGAACTCACATCGGACAGAGCATGACTATAACCATATCAAAGATCAGTAGGCAAAGCAGAGAATTATTTTTTGAAAATGAAGTCAGGAAGAGAGGTGAATATATACTCATCCAATTGCATAGTCTAAGTGATAGTTCCGAACCGCAATTGAAGCTTTAGTAAACAAACTTTTGATAACTTTTAAGCTTGAGTAGATTATTAAATCCCAATCCGAGCCCGAAAAGGAAACAAACTAGTTTAGATCGCCATAACCATGATGTGCAGAGGTCACTGCTCATAGATTCGCACATCATGACCAATCAGAGAATGTCTAAAATCAAAAATTCGAATGGAATGTATAACAATTACTGTAACTAGCCGAAAAA
This sequence comes from Momordica charantia, assembly GCF_001995035.1. The sequence continues at coordinate 2,901,408 of NW_019104497.1, forward strand.
CAAGCTCAATAACAAGTACAGAACAACATAAATATATGATCGAACTTAAAATCCTCGCCAGATACAGTGTTAATATATGAATGAAAGAAACGTTTAACCTTCAGAGACCACATTACATTGGTTGAGGGCACCGAAAGCCGATCAAAAGAATGGAAGGCAGTTCCGAAACGGTACAAATCGGAGATTGAATTTCGTACACCACAAAATAGAAGATACAGTGATTCCATGAAGGCGAACTCCGAATTGTCAATTCGCCGGCCGCTTGGTTTATCGTCGGCGGGAAAAATATAGCTTGATTAAACCCCTCGTTGGGATTGCAGTTTACGCGGGTCTCATCATACGCGCCAACATCTTTACGCAACATTTTTACGATTGTATTCTCAGCTTAATTTACTTTAGTCGATGATTCTCTTCAAATGAATTGAAGTTTTAGACTTATCTATTTCGCGTATAATTTATGTTCAGATCCACACGCACTAAAAGATGGAATTATCTCGGATATTTATACATGCATAGCGGCTGTAATCGTTGTTTGATCACATAACACGTTAGAACGTCGAGAATCTACTAAGAAATTCCCAACTTGCTTAGAGATAGTTCGATCTTACCTTTAGGTTTTTCTGTACTTTGGCACACGATATTCCAAGTGTTATACTTTGGACTCTTTAGCCAATTTGTTTAACGACACGTGACACGTCGATATTTTTTCTCCTACTTTTAAAACCCATCATTTTAATATTTGTACTCTCGAAAAGTCTATTTCGATCTTACTTTTAAAAAATGACATCCTTCATTTTTATTTTTATTATATTTATTTCAATCATAGTTTAATGTAACACTTCCTTCAGTAAATCTCATGAAATATAACCATAAATTTGTATTAAAATTTTATGTATATAGGTTAAACTAAACGTACAAARAATCATTTCAAATCATAATTTCTCAAACATGCCTCAAAATTATCTAAATTAAAGTAAAGGGTGGGAATGGAAATGAAAATTATTCCTTTAGTCTATCACTCACACTAGTTACTCAAAAGAGAGAAAAAAGTAAAATCCAACTCACTAACATTATCATAATTATTTGACAATGGATAGAAGCAATAAAAGTTAAAAAGGGAAACAATTGTGTCATCAAGAACATTTGTTGACAATTGAGGGAAAGTTGTAATGTCACTAGAAAACCTTTTTTAATGCACTCTATTATAACCACACAATTTGAGGGACCTTATTTCAAATCTTTTTTGAGAGACTAGATCTAAAATTGACATTTGAACTGACCAAGATTTTTAAAAACACTGATTATATAGATTGAAATCAGAGGATTACAATAAATTCTCAAGTCTTTCAAACTATATATTAAATTTTGAGAACGCAATGTGAACATAGTTAAGTGAGATATTAACTCATTCTAGTTAGATGTTCAAATTCTCATCCTAGATTTACTGTACTAAAAACAAAAAATATACAAACATAGTTAGACTTCTAATCTAGTAATCAAATTTTTAGATATTTTATTGGTAACTAAATATGGTAGCCCTTCATTATTATTAGGTTGATAGGGCGGAGGGCGCACAACCCCTGCTCCTTTCCTGAGCGTTTCTGACTCTGAAGAGGGAAGAAGAGAGTAATCTAAAAATGATGGATAAGTTAGTCAAAATAATGGATTCTCTTTGGGAGACGGAGTCCATTTATAAGGAGCTGGCAAAAGAGATTCTCCTCCTTTTTTGGGCTGGAAGATCAAGTGGTTGTCTCGTAAGATCAGTGAAAATGTTTATGAGTCAACTCGAAAATTTCCGGATAGAAAATTTTGTCGTCTGGAACCTCGAGTGGGTCCATATTTTCAGAAGACGGATCTCAATAATTGAGGATTTGGAAAATATTAATTCTGTGTAAAAACTAAAAACAAGTCCAGTTGTCGATTTATCGGAATTATTTGACGGAGACAGGCCGGTGGGACCCACCGTTGCCCAGTCAAGGGGAAACTCGCAGCTTCCGTCGTGCCACGGCGGCGATCCGAAGAAATACGGCGGCCATAATTTTCTTGACATAACTTTTTCTATTCCAGTTCCCAAACAAGTAGCTTCTCATAAAAATCTTTTTAGGTTTATGGATTAAAAAAGTTGACTTAACTAATTGGAAGTTTTTTTTTATTTTAATTTATTTAAATAAGTTCAACAACTATGAAATGAGAAATTGAACTATCATACTCTAAAATAGTAATTAATACATCGTCAATTGAATTAGGCTGGAATTGACACTTAATTAAAGTCGTGTTTATATAGTTTGTTTATAATATAGGTTGTGCTAGTGGGTCAATGAAGGCCAATATAAATAGCAAAAGATTTAGAGAGAATATAGTTTAAACCACGATGGCCATTTACCTAATATTTAATAATATCTTACGAATTTCTTTGGCAACCAAATATGAGGGAGTCGGACAGTTGGTCCGAACACTCACGAATATATCAAAATAATAATAATAATAAAATAATTTGGAATAGACTTGTTAATTGTCATTCATATTCGTTGAGTGTTTTGACACAAAATTTATATACAACGGATGTACTTTAATACAAAACATTTTCTACATTTCAAAAAAATTAGTAAGTTAAGTGCAATTATGATATAAAAATGAGATAAAAACGAAAGCGAAGGAATCAAAATTGTTACGTAGACCAAAACAGTGTATAAGAAATCCATGAACTAAACTAAAAAAGAAATTGAAAATATAAAAATTAAATATGTAAACCAAAATGAATAAAAGTAAAAAAAAAATACACGATGAAAAATAGTATTTAAACCATGTATTTATTGCGATATTAAATACACGATCTGCTCCTGCTGCATGTCCTACAACACAAGGCAGTCATTAGTATCATGTCTACGGTGAAGTTGGACGATACGATGGATTTTACCCTCCTTTTTGCAGTGTTGGGAGGGAAAAAAAAATGTTAAAATAAAATTAATTTTAAATTTAGGACAGGATAATTCTAAATAAATTTGTCTTCTGACTTCTGACTTTTGAGAGTGCTGATAGGACAATCCATGTCCAAAGTGAAAATTTTAAAAGTTAAAAAATAAAATGGAAAAGGTAAAAAAATTTGCTCCTTTTTATTTATTATTTATTTGTTTGTTTTTAAAAAATCCCCAAGGATATTGGCATTGTTTGTTTGCAATTGCATGGGTTTTTGCTAAATTCATATGGGAGACAGCCTGTCAATGTTGGGAGCAGAAATGGCTGGTTCCAAGAAGGCCATGCCCAACATTTATTCCTTTGTTTATTAGCTTTGAGTTTTAATATTATTTAATTTTGGATTGGAATTTGGAACTATCCTCAAACAAGTTGCTTAATTTATTTTTGTGCCCTATAAAATGGGGGGAAAATAAGGTGCTTCTCCTAATTTTGAATATTTAGAATTGAACAAGATAATTGTCTGGTTATCTAGCTTGCAGCTTGAGAAATATTTAGTTTTTTAAATCACAATAAATATTAATTATGCTAGTTTTAGAGATGACAATAATTTGTACAAGTTTGGCACTACAGGACCTTATCATAAACGAGGGACAAAAAAAACCTCCGCTTGAAATAGGGTCATAATAGAGAATCCACCCTAATCTTACCATTTTCAATTATTGCTCATAGCTAATTCTCAATGGATGTAAGATTAAAAATTATTTGGAGAAATTAAATTCGATGATAATGTAATTATTTTTTTTAGTTTAACTTTGAGGCGTTGATTCAAATCTTCAAACTTTTGGTTAATGATATATATTTTAACTAATTAAACTCTACTTATGTTGATAATAAAAAATATTATTGAAAGAGTAATAGTACATTTTATTGCATTACATCACTTGGCTTGATTTACCATCATTTTTCATGCATTTAAAAAAATGCAAATGAGTGATGTACTAAAAAAGAAAAATTTCAAATGATTAAGAAACATGCTCTTGTATAATTTAACAAAAATGTAAGTGTAAATGGGCAATAATTATTTTATCCTTTCCATTTTCTCTTTATCTAGAGCTAATACTTTAAAAACTTATTAAGAATATAATAATTAAACGAATACGAATAGAGGAGTACTATCGGATTTGACTTTATGNTACTAACATATAAGGTAGGGGATTGAACTCGCAACATTTTAGTTGGAGATATATATTAATTACTGCAGAATTATGTTCGCTTTGACGTGTATGTTTGGAGTTATGTAGATGCTGTAGTCGCATAATCTGGATCAACGTCATGACAACAACATTCTAGAAATTATTGGACCCGCCACAATTAATGTAATGTCTTGGTGTATGTGCTAGTACATTGAGAGCACCTTTCAAGTTGGCTAATAAATAAAGAAAAAAAGTTTGGGCTAAAATTGATCATTGTTGCTATTTAATTTGAACAATCTATAGAAAAAAGATAAATTACATGAACTTAGATCAATCAAATATTTTATATTTTTATGCAAGGATTCGAAATCCTATGTGGTCGAAGCTGAGTTAAAGTTATCTACTAAAAGTTTTGAACCTATTGTAACTTGATAATTGTAGTTTGGTCAAATCATGTATTATTATCATACTGACAAATATTCTTTTATGTAACAATAGATTGATACTTTTTATTCGACCAACTATTCTCGTGGACTATATAATACTTTGTGAAAAAGTATAAGTAAATAAATGATTTTTTAGTAGACAAAACATAATTTAGGAATTGGTGGTCTCATTTGATCTAACAAATTCACGATCAAACTCGAAACTAAACTCAAATTATAGAGACCAAATTATAACTTTAAATAAGGATGAGGGTCGAATTCGTAATTTAACTTGGACATAACTAAAAATAAGATCAGATCCCAAATTGTGAAAGTATATTAAGGATGGCGTGGTGGATTCCACTCACAGCCACACCCTCGTTCTGCTCACTGTGCCCCCAGCTCAGAAAGAGAGACACTTTCCACCCCAGAACCCATCCCTACAAAACCCCATTTTTCCATAGTTTTCAAGAGAGAGAAAAGAGAAAAAGAAGCATGTGCAAAAACTAAATGTGTCTTCTTCAGGTGGCCCAGTTCACTGCTTTGTGATTTTTCGAAATGACAATCCACAGAAGAGAAACAGTGAGCACGAATCACTCGGTCTCTGCTGGTTTTTGCTTCAATAATGACTCGATTTGTTCGTCGTCTCCTGTTTTTCTAACATTATAATTGGTGGGTTTTACTTCTACTTCACCATTTTTCAATTTCTGCTCTCTGTTTCTGTTTCATTTATTGGGCTGTAACTTTCTCAGCTACCCAAGTTTGACGAGCTTCTTCTTCTTCTTCTACTACAATCACAAACATTGGGTTTTCAGTTTTCACCATTCTGATGTTTCTGAAACAGAGGCTGGTTGAAGAAGAAGTGGAGAAGATCATCGTCTGAAGAATCTTTGATGGGGAAATATGCTTTGGTATTGCTTCTCTGCTTTGCTTGGACTTTTTTATTTGCTGGAGGTTACCAATTGCAAGCCTCTCAAGCCCAAGTGCTTCTCCAGCTGAGGAAGCACTTGGAGTACCCAAAGCAGCTGGAATCATGGACTGATCACAGAGTAGACTTTTGCACGCTCTCTTTTGTTCCTCAAGTTAACGTAACATGCCAGGAAAATGTTGTCACTGAGCTTAGAATTGAGGGTGATGCTCAAGGAAAAGTTGACGAGTTCATTGGTTTTGCAATACCAAATAGAACTTTATCAGAGAGCTTCTCGCTTGATTCTTTCATCACCACTTTGACTAGACTTAACAACTTGAGAGTTCTTAGCCTTGTGTCTTTGGGCATCTGGGGTCCACTTCCGGACAAAATCCATCGATTATATTCACTTGAATATCTGGATTTGAGCTCCAATTATATTTTTGGTTCAATCCCACCTAAGATTTCTTCCATGGTGAAGCTTCAAACTCTCAAACTAGATGACAACTTCTTCAATGGTACTATGCCTAATTGGTTTGATTCATTGTCTAGTTTGACAGAGTTAAGCTTGAAAAACAACAAGATCAAGGATTCATTTCCATCTTCAATCCTGAGCATCGGTGCCCTTACTGAGCTTGACATGTCTGGCAATGAGATATCTGGCGAATTACCGGATCTAAGTCGCTTACACGGTCTAAGTGTGCTGGACTTGAGCTGGAACAAAATAGATTCACCACTGCCTCCGCTACCGAAGGCATTGACTGTGGTTCTACTCGGGAAAAACTCGTTTCAGGGCGAGATTCCGCAGCAGTATGGCCAACTTAGGCAGCTCCAACAGCTTGATGTATCATACAATGCCTTGACTGGCATACCTCCTGCTACAATCTTCTCCCTGCCCAACATTAGCCACTTGAATCTTTCTTCAAATAAGTTATCTGGGTCACTGCCAATCCATCTGAGGTGTGGCAACATGCTTCAGTTTGTTGATATATCTAACAATATGCTTACAGGAGGATTGCCTTCATGCTTGGGCATTGAATCCGATAAACGAACTCTTAAGGTAGATGGGAATTGCTTATCTGTTAATGTAGGGAAACAGCATGCGAAATCATATTGTGATACAGACCATATGCACCAGCACCAGGAGCAATCTAGAGGCAAAAATGCAGGAGTTGTAATGGGTTTGCTTCTAGGTATCTTGCTATCAGTGCTTCTACTTTCTCTCGGGTTCGTTTTATGTAGAAGATGTTGGTCTAGAGGAATATCAGAGCAACATCTACTGCAGAAATCAGTTCAGGATAGTTCAGCAGCAGGGTTCTCATCTGAACTTCTAACAAGTGCAAGTAAGTTCAGCAAAAATTTCATTCATGGTCATTAATTTAGTCTACTGTGAACTATGGAGGTTTGGTTGAAAGATGTTGAGATTTACCATTTCAAAGTTTCCTTCTTGCAGGGTTTGTTTCTCAAGCTGCAAAGTTAGGAATCCAAGGTCTTCCATTGTGTCGATCTTTTACATTAGAGGAAATAAATGAAGCTACAAGCAATTTTCATGAATCAACTATCATTGGTGATGGTTCATATGGGAAGGTAACATTCTAATAATTTGACTTGTTTCTGTCGCATTGACGGTTCGAATTTAATGAATATGGAGCAAGGTCAACCAGCTATGAGTGGCTCATCAGCCAAATAAGCTGAGAAGTGAACATGAGATGGGTTCTGAATAGGAATGTTCAGAAGGGAAACCATGCATTGGGAGTATAAGAATTTATATAATTCATCAGATTGTCAATGTTCAAATAGAAAGTTTCTTCTATTTGAAAGTTACACGTGAAATTTCACTAAACAAAATATGCACATGATCAAGATGATTAAAAATCATAGTTGAATTGCTTTGAATGTCTAGGTATAGTTTTTCTATTCCAATAGAATTCCATCCTTTTGCCCATGTATGTGTACTTAAACTATTCTGAGTCTTTTCTCATAAGTTATAAGCAAAATTCATCCATTTGAAATAGCTCTTGTATATATTATGCCTTTTTGATATGGTTTGCAGCTTTACAAAGGGAGACTGGAGAATGGGACTCAAGTTGCCATAAGGTCCTTGCTTGTATCAAAGAAATTTTCAATCAGAAATCTTAAACTTAGGTTGGATATGCTTGGAAAGCTTAGGCACCCAAATTTGGTATGCCTTTTGGGTCACTGCATCGATGGAGACGGGCAAGAATTCAATGACATCAATGTCTTCCTCGTGTCCGAATACGTTCCAAATGGGAGTTTCCGTAGACATCTCACTGGTAATCTATACACATTTTTGGACCGAGATTCTTTAAACATATTTCAAATTTCACACCAACCTTTTCCCACTTCAGAGAAATGTTCCTCTTTTGTTTAACAAATTATTGAACTTGTAGAGAAGGCTTTGAACTGGTCTGAAAGATTAGCAATTCTAATCAGTGTTGCCAAGGCTGTACACTTCCTGCACACCGGAGTTATTCCGGGTTTCTTCGACAACCGACTAAATATCAACAATATCTTGATTGATGAGCATAATGTGGCAAAGTTAAGTGACTATGGATTGTCCATTATCTCAGAAGAACCAGCCAAATCTTTGGTAGGACTTAACTTTTACTGCTGTTGAATCATCGATAAATGCCGATCATGACTCGTGTTTTCTGTTTGTGTAGGCAAAAGGAGAGGGCCCTCAAGCTTGGTAAGAATCCTTTTTCTTCATTTTGGTTGTTTTTTGAAGAAAATCAACTGTTTCTCACTTGGGTACCTATCTTCAGGCAAATGATGAACTTGAAGGATGATGTATATAGCTTTGGGTTTATACTACTAGAGGCACTTGTAGCGCCTTCTGTATCTGCTAGAAAAGATCCCTCTATACTAAAGGAAATGGTAGGCCATGAAATTTCTGATTCTTGCTATACATAGCATTTGGTTGTCAAAGGTCCAAAAGAGAATAAAAACTCTAATTATGATAGAGGAATGGAGCTTAAGCAATATTTCTTCCAACTGTTCAATTCAAGCTGCCCTAAATGGTTTTTCCATACATACAGATGAGTTTAAACAGCCAGGAGGGGCGGAGGCGAATCATCGATCCAACCATCCTAGCGACTTGCTCGCAAGAGTCCCTATCGACGATTTTTCCCCTAATGAACAGGTGTATTTCCCCCGAGATGAGTCGCCCATCGATGGAGGATGTTCTTTGGAACCTACAATATGCAAATCAAGTCCAAGATTCCAGGGATGGTGATCAAAGATATAGTTCTGCATCACAACAATGAGTCAAATCTCTTCCCAAAGTTGCTTCATGAAACCAGCCTTCCTACTGAAAGCACATTGCTGAACAGCTTTGTCTCAACTCTTTTACATACTATTCATCCTTAGGAAACTCAAATAATTTTCTTTTTCCTCAGAACTTCAATAAGAATGCATGCAGATTGATGTTCTGGACGTGTCATTTCTTGACATTGATGCGAAAGTGTAAATCCCTTCAAAAGATTTTACTGTTCATCATAGTCTTTTCTTGCAAGATTCTTTCAGAAAACTGCCAATCTTACAGGAGAGCGGCTAAGTAGGTGAAATTATACTCCAGTTCTGTGTTACATTCAATTTTATAACCAAATCTCATGTTTAATTTTATAGACACAACTCTAACAGTTCAAGGACCGAATTTAGAATTTAACCTATAACAGTGATCCTCCCATCTGTCTACAACCGACAACGGCCCTTATGTAGTATTTATAGAAAGAAAGAAATGAACCTTCGTATATTTTTTTAGTACAATAGGTAGGGAAGGGGATTCGAACTCCCAACCTCTTCATTGGAGATATATATCAATTATCGTTGAACTATACTCGTTTTGACATTTTGTTGCTTCCTTATTCAATTTACATTTTCTGTTTCCCATATGAAAAGAATTTAACGCATAAAAATTATAAAAAAAATAGTCATTCATTCACATGCCTGCATGCATGATACAACTTAAACTTCAAACTTAGAAAATATAACACAATCGTTATATAATATTTTGACCTACGTGTTAATTGCTTAGATATTAACGTTTTATATATCCCATGCCTTAGTTGCGAGTTCTCACTCTTTTCTTGCATAATATTAGTCGTCAGAGCCATAAATTTAAGAAAATTTTACATTCAAACTTCTATTTACCTATAGAATATTTCAATTTTGAAAATTTAAAGGGGCAAGTTAGAGAAAATTTCAAAATCTTAACCCTTCTTATATAATTTTTTAAATCTAAATTCCATCCTTCTTCACTCTAATTGTTCCAAGAATTCTTATTTGAGCATAAGCATGCTATACTTAACAATTTTCTATGATGGGAGAAGATGATATACTTGGCAATACATGCCACTCAATTATCTCTCCTTCAACCAACACTTGATCCTCACAAATCTTAACTTTTTTGTTTTATCATCACTCATCTATTAAAAAAACTCTAATGTGGTGAGGAATTTACTTATCTATCAAAAGCACTGCCTTCAGAAAAGAAATTAGGAGTGTATTTTGAAGTGATTTTAGCAGAAATCAAAATCACTTTTGTCAATGTCAAAATTACTCCCCTTTCCATTGATCATGCTAGGCAAATTCATCAGTCTCAAACACACTATAATCATGCTAGGCAAATTCATCACTCTCAAACACACTATATACAGTAATTGGATCATTCACCCTATCAAATAAACAGACCTTCACTAGCCAATTGAGGTAGACATCAGGCAAATTTGTCCCTTTTTCTCTTCTTTGCCCCACCAACATTACAATGATTGTTGGGGCCCTTTCGACAAATTCATACACCTCTTGTGTAATGTGGACAAAATTCCTATGCCCTTTCGACAAATTCATACACCAGGGGCCCTTTCGACAAATTCATACACCTCTTGTGTAATGTGGACAAAATTCCTATGGTAAATTTTTGTTGGTGATATCCCTGAATGTGGAAGCCAGTTTGTCCACATTTCGAACGAACTCACATGAGTAATCATTTGATCTACTCAAATTTTCAAAGAAATTTGTCGGATTTCAATAGGCCGCCACCACGAATTCAACCTAGCAAAATCCCTTTACTTTTTTACCTGTCCAATGACCACTAAATCAATCATGGTAGTTAATTTCCATGTATTTTGAGTGTGTATTTCTATTACATTCTCGTATTCTATTGCATATTTATATTTGTCAAGACATGGAACCCCTATGGGACCAGTTAGTAACTACAATGTCATTAGTCAAAGAACACAACTGGATTTCATGACCTCAATAGTTCAAGGAATCCTAGAATTACAGCCTCAAGTATAGCAAGTACAACGTGAGCAACTTCAACTTTCTTTACAGACGTTGAAGTTCATACAAATCATTCGCTTTAAGGCCTATATGTTGCTCAATACAGGTTTTTTCCCGCTATATTTGCTGAAACTATACAACATGCTAACTGTGCATCTCCTTTTTTTTTCCTTTGTACAAAATATTTTGAGATTGGATATGATGGTAGAATGCAATTTGTACCCGAATGATTTTTATCTGTTCTTTTCTGAATTAGGAGCCGCAAGCACATGTTGGAGATGTAATGCCACCAGAAGTTTTTGCCAAGTTTCCCTGGGTGCACTGTCAAGTTCAATGTTGATAAGTTTGTTTTGTTTCCTGTAGTAATCTTCCAGAGGCTTGGTCTGAAGAAAGATAACAGAATTTGTCATGTCGAGATAAAATAATAAAATTAATGTATGGTAGCTTTCTAATTTTGTTTGAAATTACAAAGTTGAGATATAAATTAATATGAATTCAGGATATTGTGTGCTTGTGTATCAAAGGGCTATTTGAATTATATATATACATTTGGGGGGTTGAAAAGAAAGAGTGGTGTGATAAATGTAGATGGGTAAAGGGGAAAACAAAATACAGCACATCCAAACAACATACTGGCTGTGAGAGATGGAAAACTACAGGATAAATATTACGCCAGCAAAAGGAAAATAAAGATCACAGACGAATCAAGATTCCACAAACTTGAGACTTCAGCTATTTCGGCAAGGAGCTTAATGGTCTGTACGTCCATTCTCAAATAAAAATAGGAAAATATTTGGGCTGGAATAAAATGAGATTCCAGGAAGAAGGGTAATGAAGAAAATTGTTGAGAGTGAGACTCTCGAGTACTCTTAAGTCTTAACCAACTTAAGTTGAGCTTTGATTCAAAAAAAATATAATAATAATAAAACCAAAACAAAGAAAGAAACAAGCAAACTTAAGTTGAGCAGGAAGCTATACTTTGCAATGAAATATTAGTGATGTAAGGTGAGGATCATATTGATATAATGAAATACCTGCTCAGCATAGATTTGTAGTTTTTTCTTCCAAGCACCTTCTGAATCTAGTTCATCATTAAGCTTTAGTCAGCCTTAACAGTTTTTATACCATCGTATGTACAACAGAAGCTCGTTTCTCACAAGAATGGAAGAATGGGAAGATAAACTACCCATGTGATTCTTAATGGAAGGAAAGTCGAAGCATCTGAAATTGACAACTAGATCGATCATAGCAAGTTGATCAACAATTTTCTGCTAGAAAAAAGGGGAAAATTAATGAAGGAGAATAGAGCCACTGCCAACCAGTAAATTTACAACTTATGATATCCACGAAAGCCGCAGAAAACAAATGTCCAAAGCATATTATACGAAGGAAAAATGGGACCCTTTCATGAAATTAATGTGCAAACCCATTACCTAAGGCCTTAATTTCATGAAAGGGTCCCATTTTTCCTTCATATAACATGTAGTAATAAAATTACATAATATCATATACACGTGAAGTTTTAGGTATTTTAATATCTTGCAGATATAGCACAAAAAAATAACTACATGATCTTACTCAATTTTTGCTGAAAGCCTCACACAATGAGTCAACAACAATCTTTTAGAACTCCAATTCAAAAGGTTTACGAAGAGCAAAACGGGAAAAGTGGGTGGCAGCCACGTTTAGAATTTACTGTTTTATTTGGTTTCTTTGTAAATGTTGTGTAAGGAAAGTTACAACTCCCTTCGGTAGTTTTTTGGCTTTCCTTGGTGTTCCTTTGTTGTGTTATTTTTGGTACAGACTAGAGTATCTTGTATATTTTGTGTGGTTTCTTAAAAAAGTGTGGAGAGTTAGATGATCTTCTCGAATTGGTCATTTACGGGTTGATTTGCCTTGTGTTTTTTAAAGTTGTTCTTGATAGGGAGTCCAATCATAATCATTATAGCCTGTCTTAACGAGCAATTGATGGAAAACTAGTAAACATGTTCAAGGGATGGCTCAAGTTCATTTGAACTTATTTGAATAAAGAACTTACGGCTTGGTAAAGTGAACGGGGAATTCCATCCAAGATAAACCCGCTTTCACCTTTGTCATACCCATCTTTCAGCCTCTTAGACAGCGAACCGGTTATTATGTCTTCTGGCTCAACGGTTCCACAATTTACAGCCTTCACAATCTACTGCCAAAAAACCCAAAAATAAATATAATATATATTAAAATAAGGTAGGCTCTTGTGAGACGATCAGTCTACAAAAACGCATCTTATGAATAATCGAGACTAGTAACAATTACTTTCTAACTTAGAAGACTAGTTCATTCTGCAATTGTCTAGAAAATTAATCTTAATACAGTTCATGGACTCATGTATCTGGTAACTTGACGAAATACAGTCACGAAGGTGTTGGCAGCAAGTTTCATATATATAATAGTGGTAAGACCATATCAAATTTTAAGAGGGAGTGAACTTTTCGTTTGCATAGCTGAAAGAGAGATTTTAGGACACAACGCATGGTGACATTCTTGTAATTGAATGCGAAAAGAACAATCGAAGATAAAGAATATCTTCCCTAGCAGAAACAATCAAGAAGGTGCAGTAAGCCAATATCTATTTATAGCTATAAACGTATTCCTCAAATTCTTCTGAACTCGTAACGAAGTGTGAATTAGGAAGAAGATGATCCGCAGAATAAGATCAAGAACGCCGCAAACAGCTATAGAATTCAGAGTCGGAACACGGCAAAATGCAAGAAAAAGAGTGGCAACAAGTTGAAAATGAAGTAAAGAATTAGATACCTGCCTATGTAAGAACGAGCGAGGGCTAAGCTCTTGGCGAACGAGGCTGGCCATGGAAATATGAGGAACTGCTAGTAGCTTCGACAGCTTCTCCGCGTAAAGATGCTTCTTCGAGCGCGGGCTTCCAATGAAAACTAACTGCAATTCTCTCGTCGGGAGCGAGCCTTCCGAGTCCTCCACAGGAGCTGCGCGAGTCGATCAAGGCGTGGCTCGTGCTCTGCTCTGTAATCATCGTAGCAGTAGTAGTCATAGTCAAATTGTGGATGAGCTGCAGAGGCAGAGGTCGCGGTAGATATGTGTTGTCGCAGAATGAAACGTCGACGGAGCGGAGTTGCGGCGGCCTCCGCAACGCCGGCAGCCGTCACACGCCGGAGTATGGTTATTGGGCCAACGGGTGAGATTGAATTGTAGAGAGAGGAAATCAGGCTTGGAAACGAGCACAAGAACAAACGTGCGGATGAAAAGAGAACAAAGCAGTGCCTTCCGAACGTCATGTCGACTCTGGTTAGGCAAGGCCCAAAATATCATCCGAAAATATTCGATACGTCGGATTTTATTAATCTTACAACAATCGCTTATAATTATTTGAGGCGTAAGATTTATTTAATTAAAATTAATTGAGAAGAATTATAATTTTCACTAAAAAGTATGCGAGAAAGTATGTCATTGTTATAATGTCATCAACATTTATCTTTTGATTAAAAAGTTATGGATTCGATTTTCTACTTCTACGTATTATTGTATAAAAAAAGATACAGGGCACATACACACAAAATAAATTAAATAATAAATTGAATCACTTTCATAAGCTATTTTTTGTTATTATTGTGTTTTCAATTAGTTAGTAAAAATTTAATAAAGAGAAAAAGGATATTTTTAATTCGCGTAAAGTTGATAAAGTTTGAAAGAAGAGAAGGCAATTTTCATCTCCAATACCAACTAGTTGATTCTCCACCGTCCTTACCAAATCCGAACATGGACATGCTTAAAATTATTTTCTTTCGAACAAAAGAATTATTTATTTTTAGAAAAGTTAAAATTATATTATTGCTATGTTTTTTAAGGCCAATATATTATTGCTTATTCTAGTGATTGTGATCGTTCGATTATCTACCATATATATTGTTCACCAAAACACCTGTGGAGTTCATTTTAAACATTTAATTTACAATTTTTGTGAAACTGGTTATCTAGTTAGAAAGAAAACTCCTCCATTCCAAATCTAATCAATAATCATTTTGTTATACGAACGAATAATCATAAATAAAATAGCTGTGGTAAAAAAGGAGATAAAATAACCAAACCCAACAAATAATTAATTCACATTTATGGTTTGCAGTAAACCGAACCCTAAATTAAACACAGAAAAAATTAAACCCAAGATAATAAATGAAAATCCTAGATAATGCAACCCTAATTTCAGATATAAATCTAAACTTCAGTTACAATAGAAAACTACATGTACAAATATAATCGACAAACAGAACTACCTTTAAAAAAAAAAAGAAAGACTAATAAAATTGCCATCTTGAACTAAATGATTAAAGGCATTATAACCTCTAACTTTGAATAGAAGCCCCCAATATTAAAAAGTGTGTGAATATTATATATATATGGAGTAATAATATTACCTTGAAATTCTCACACGCGTCGTCATCCCATCAGACCCCCTGTTGGAGCATTGCCCGGACCCTGGTCGGAAGGCCGTAAAGGCGGATGAAGCCGGCGGCATCGGCCTGATCGTAGATCTGCCCATTCTCAAAGGAGGAGATATCTTCCCTGTAAAGACTGTAAATACTTCGCCGGCTGGTCACACTGACGGAGCCTTTGTACAGTTTGAGAGTGACGGAGCCGGTGGTGGTCTCTGTGATCTTCTCCATGAAAGCGTCCATTGATTCGCGGAGAGGGTCGAACCATCTCCCTGCGTATACCAACTCTGCATATTTGAGGGCCAGTGAATCCTTGACTTGAATCGTCTCTCGGTCCAGTGTTAGAGACTCTAGCTCACGGGTGGCTGCGAAAAGGATGGTTCCTCCTGGGGTTTCATACACGCCTCTGCTTTTCATGCCCACCAGACGATTTTCCACCATGTCAATTCTGCCAATTCCGTGCTTCCCACCAAGTTCGTTTAGTTTGGTTAGAAGAGATGCTGGTGAAAGCATCTCGCCGTTCACAGAGACGGGGAGACCCTGGACAATTCCTATTTCCACGTACCTGCAGAAGAAAATGCCCAATACCAAAGAGACAAAGGTATTAGTATTACTACATTACAGCAAAGCTAACATTTTTTTGTCTAATTTTACATAAAAGTTTTAAACTTGGAAATTGGATTCTTTTAGGT
This sequence comes from Momordica charantia, assembly GCF_001995035.1. Next base: position 2,917,290 of record NW_019104497.1, read on the forward strand.
ATATTTCTTCTTCTCTTCATACTATTTGAACTCTTCTATTACTACACTTCTAGTTCTAGTTTGAGAGTAGGCAATAATTTGAGAGAGTAAACACGTGGCATTTCAAGAGAAGGAAATTTACTCGGGTTCGTTTGGTGCATCTTCTGGATCTGTAGATATCATGTACATATCCTTTTTAGGTTCGTTTCCTGGATCCTCCAGAACGTCTCCCTTCAGTTATAATATGAGCAAGATAACATCAGCAAGAGATAAAATTCATAAAGAGGCCAAAGCAACCAAATTTTTTGGCATCATAGGATTGACACTAGGAAAGGTAGTTCCCCACATTATTTCCATTGTTTCCCATGCTTTGGTTAACAAATACTTGAAATTGTTAATCTATCGCTAAATGTTTGACCATCAAAAATTCAAATAGGCTGAGGAAGGAGGATTACCTCATGACTAAGATGCCATAAGTTCCGGTCTCGACTATAAATTGATTTCTTTGTCACTGGAACAGGTACATTATGCTTCTTGGCATACTCAATAGCATCTTCTCTACCAGTAATATCCCATCCCCTCCATGGGGCCACCACGTTTAGTTTGGGATTTAGAGCAAAGAAGGTCAACTCAAAGCGTACCTTAAAAATTATACCAGACCAATACAGTTCATCAGATAAAAAGAATACATGAATATCCAGATCAGGGTGTAAGGGCATACCTGGTCATTTCCTTTACCGGTACATCCATGAGAGACGGCATCAGCTCCAACTTCTTTGGCAACATCCACCATGGCCTATTTTTTCCAAATATCAAAATGGAATGGGAAGGAATTACCAAATCAACAAGTAAAAACCATGAACATGATAGATGTGATTCGAGCGTACAAGTCACTTAGAACCATAAATTCATTTATCGTTCAGTAATCCATGTGGCAACGCAAATATTACTTAAAGTTAGCACTTACCTTTGCAATAACTGGACGGGCCATTGAAGTCCCAAGCAGGTATTTTCTTTCATAAATCGCACCCGCACGTAAGCAAGGAAATATGAAGTCTCTCACAAATTCTTCCTTTAAGTCCTTCACCACCAATTGACAAGCCCCACTTGCTCTAGCCTTCTGTTCCAAACCATCCAGTTCCTTTACGCCCTACAAATTGAGGCCCAGAAAGAGATGCATAAAGATCACTTTCATAAGGTTTCCTCAAGTGGAATATTAAAAAACAACAAAGAAGAACCCCCCACAAAACAAATTCACCTATGCTAATTACATACTTGACCGACATCTGCAGTAAAACATACGACTTCACAACCATAATTCTCCCTGCAATACAAACAATAATTAATTCCCATAAGAAGAAATAATTCAGAAGCCGTGAATGAGATACTAAAAAGGGCTGCTCAAATCCCCGGAGATGAATGCAGAAGGAGAATGCACGACGTGGACTAGAGCTCAAAGCAAAATCCAGGCAGTACAAGCAAAAGGGACGGCTTGGAACTCACAAAAAGTCAAATGCACAGACATTCCAACTTAGCGAATAGTTCTTGCGAATGCAGATTTATAGATTCTGCTCTGGGTCATTAGAAAAATGGAAACCTACCTCAGCCAGGGGACGATGACTGATGTGTCTAAGCCACCACTGTAAGCCAGAACAACCTTATTTAATTTCCCCCGCAGACCTCTAGTCCCAACACCGTTGGTTGTTTCTATCTCTCTGTCACTCTGCAGTATTGCCTGAATAACTGTATTCAACAATAATTGAAGTCTCAAAAAGAAAGGACAAAAATGTTCACAAACTCGATGCGTAGGGAATAACACAAAAGCACGTTTTATAAAGCATTAGATCACAGAACTAAAACAAGTAGAACAAAATTACTAACAAAAAATACACCACAAACCAATCTTTTATAATAAAATAAAATATAAACGCAACTACAAACAAAATTATTATCTATTAAAACGGTACGTAACAGAGTAATCCCATGATTAAAAGCTCGATATGATAAACAAAAAACCCCCAACTTCTCCAGCCCGCTTAGAAGTTGTGAACAGAACTACAAAAGAAAAAGGGAGATTAAACGCAGAGCAAGCAACAAGAGGAAACTCACCGCCTTTCTTATTAGATCGCACAATACTAGCCCTGTTACTAGCTAAGCTGTTGCCATGAATTTCACATGTTTTCGCACCCAGCTGCAGCCACGAATGCAATTAAGTCAGTCCAAGAATCAGATATAGCAGGCTGATATTGATAAAATTTATTGAAGAAAATAGAGGGGGCATTATTGATGCAATGCCTCTTGGAATGAATGCAACTTCGTCGGGCCAGACATTCTGCAATAAATCGGCACTGACTCTGAAAATAAAAACAAAATGTGCAATCTCAGATAACATACTCAAAAAATCACAAACCATAGCATATGATTAACAGAACTTAATCGAACTCGAACCATATTCTCCATCATCGACATTACACCGATCCATCCTTCCAAAAGAAAAATTACAAACAAACTCCAAGAAACAAATGAAAAACATTTCCATAAAAAATTTCATTTCCATTTCCATTTCCAATCTTGTCACGAAGCAGGCCAGAAAATGAAGATTTCAATCGAAATACCTGTTTTGGATGAGTGGAAAGCAACAGGAGTGGATGAGAATAGAGAGCCTCCCATTAACTGAGCCATGGCGTCGGCAGCGATCGTGGTGACCTTCGCGAGTCTCTGAGACGAACCTGCTTCAGAGGATCAGCTTCAGATGCTAGGGTTTAGAACAAGTCACGGCCGCCATGTTTATAATGTCGTGAAGAAGAGACGACCTAATGAACACACAGTGAAATCGCTGTTAATCTTGTGGCTTAGCGTCGCTTTCACACATAGTTTATTTTGATCGGACGATTAATTGGTTCTCCAACGACGCTGGAGATTCTCTACTGTAGTCCAAATAATCAAATATTATATTATATTTAAAATATTTCCAATTCCATTTCGAACGTTACAATTTTCTAATTTTTCTTTTATTTTCTTTATCGAAGATTCAAAGTTAACATTATTTTAATCTTTTTAGATTCTATAGTTATTTTTAAAATTAATTAATTACTTATAAAAATCATTTCACCATTTTTAAAGATGATTAGAAATGTCACCATCAACTTTACATTTGCCACTTAGATGCTCTTTGCAGTTGACAGCGTTTGGGCTTGGATTTTCTCTTTTTTGTTCGTGTGGATAGAATTTTGGATGATATATAATATATAATATTCTTTTTATCCTTGTTTATCATTTGATTTAGTTTTTTCGAAATTTATTTTATGTTAAATTATTTTCTTATTATTGCCCAAAAGAAGAGAGAAAAATGATTTAAACATAGATATTAAAAAATGTCTTAATTAATTAAACTAGGTTTATAATTAATATTATTCAATAAAATATGAATTCAATATTTTAAAATACATCCCATATTGTGTTTAGTTTATAAATAAAATATTTTTAAAATAAAAGTAATAATTAAAAAAGAAACTCATCCTAAATAACATGTAATCGTAATCAGAAATTTTTTGATCTCTTTCAATTATGTGTTTATGTAATGGGAAACTCATCCTGGCATGTAATCGTATTTACTACTTATGCATCAGACATTTTCCAATCTCTCTCTAATTACGTGTTTATGTAACAGGAAAATAGTTAATTATTTTACAGAAAAAATAATATATGAATCAATGATTACTGAATAGTTACTTGTAAGAGTGTTTAAAAAACCCGAAAACCCAACGAACCCAACCTAAATCGGTTTGGGTTGGGTTAGATGAATTGTGATTTTTCCAATACGATTGGGTTGGGTTGGGTTTCGAGTTTAACTTTTAAAAAATCGAGTCAACCCAACCCAACCCGAATTTATGCATATATGTGTATTTATCCTCATAGTTATCGTCCCTTTAGTGTTAATCATCGCCCTTCATTTAAAGTTTTCATATTTTATTCTTCTTTTTTTTTATCTTAATCTCAACCATCCATTAAGTTTTAATCCTAATTCTCCGTCGCCGCCGTGATAATTAAAAATAAAAAGAAAAACAAACCGACAACCCAATCCGACCCAACTCGAAAATATTTGGTTGGGTTGACCATCCAATTCAAATCCAACGATTCCTATATATGACCAATCAGAAAATTCTGATTGACCTCAAAATGCCTTCTAACCGACCCAACCCAACCCGTAAACACCCAGTTACCTTATTGAGAGTATTTTAAAAGGCTATTGAATCTTTGACTGGGCCCTGTTGGTCCACACCAGACTTTTAACACCATTGGAGGAAAATAAAGATAAAATAGGATGTAATTATCTTTATATTTATATTTATTTATATGTGTGTGTGTATATTGACATTGACTTGATGAACGTAATTTGAAAATTTTCATATTGTTCATTTTACTGGAAAATGACTATGGGTAGTAAAATTTTGACCTTTTAGTTCTACGGAGGGGTCCAATCAAACTCAAATTCATTTATTTTGGATAATCACTATTAAATTTAAACAACATGTAATGTGTTTTTTTTAGCATATTGAGATTTTCAAGCATTTTAAAATACTCATGAGAGATTTTAGGATGTTCATGAGAGATGACAGGATTCAAGAAGGATGATATCCGTTTGAAACATGAATTTTCCATATTTTAGGGATATTTACTATTAGTTGTTCCTTATTATATTTTTTCACTAATTTTTTCATTTTATTTTAAAATTTATAATTAAAATAAATTAATGTAATTGTTTATTTTAGTACAACATGTAGGAACGAAAATTTGAATCATTATTTTTTTATTGGAATATATACCAGTTATGTTGTGCTCAAGTTAGCAAATTAATGTATTCATTCATTAATAAGCAACTTTTAAGTATATTAACATATTAAATTTAGGGGCTCTTGCAAAAATGACGAAAATATCAGGTAAATAATAAATTTAGCACTAACATTTAGGTATTTTCAAATATAGCAATTTTTTGAGAAAAACAGAGCCCAATTTGAAAAACGTCCAATTTATCCGGTAAGCCCAAAATATGGAGAAGCCCAAGAAACAAAGGAATGTACGTTATATATATCTATAATATATATGATATATTTGTAATATACGTGTGATATACATCTGTAATATATTTGTAATATCTGTAATGTATTTGTAATATATCTGACTACAAATATGTATATGCAATGTACATTCGTTATACTACTGATATAATTGTTTGACATGTTTGCAATATGTATGTGATATATATCTAAATACTACTGATATAAGTGTTTGTGCAATGTGTGTGTGATATACATCTGATATACTACAAATATGAGTGTCTGATATACTACAGATATAAACTACTGATATACGAAGGAGAAACGAGGCCTAATTTTATGCACGAGATCTGGAAGAATAAAAAGGGTAAAATTGAAATAACGAAACATTCCAAAATCATAATTTTAATTTTGTATTATATTTAATAATTTTAAAAAACATTTGAAATATTTTGAAATGCATGCAAGATTTTTGTTATCCAGTGCATTCTCTTAAATTTACACATAAAATATACAAGATTTTTGCTATCCAGTGCATTCTCTTAAATTTACACATAAAATCAACAAATTGTATAATGTTTCTATTTATTTGATTGGTAGGTTCCCTTTCAAATTGATTTTAATTATACATATACAATGGAAAGTCTAAAAATATAATCCAATAAAATGTCACTAAGTATTAAATCTTTATAAAAATCTCAAATTAAAACAACACTTAAAATTAGCATAGAGTATTATCTAAATTGATAATAGAATATTAATTAATTAATTAAGGCATTATGCATAAATACACATAGAGACTGTTTTGAAATAAATATATAATTTTTAGACATTTTCAAATATAAATATTCTCAAACATTATTATAGAATTTCATATCAAACAAAATATGATATCTAAAGATACATGCATCTGTCAATCATAATATAGCTCAGGGAGTTAAGACATGTTTATCAAAACCTTGAGATTGAAAGTTCGAATCACTGCCCCAACATATTGTATTAAAAAAAATTAAATAAAGATACAATCATTTAAAATTTCAGACATTTAAAATGTTGAGCCTCTGCAGTATTTTGTTACAAGCCTATAATAGAAATGAAGATCCACGATCATCAAAAGATTAATGAAACGACGATGGCTGCTTCTCCCTCATCCCTGCAACTCGATCTCTTTTGCCTTTCAGTTTCTTTGTAGGTGAGTTAACTTTTGCAGACTTGAATAATCGAATCCTCATCATGTCTAGCAACCGCGATTGAAGATGGTTGTTCATCTCCATCACTTGCTTTGTAATTCTGGAAGCCCACATTTGACTTTCTAAACTTGTTTCTACTTTCATCTGTATTGCTGCTGATGTCCCTTCTGTCTGAACACAATGGAAGAGGAGAATTCAGAATGGTAGTATGATAATATAGGCTGCATTTTGTTCACGTGACCCAACTAGCTATATCAAGCCCACATTGAAAGAAAGAGTGACCTTCATATCAAATATTTGCTGATTCAGTGAGTCGTTACTTGAGAACCTGATGGAATTCCAATTTTCCTCGAGGGGATGGAGCGGGGGAAAGAGAGGTATCGTGCTATTCAACAAGTTGGCTGGCTGAGGATACTTGTCGAGTGATGACACGGAGAAATGATTCAAGGCTCTCTTACGGTTTGACATTGAGATCAGGGATGGCCATGGAATTGCTACCAAGTTGGTTATTCTCCCTGTTAATGAACAAAAAACAGTAATCCAATGCATATTCAAAGATCCCAAATTGACCTTCTGAAAAGAAAAGGTTCTGTATATGCAATCTCAGTTGAGTTCCAGTTTCCAGAATTACAGATATAACCCAAGAACGTTTTTATCTTCAAAAGCCAAAAGGTTGGCAAGTCAGATGCCATTTACAAAAAGGCAGGAAGTTCATGTTCAACAAAAAAGAAAAGGCATAACTAAAGGAGAATGACAACTTTAAACTACCTACTGGCAAAGCAGATCAAGTTATTACCTTTCTTGTGGTCAAGCTTTTGTATGATCCTCTGACTGCTGATGTCCCATATGCAAACAGTGCAGTCCTCAGATGTGGAAATTAGATCCATCCGACTGAAGGCCAGAGCAGTAATAGCTCCTCTGCATTGGCGAAACTTAAACATGAACTTTCTATTGAAGTGTATAAAGGAAAGGCATAACTAATGGACTTGCAATCAATTGTTGGTTAAAGGAACGAAAACACTAAGTTGCAAAGCAGCCAATACTATGTTAATCTTCTGTCAAAGCTAAGATAGTTTGAAGGAAAAAGCATTCTCTTTGCTCGGATAGTAATTAAAGAAAATAGAAAGACAATAGTAGGAGTTCCAAAGATAACAGCAGAAAAGGAAAGTCATACTACAATCAACACCCATAAATTTCAAGTACCATATATTACTTGTGTCCTTTTGGAGCAAGTAATTGGTTATCTTTCATGGCAATGCAGTTATCTACTCCAAATTCAAGCTTGCTAGCAAAAATTTGCCCATCCACGCTCCCAGAGAACAATAGTTGCTCAGTTGGATGAAGAACAATAGCAGTGATCCCTTCAGTATGAGCTTGAGATCCCATAATCATTCCCGAAATCAGATCCCAAAACTGCAACCCAGAAAATGTTAATAAATTTTATTATAGATCAACAGTTGGAATTATAGATAGAATGTTACTGTTTAGCAACCTTTAAACTGCCATCGAGGGAGCTTGAAATGATTATTGACGTGCAGACAGACATAGCAAGTAGACCAGTTAAAGATGACTTATGTTCCATGAGGCAATACAAGATTGGCTGTGAGCTTCTCTCATGTTCCACATCCAGCAAACTTATTGCAAAATTTAAAAGGAAAATCTTGACCATGAAAAGCAATGATTTAATAAAAGAATTTGCAGTGGCATTGTGAAGGGAATACATTTACCAAATCATGGACCAGACGCAAATCATTCCGTCTGCTGAACCGGTAATGAGAAACGAATCGTCCCAAGAAAACAGGATGCATTTTATGGGTTTACGATGACCACTCCAAAGCTTGAGCAATTTACCACTACCCACCTACAAGTTGCCTCAACCAAATAGATTCGAGGTGAAAATTGGGGAATGGGAAAATTTAACCTCTAAATGAAGTATATGCACATAATACATATCCACATACATGAGCATTCATGAATTCTGGATAAGAGAGAGAGAGAGAGAGAGAGAGAGAGAGAGAGAGAGAGAGAGAGAGAGAATGTCGGCTAATTACTAACCTCCCAGAGATGAATATTTCCTGAAAGAGCTCCACCTGCAAGATATACTCCGTCCTTTGTCGAGGCAAGTGGTCCAATGGGCTCCAATGGATAGCTCCTAAGAGGAGGTTGAGGCTGAAAATCACAATGATTAGGCCAAATACTGTTAAATCACCCCTGCTAATCTCCTAAGAGGCAATTCGGAAATTAACAAGTGGATTATCAATATTAATTAGGAGGATTTAACAGAGTTTGAACTCAGGAACTCAGGACTATAACAACAAAAATACTCCTCAAGTTCAAAAATATAGTAAACCGTCCATGATCACTCAAACAACTGAAAGCAGAATAAGATTTGACCACAAATAATGGGACATTGGAGACCTAAAGTTTGCAAGTAACAAAAAATGTCTATTCAAAGAATCGGCTGGATTCTAATTGATTAATCAATACCTTGTTGAGGGACCAAATGAAGATGGATCCACCGCCAACGGACCCTTCCTTACGAGTCTGAGAAGCAACAAGAAACTCATTTCTCAAGCAAATCAAACCATAAGGAGGCGAAGCGCAAGTCGGAATATGAAGGAGAGTATCGCCTGTTTCCACATCCCAAATAGTGATCCCCGATCCCATGTTCTTATCGCTGCACACAGCCAATGCTTCTCTTTCGCCTCCATTACCCATCTCCCGAGGTTCTGAGAGAGGAAACTGGAAGCAGCAAAACTCCCCCATCAATGGAGGCTATGCGAAGGCCGATTGCTGAATCTGACGCCCGTCAATTGAAAAAGACAAAGTTAGTTCAAAATAACTTTAAACTTTCGGTCCACCTTCCAATTTTGGCATTGAACTTTTAGGGATCGAGGAGCGAAAAAAAAAAAAATCTTCTTGGAGCTAGTGAACTCCATGCAAAATCAATGGCATGCCCGGCGCCGCTCGAACTTCTCTGAAATCAAGAAAACTCCCCGGTGGGTGTGTAACGAATCCAGACAAAGTACCACGTTGGTAAGAAAAATGGGTGATTCGTTCTTCATCTTGTTAAATTAGAGTTCAATTTTGTTGGGTCGGCGAGGAAAGCAAACAAAATCTCAAATCAGCGGGGGAGGGGGGATTCATGATATATAAAGGAAGACAATTATTTCCAGACCTTTTAGATTAAAGCAAAACTGTGAGGGCATACTTGACGTATGAGATACTAATGAACTGAGCTCAATCCATTTATGTTTCTTCCTTTTTTTCAATAACTTCGCTAGAAATCCTTTACTTATCTATTTTTGTATTTCTTTCTTGATATATGGAAATTAAAAAAGGAAAGTAGTAGAAGGCGAGTGAACGATGAAGGAGATTACAAGGTTGTGAGTTTTACGATAAACAAAAAAATGGGTGTTGTGGGGTTCTATATCCTCGAGCTTGCATGAGGTTAATTGTTTGATATGAAAAGCAGTAAAAGAAAGTAAGTTATGAGCTGTAGCAAGGGAATTAAAAATAAAGGAAGGATTGCTACAAGAAGAAAACCAATAGAAGTGAGGATGTGATTGAATCTCTTACCTTTACCGTGGAGCTATACTAAGTAAGGAAAATAAATTCGTGCTCCTCCTTAAATGAAATTAATAGTATTTATGTTAAAATTTCAACGCAAATAATGAAAGTAAAATATTAAGAAAAAGGACATTACTATTACATGGGGAATTATTGAGGAGAGAGAATTTAATTCCATAATGGTTATTACTGTGGACTTTGGAAAGTTTGGTGGTAATGAATGAGATGGAGGAGAGAGAGTAATTTGGGATTTCATCTCACGGTGAAATGGTGAAAAGTTTATGAGATCTTATATCATTTTTATTTTAAAATATAGATTTATATGAATTATAATTCAATTTATCAGGGATATCGAATCTAAATAATTTAAGTTTCAACTCATTAAATACTTGAACTAATATGACCAAAATTGCTTTGCTATGTGTTTTGAGATTACTCGACACTTAGTATGACCATATTTATCATTCTATACATTTTGAGATTACTCGATGTATTGATGTATGGTACGACGATGATTGTTTTGCTACGTATCTTTCAACTATTTGATGCATAGTATGACCAGCTTCTTCTATACGTGTGGGAGTATAGCCTATACATACCATGACTAGTTTGCTATGTTATATGTGTTGAGTTGAGATTACTATAGATCAGTATGACCAATTTTGGATACAAATTAATGATGTGTTTTCTTAAAAAGTTGATGAGAAAAACTCTTACCAGTAAACATTAAGTTAATTATTTGCTGACGTATTTACAAAGTATTTCAAGTTCTTTATCTCTCGAAATTTTCGCAACGTTTTCATAAATTATAATTTATTGCTAAGTTTGTTAATATGATTTCTTAAACAATACTTTTCTTATAAACTTCTACCACTTATTGAGCTCGTCAGCTCATTCCTTCATCTTTGATTTTCTACTAGGTAGCACATGAGTCTCTAACCAGCCTGTTGAGATTTGCCATCAACCCGGTATAGATCGCATATAGCCATATATTCTTACATATTAATACATTATTGTTAGTTTTGTCTATGTAATTAATGTGGTTTCAATGATGTTGTATTGTATCAAAATTTCCATCGTGATTTGATTATTAAGTCCAGGAGAAGGATATCTTCTATCGATGGAATCTATTTGATTTTGATTTATGAAATTAGTTACGAATATTGATAGAAGAGACACATTGATTGTTGTAAAGATCATATATTATGTAGTGTAAATATTTCTTTCTCAAGTATGTGTTATCTATTTTTATCCGCCAAACATTTTGTGATTTTACTCCAATCAAAATTTTCTAGTCATTATTTAATTTTTGAAATGTTAGATCAGTTCATTTTGGTCATTTTGGTTTAACAATGCATCTCATAACTATTTGGGATCTATTGTGGATGAGTTACATATCAAGTAATCTGGTGCAGGTCGTGTCATCTGTATGGAAAAAAAAACCCCACCAATTTCATAAATTGAAACAACAGTTATAGTTTCTTAGTTTAAGAATATTTGAGATGAAAATTCCCACCTATTGATATTGCAGTTAAAGTCACTTTTAACTGTTTAACCGGTTGAATCAGGTTAAAGGTGGGGGAATGAATGATAATAATTTGAAATATATATATATGACATCCTTTTGACTTGATGGGAAGATAGTTTGGGTCACGTGTCGAGTTTGTGGTGAATCTTGAAGTTTGCAGAGCGAAGAGGGGCGGGCGATTCTCAGTTCTCTCTCTTTTCTGTTGGAGACTTTCAAGCCGAGATCTGTCATCTCAATAGCTCTAGTTTAGATCTTAATCACTGAAATGGCCGGTAAAATTGCTGATCTCACTGTCTTTTCTTCTGCATTTTCGTTTTATCTTGTGCGATGGCCAGGTACTGCAACCGCCACCGCCGCCGCCGCCGAGCAATCTTCAAGCCCATGGCTCGCTACAAACCCTAGCAAGAGATGGGGAGAGCTCTTCTTTCTTTCCTACACTCCGTTTTGGCTCACTCTTTGCTTGGGAATCGTCGTGCCTTTCAAACTCTACGAGGTGTGCCCTCACCGCCTCTTCTATGAAATTAGTTCAATCACACTGATTCTTTTAATTTTTATTGCTGCATTTCGATGGATCTTGGAGGCTGGGTGAAATTCTTGAAAGGGTTTGATGTGTTGACTTTCTTTGTTCTTGGGGGGTTGGATGTTTGCTTTTTTATTTATTTATTTTCTTTTTTTCTGAACTGAAACTTAGTGGCGTCTTCTTTTTGTTCATGCTTGAATAAGGAAGGAATAGCGCATGTTCTTGATTTATCCATTTGGGGGTTTTACATCTTTCTTAATCGAGTTCCATCAATCTGTGGTTGTTGTACTTTGTACTCTGTCCAACATTTCGATTTCTTCATTTCTATTCTATTAGACTTGAATTACCTTTTTTTTATGCTGATTGACAGAGTTTTACAGAATTGGAATATTTGCTTCTTGGACTGTTAGCAGCACTTCCTTCTTTCTTGATACCAGTGGTGTTTGCTGGAAAGGTACAACCATCAGTTAATTGTATGGGATAAGAAGATTTGCTTCTGCCTTGACCGCGGTTGTCTTAGATTCAAGTTCTTTACCACGTCATCTTCACTTTGAAGATAAAGCAATATTGAATATTAGTCATTTAAAAAAAAAAAAATCTAGGCAATAGAAGACAAAGAAGAAGGACGACGTTTCAATGCATCACCCATAACTTGAGATACACAAATTAATTTTATTTACTCGGAATTGGCTGCAGGCTGACTGCAAATTACCTTGGAAAGAGCGTTACTGGGTAAAGGTTAGTGTTCTACAATTTTTGTGTTTGTGTGTTACTTCTTACAGTTCAATGGTTCAGAAGCAGATGCTATTATCATTAAAATAAATTGAGTTTGGTAAATGAGAAGTGGTTTCTTTGGCTACAATCTTTATTCTTCTTCTCAAATGTTTTCTCGACCAAGATCCTGCTTTCCGATGGTCAATATTTCCAATCAATTATGATGGGCAAGAATATATTTCAACCTCTTACCTGGTACTTTTTCCCTCCATGAGATTTTGGTCTCTCTCTGATCTACAGCTCCAACACTCGTTGCTGCAGACCCTTAGGCTATGAAAATGTCGTCCACATCAAACTTTACCCCTTTTTGAGCTGTTGTTCATTTATATCGTAGATGAAATCAAGATAACAACGCAAATTTCCAGAGAAATATTAATCTAAACAAATCAATCCTCCCGATTCCGAGTATGGAGAGGCTGTGTAAGTCGAAAAATATTTCAGTTCTTTCCAAATAATCAAATGCCTGTAGTTGTTTTATATCATTTAACTGTCAAACCCGATACCACCAATCAGTTTTTTCACAAAGGTTTGTTTCCTGAACTCAACAAAATAATTTTTTTTCTTCTTCTTTGTGGCAGGCTAGTCTTTGGATTATTATCTTCAGCTACGTTGGGAATTACTTTTGGACCCACTATTTTTTCACGGTTTTGGGAGCATCTTATACCTTTCCATCATGGACGATGAACAATGTAAGATTGAAAATTAAAAGGTAATCAGAAAAACAACACAGCATTGCCTACTACCTTTTCTAATAAACAATTGGTTAATTGCAGGTACCACATACGACCTTTCTTCTTACGCATGTCTGCTTTCTGTTCTATCACGTCGTATCAAACATGACTTTGCGGAGACTTCGACATTCTATTGCGGACTTGCCAGAGAATATTCAATGGATGATGGAGGTTACATGGATTTTTGTACTCTCATATTTCGTTGCATACTTGGAGACTCTGGCCATTTCTAATGTAATTTTCACATCTTTCTCCTCTTGTGTTGTCGATAAATATATTGTCTATCTGTTGCTTTTCCATGGTCGTAGATCATGTAATTTCACATTTTTTCCCGTCCAGTCAATAAATTTATTTTCTATCTGTTGCTCTTTCACGATCATGTAATTTCACATATTTCTCCTCTTGTATAGTCGATAAACATCTGTTCTATCTGTTGCTTTTCCATGTTTGAAGATCATGTTGGGTGGTGAAACTAAACTAAATTGCTACTGAGTATGTTTTCTGAAACTATTTCCAAAACGCTTTCTGATGTATGTTTTGAGAAACCTTTTTTTACTCTTATGTTATATTATATTTGATTTTTGTATTCCCGTTGAATAATATTAGGTTTTGAATTATTATACAGTGAAGAAATTGTTCATCATGAGTGGTTATTTGGTACTCGTCTTACTTTGAATCTTACTCCGAACCTGTGCAGTTCCCTTACTACGTATTTGTGGATCGGGATTCAATGTACAAATTTGGGTCATTGTTTTATGCGATCTACTTCTGGGTCAGCTTCCCAATGTTCTTGAGGTAATAATCTCAATCCTAGTGCCTTAATATGTATATACCATTTTGCTTATTATAAGAAGAAACCACAGAGTCTGCCATTTTTCCCTTCACCACTCTATCTTAAAACAATTGCCGACTTTAGAACGCAGACAGAATTGCAATAAACCAGATAAGGGAAGAAATAGTACGATGAGTTTTCAAATGCAGAACTTATAATTTTAGAGGGTACCCGAACTTTTCTGATTGTAGTTATGCTGTTGCCATTTCTATTGCCCAAACATTTTATCTTTTCTCAGTAGTTTGTACAGTGGTGTTGTAAGTTGCAATGACTTGTACTTGTAGAAAAGATTAAGGTCCGAATGAGGTTGATGGATGCTATGCTACCACATCCAAGAGACTGCTATGTTCCGAACTTCATGGCTCTATAACCACCCTTTACAATAGTCAAAATTTCATTAGAATATCCAATAAACATGAAGACATAGTGGCATTACAAAGCATGCTATTAAAGTAAAATGTGCAACAAAAAATGGTCGTGTTGGAGACTCAAATTACTTAAAGTAGAACTAGAACTAGAACATTTAGTTCCTGGTCCTCTCCTTTGCTCCAGCAAACTTTGAGAACTTGGATGTAGAAGAAGAACCTGTCCTTTTGATTAGTTTCAATTTCAACTGCTTTCGGCTTCCCTAGCAACTTCATATGCTGAAACTGAATTTTGTATTTAGGAACTGATTTAAATCTTTTAAAATAAAATTCTACTTGTTGATTCAACACAACAGGATTGATGAGAAGCCTGGTGACCTTTGGGACTTGCCAAGAGTGGCTATTGATTCTCTAGGAGCAGCAATGTTGGTTACAATAGTACTTGATTTGTGGCGCATCTTCCTGGGGCCTATTGTGTCACTTCCACCGAAAAAGCAATGTAATCAACCAGCAGGGCTGCCATGGTTTCTTGGACAAAGCAAATAGAACTTCATAACTCATTTGCTACTAGTGTTAATGATGGTCTGTGTTGTAACCAAGGTTAAAATGTTAGAAATGTGTTGATGGATATTTGGAGAAAAATTACAGAAATTAATAAAAACTATTTCGATTAGTAGATAAAATTTTGATCTTTAACGTAATTAAGATATAATTGATCACTTTTTATCAATCAAAATGTGAAAATATGAGTAATTTATTTATGAAAATATCGATGTCGATAAAAATGTCTGTACAAGATAACAAATATTGATGAAAATAATTTGAATTAATAAATTGAAGTTTAACGTTGCTTAATTTTATGTTTTACTAATAATTTATAACAAAATCTAATTTTAATTACATAACTGAACAAGATATGAAATATTGATATTAATTAAATTAAATAAATGAATTTAAATTATTATTATTATTATTATTATTATTATAAGAAATAAAGATATAAAGAAAAATAGAAAAAAAAAACACACGGCACAGACGTTTAAAACAATGGTTGTAACTAGTCTTTACGGTAATTGTAGTTCTCTTTTGAACACTGTTGACTTCATTATTTTAGAAAATTTCCGTTTACCAATGATTCTCAAGCTGTTGACTGGTGAATGTGATTTTTCTTGATTCTTCCAATGTAGTAAATACAGTTCAAAAAATTTAGTATATTCTTGATTTATCCATTTGGGGATTTGACATCTTTCATAGTAGTTCCATATTTAGTTGATAATTTTCAGAAAGGTGGGATGCAATGAACCATGGGGTCTTGTTGGATCACTTCTCAATTACCTATTAGACGATTTCTTCATTTCTATTAGACTTGAATTACCTATTTTTGTTCTCTATTGTAGTTGGTAATTATCAATCAATTATTATAGTAGCACTTCCTTATGTTTTAAAAAATAATAATAAATACACAAATATGTTTTTTCTTTCTCCTTTTAACAAAAAAAAATATATACAAATATGTTAAAAGTAATATAAAATTAAATAAATATTCAACTCATCAAGCCATGTCATCATTCCGAATGGAAGCTTAATTATTGGACTTTTTAAAACTATTTTCTAAAGGTCAGAGACTAATTTGTCACTTTTTGAAACTAAGTTAAAAATTAATAGATAATATTATCTTCATGGTTTCCATAAAAAGCTATTACAATAAATGATAAATTTCCTTTTATCTATTATTATTCTTAATAGTTTATCAATCTGGGCATGAATAGTTTATTAGGGTGTTGATGTTCTTATTTGAACATCTTGTTCGACACACCTTTGGCTAATTTGATTCGATAGTGTGACGTCTGACTAGAGAGAAGAGGTATATGAATGAACCGATACCACATTCGAATGAGAGGAATCTTGAGACCATGGAAGAATAGTCAAGAAAGACTTACAAAAATTGATAGACACTACCTATACCAAAAAGATGTAGATGTAGTTAAGCGTGCTTGGCTTGGAGCAATCTTCGATTGGGTTCGTGTTGGTCTGTAGGAGTAGTCTACGCTCTTCTAAGTGGCTCAGAACTTGACGGTCAGAATAGTGTATTTAGAAAGAATTTAAGAATAGAAGTGATGTTAAAAGTTAGTTTAGAAGTATAAAAGATTTTGACTACGGACTCTACACCTAATGGGGTCTCATGGTCGGCGCGGTCTGTTCTTGAGCTGGTGGTAGGTGTTCTAGGACAGATCGTATCAGATAGAGCCTATTCATCCACTTGACAATGTCTGCCAGCCAAATTTAAACTTCTAAAACTCTAATCCTTGCTTGCATGGAGGTTCGAATCAAACCTTTTGCTTAAAAACAGATACAATCTTTGTTCTTCACATACTGAGCTAAACCTAAAGAGGTTCGAATTAGACAACCTTTTGCTTAAAAACAGATACAATCTTTGTTATTCACATACTGAGCTAAACCTAAAGGTGGTATATGTTCATGCCAATCAGCACGACAATTTCTTCTCATGTTCTTTACAAAAGTTGGTTAAATTTTTTATATTAATTAAGCATCACCAGATCAATCACTCCTAGCATCTCAACTTTCCATTGCATCACTCTTTAAATGCGGAAATGGCCATTTAATGTAGATAAAATCAAATACCTCTAGAAAACACAAAGTATATGCCAAATGTTATCAATTTAAATAAGCAAAATTCACTCATACTAGTATGAAACATAATAACTGTGGATTATTTCCATGACCTCTCTTCAAAATCAGTAGAAACAAGTACGGCAAAACTGACTGACTTCAAAGCAAATATAGATGGAAATAAAAATATGTCAAACGACAATTAAAGTTTGAAGAGCTAGAATCGAGAAACAGACATGACAGTTAACAAATAATAAAACATCTTCCCCAGACTCCGGAACATCTTTGAAGCCACATGCTCTCAATTCTTGACGAAAAGCTCAAAATTCTGCAAGCAGTTGAGAACAATAGTTACTATAAAAGATGACGGATTTAAGAAATGGTATAACAGGTTTCGAGTAGCTTTTATTCAACAGAACATTTGGAACATAAAATTTAAATAGCTTATGTGCAAAAAAAAAAAAGTACTTACAAATTTTGTTGAAGGCTACGATATCACAGCTCTGGACGTACTCGTTAATGGGTTCAACTGTCAGACATTCCTCAATGAGAGTGTCAACAGACACAAGGTCATCCACAATTGTGAGCATTATCTGCAATTTCTTAATACCATATCCAACAGGGACAAGTTTGGCTGCAATTTAAATGAGAAGTGTCAAACAAATTCACAGGATATAACAATCAATTACATTTACACAATACTAAAACAGTAGATGACAGTTTATGTTGACACGATAATGATTTTGACAACTATAAAACGGGATTTTAAGGATTCTGGGTAAAAATTTACGTTGCATCCTCCTCTTGCTAAGCAGTAGACTGATATGATGGAGATAGAAGCATAGAAAATAATGTAATGCATGCAAGGCCACGGAGAAACAAAGATTGCCATCCAATTAGAATCATGCAAACAACATAAAGAGGAAAGCAGGTTCCTTCCAACATTATGAAGAAATATCATAGCCTATAAGCTGATAAAAGGGAAAAAGAACATACATGCTCCCCAGAGCAAACCTTCCATCTCAACGCTTCTAACAGACTCTTCTAGTTTCTTCATGTCAGTCTCATCGTCCCAAGGCTTAATATCCATCAGAACTGATGACTTACCAGCTGAAAAACGAAAGAACCAGAGTAAAATCAGGTAACAAAGGAATTTTTTTTTCTCTTTTAAACAATGAAAAAGAGAGTTACATAAAATTACTAAGAAAACTCACACTCCTTCTTCTTTGCAGAAGCCTTGATAGCAGCCGCACGCTCCTCAGCAGCCTTCTTTTCCTCTTCAGTCTCTTCACCAAAGAGATCGACATCATCGTCATCGTCGTCATCATCAGCAGCAGCCTGATAATTTTTTCAGAGCACACCAGGTACGTAATTATCAATATGGAAATATAGAAAATCTTACTCTAAAAAACAAGGCAGATCACAATGTCTCCCCTCGCGTAAAAGCATAAATTACACGTAGCACGTAGAAATAAGAAAACATTAGGTAACATTTTCACCTTTGCGTCTGCGGCCGGTGGGGTTGCAATTGCTTCCGCCGATTGGAATTTAACGCCAGAACCCTCTCCAAAAACAGCACTGCAAAACCATTATCAAATCCAGTGGTTATATAACAAATTATTAGCGAGAACTACCATAAATTCCTGCAAATCAATTTGACGACTTACGAAACTCTCAAGAGCGCTGCGATGTGATTGCTCCACCTAGACACGTTGACATATTCGCCGGATACGGGTTTGGAGAGAGCTTCGTAAACGGTAACGTCATCCTTAGATGGCTGATACCTGAGGATGATAATTCCTCAAACATATAAAAACCAGATCCACAGAATAACTGCTAAAACCCATCACTTTCACTCCCGATACTTTTAGAACTTTCTATGAACAAAATGTCGAAGCAAACAAACAGTAACAATATGATAAACTAACCCGCTAATGTAGCTACGACTAAGCAGGTACTCGTCCAGTTTCTTCAAACCGGCTGCGGACTTGACATCATGGAGTGCGACCGCCATTTCTAACTGATGTGATTTCTCTGTGTTCAACAATTCCAATTTCTAGTTATCTGTTCGTAACTCGTCGAGAATAAATTCGAGAGACGATTCGAGATGAGGGGATCAGAAGCTTACCGCCGGCAAGGGAGGCTGGAACTCACGATGCGTGCTGGATGCCGAAATCGCTAAAGCCTGTGGAGTCTAGGGTTCCAGCTCTGTGCAATATATAAAGGAGAGGGAAGGGCGTGATCTGCTGCGCCGCATGTACACGATTTAATTTTAGGTGCTCGCAAATTTATTTATAAATTTGATTAATCAACCCAAATTTATTTAAATGAGATCCAGAAAATCACTTTTTGTCTTCTTTGCCATTCTTATGTTTTTAAAATTCCAAACATACCCCTTGTGAAACGTCTGTATATCGTAAGTTTCGTGAGTTAATTTCTTCATTCTTTTCTTTTTAGTTTCGTTTATTTATTATTTACTATTTCTTAAATATTTCCTTTTAATGAGTGAATCTTCTCTCTTATTTTTATATTTTTATATATTTTTTAAGTATAACACATCTATGAGTGTGATTCAAAACCTCTTAGACATATATGTTAATTACCGCTGTTTAAATAATTATAAATTTAATTTTAATATCTCTTCACATCTCTAATTTCTAATGAATTGAAGTCATCTAATTTGGTCATTTTTATCCATATGATTGTGGTTAAAAATGCAATTAGTATGAAATTTAAATGAAGCTCTTCGATGATTTATATATTTTTTAATTCATGTCATACATTTTTTTAACTAATTTGCTATTGCTTAATGAGTTATCAACCTAGAGAAATGTAATAAACTACCAATCAATTCAAATTTTTATGTCAATTTAAATATAATTCAAGTGAATAAAGATAGTTATACCCGTCACAAGATCCATAGTTAAATCTCCTATTCTTGTAATAGTTGAACTAAACAAAGTATAATTTTACTATTTCAAATTTCAAATATATAATTTCAAAATTTTACATCCATCTTTAATAATGATAATAAACGTGAATGGTAAAAATTTTGCATCATATTTTTGTCAATTCATACTATAAGCTTTAGAAGTCCAATGACTACAATAATCAAAGAGACAAAATCGTGTTACAAGTGTTAATATACTTTGAAGATAGAAAATCAAAATCAATATTATTCTCACGCCCTCTACTGGAACTTCCTTCAATCAACCATTTTCTTTCATTCAAATACAAATGCTACTATTATATTTAAATTTTGCTCTTATAAATTTAACTTAGAGCTGTACATTTTATCCTTTCAAAAAATTCAAAATAAAATAGTTGATTTAGAAGTTGGTCCAAATTTTTATACCAACTTAAACCTAACTCAATTGGTTAAGATATCTATTTTCGAATAAAAAATCGGAAGATTCGAAACCCTCCCTTTATCGTTGAACTAGAAAAAGTTCAAACTTGTCTCCTTGTAACGTAATATTATAAAAGGAAAAAAAAACAATGATATTATAATATCGTTGAGACTATAAATATCCTATCCATACATCTTCCATCAAACCAAGTCCACCGAATCTTTCCTTATCGCTACTACAAAATTTCTTATTCTCAATATGAACAAATACCTGTGACCAAATTGGGGGTGGAAAAGAATGCATTCCAAGTAAACTCAACTTACAGCAAAAAATATACCAATTGAGAGAGAGAGAGAGAGATACAACCATAAAGACAACGCATCCCAGTAATTAGACATCAGAAACTAATGGAGCTTTGCCTGTTTGGAGGGGCAACACACTGCCAAAATGAACGATACGTGGGGATACTCGCCGCTTCAACCCCAAGGGCTGAAAGGTTGCGGCCATACTCCTGCAGATAACATTGACACACAAAATTCATCCAGGTCGCAGGATTCAAGAACAAAAAGTTGAAGATCTTGAACATGAGGGAATTAAGAATACTAAATAAGCATTTGATAATGATTTTGAAGATTTTTTAATTCACTAGTACCTCCTAATGTGTGTTTTCTATGCGTCCACTGTATTTAACAGTCGAAAAAGGTAACAGCTTTTGCATTTTTTCACAGACTAAGCACCATTTTTACCTAGCAAGCAATTATAATCACAATAAAGATATATTCATACCTGAATATCAAGAAAGAGTTGCATGCAAATCTTGTCAGTGTCAGAGACGTTATGGTCCGAAACATCTGAGCTTGCTCCGGCTCGTCTTTGAACTTCCTGCCGGATTTTCTGGAGTGACGAATCTGTTTTCCTAGCCTGCCCATGAACGACACTGTAAAAATAAGACACACATAGATAGGTACAGAGGTGGGGGTGGGGGGGAGAATCTTTCAAAATTAATGACTAGGATGAAACTGGAGTTTGGTTTATCCGCACTAACCAAGCTAACAAGATCAGCTGCTAGCTCGTAGTAACGACCAGTAATCTCTGTCACCGCACCGATCAGCAGTGGATTTCTTGTTTCCGTTGTTAAAAAAGTTGCCGCTCTCTCTCCATCCAACAAAGCCTGGTGCAGTAAGAACCATAACGTCACTTTAGTTTCCTCGGATACGAAGCTTACCCCTCATTTGGAACTAGAACTAGACAATAAACTTTTACCCCTCACGATCGAAGCAGCAATAGATGGTAAAAATCAATACGGAGAGTAGTCAAGGTTATACAAAAAATATCAGAATACATCTTAAAATGAAGTACCACGACATACTTCAAAAAATAACTCTTCTAACTTTTAAGCTTATACATATAAATTATGTAAGCTTTTATAGTTTAATTGGACAGGATCTGTTCTACAGGTTGTACAATTATTATCTTGAGTTCTAAAATTACATATGGTCTTATATGTAAAAATTTAATAACACCAAATGAAAGGAAAAGAAAGAAAAAAAAACACGACAAAGGTGGCCCGGCGACAGTAACGATGTGAAAGAAAAGAAAGAAAGAAAAAAGATAATTAACGTTTTAAAAAAGTTTTTAAAAAAATTGTGTGGGCCTCACTAGCCAAAGAGAGGTTTGCGCACCCAGTGCCCAGTCAGTCCAAGCACTGAAGGAGCGCCTAAGGACACGGTGAGCCTGAAGGTGCATGCGGCAATAACGTATTGTATAAAAAAATAATGGTTCAGAAGGGTGATAATTTGATGAATACCTTAAGAGGACGTAACAGCCCAGATACATAGGGCGAATGCCTTACAGGGAGTGGCTTATTGGTCATCCTGTATGTTGCTGTTATACCCTTCAGCTGTCTCAAGTCCTAAATTAAGTTCAGAAAAGTAACCAAGTCAGAAGATCCAGAAGACGGATATACAGAACACACTACAGACGCGAGAACAACTCAAAAAAACCAACAAAAAGGCTATTTAAATCAGTCTAGCATTTATGCGAGGGTAAATTTCTAATGCTAATACACGGAGGGGAAAGGACTTTCAATCTCGTGCATAGTGAGCATACATGAGAATAAAACACTTACCTCAACAGACTTCTCAACCAGTGATGAAATTATGACACCAATAACTTCTGGCATTAAACTATTCAATGACTTTCCACTGTGCAAAATGCTCTGCTTTACTGAATCAAGAACATCTGCAGTACATGATGATAGGAGCCGAAGTACAGTTTCCAGGAAGTTACCAGATACCACCATGGCCAGACAACCAAGGTCATGGATTATCTGCATATCCAACATTTGCTTTAGTATTTTGTGTGGGATTATTCTTAATTCTCAATCTCGTCGTTATGTTTTACTTTCCAACTACATTTTTCCATTTTTTTTTATGGTGGGGTTGGGTGGAGGAGGGGAATCGACACAAAACATGATGCTCACACATATTAGGTCATCCGGGGCAGCTGCTACAGCCCATTCAGAACCTGGATTAGAGCCTGTACCCATCTTTCTGGCAGCCAGACCAGATGTCAACCAGTTAGAGTATCTATTCACATTAAACAAGTATGCAAACCAATCAGTCTTCTATCAGTATAATAAAGATGTACATCTACATCTCCAATCTACACTAACCTTGAAAGGAGCTGCAAAGATAGACGAAGAAACTTGTCAGAACAAGAAAGGACAAGAACGTCCTCTTTCCAGCATGCTGTCAAGCAGTCTAGAAGTGTTACACTTTGCTTTAATGTTAGATCCTGAATATTTCCCTGGCCAGAAGATGAAGTTTGAACGGGGATTAGACTGGGTGCTGAAAGGGATGAATCCAAAGCCCCAGCTATTTCCTGAAACCTGATGTTGAATAAAGTTATTAGACTTGAACCCATTGAATATGATGTTGTTTCTGTTACACTTAAAAGATAAAAGATTTGATGAAGTAACAAAGAAAAAAGTTGAATTTATTACCTCAGAGAAAAATAAACCCCCGTGTTCCATTGCTTCATGAACTCGTTATACACAGCTGCAGCTCGAAATTTAGCAACAGCAGATCTGGATGGACAATAGCCTTCAATGCCAATTGGACATTGTTAATGTAATGCAGAAGATATCCTTCACCAAAGATGCAATATTACGATCTCTAAATGGTCATTCGAATTTAATATTGTTGGATTTCCAAATTTAGTGGATAAAATTATTTAAATGCGCAAAAATAACACAGAAAAAAAAGTAAGACTATACCTTCCAAGTATGCCAAGAAATCAAGGCTTGCCTTGTAGTTTTTTAAAAATTCAGTAGGTCTTCCTGGAGAAAAGGCACCTGGTTTTCCCTTTTGGATTGCTGAGAGAACCTCTTTTAGGATTGAATTGGCCAAAAATTCAAATACATGTAGTCCTGAGTTTTCTGAAGGAACAGAAGTTATAGTTTAGTTACACCATCGTAACAATAATATATTAGTTCATTGAAAGATTGACTATAAATGTAACGAGTGTGAGTTGCATGAAAGAGTTCCCCACTTTTCTTTGTCCTAAATACTAATTTTCAAAATATAATTTCAAAAGGCTACAGAAACACGCCTGGTTAATTGACAAATGATTATTGCTGTCAATCCATCACAAGTTGACATACTAGAAGCACATGAATAACAAAACAAGAACATAACCATTTCATAGTGATAATTTGACTGTTTTCAAACAGCATAAAATAACAAGGAAGATAAGTGTACATTCATGGGAGTAGAACAGCAAGAAAGGGCAGATAACATAACCTGTAGCAGATATTTCTAACAAAAATTTGCAGTCTTTATCAATACATTGCTTCATTTGCTTATAATCGTTCTCCAAATCATCACCAGATGATCCTACATCCATGCCTGAAACTCCATGTGGAACAACTTTATGAATTGATGGTGCCACAACAGTTGTGCGAAAAATTTCTTCTGCACTTGTGGTGTTATCAATGGCAGCATAGGCACGTAAGCAGTTGTAAATAGCATTTTCATCACGATGTTCAAGTCCATCTACAAAACAATGTCCCAAGCTCGTGTCCAGCAACTGGCTGGCACTCTGAATCCTTTTGTCCATATTTTGAATGAATGGAAGATTCTGTACTGGCATAACACAGAAAAACAATAGGTATGGAAACAAAAGTATCTTCAAAATGAAGCCATGATTACTAACAAGGCATCAGATTTCATTCTCCCCTACTATACTGAGGTGGCCTAAACTAAACGTTGATATAAATAAAGTAAAAAGGAGTAAAAAGAAACAGATTTCATCAGGTTGAGGGAATGAAACTGGAAACAAACTATGGCATCATCCATAGATTCCAAGGGAAGTTATTTACTAACAAAGAAGTGGACTGATAAAATCCTAATTGATTTTTAATTATCTACAGAAGCCCCCACTAAAATATCCAAGTTATAACTAGTATACAACAATCAAGTACAAAATTCTATGATATTTAAGAATAATATCATCTGTAAATCACCAGCATTTCCTACAATCGGAAGTTCCATAACCTTATTTTTTAAGCCACGAGAAAATCATCTTATTCTGTAAATTTCACTTGTGAAATAATTAAACGTAGTTGGTGTGATTTGTGCTAGAATACCCAATTCCTAAATGTAGATTCCGGGGAATTCATCACTAAATCTTTCCAAAACATACACCATGATGGATGATAATTTTGTGAAGAGTATAGACGAGACCTGTGCATGAGCGATGTAAAATTTCAGCCGATTCATTTCACTGGAAATTCTTTCCAAGAGCATACTTTGTGTTTCTCTAAGACTTGTTCCATTCTCCATGTGTGGTAAAGAAGTACCATTACTTAATACACTTTTATCTGTTAAATTCATATTTCCATTTGAGCCATCAGCAGGTGCGCTTGGAAGCTCCTTGATCAGTTTTTCAACCTGCATCCATCAGGACTCAACTGAAGTAATGACAGCCCGAAAATAAGTATGAAGCTAATAGCATAAAGATCTAGGGAAACAAGATCAAAACAAACATTGAATTGTAGATTTTTAAAGGCACAGACCAATTATCCTTGCAATGGTCGAGATGAGTATAGCTACAAAATGATTGAAGGCACAGTATTCCTACTTTACAAGAATATATTGTCTATGCATATCAATCAGAAAAGTATTCCTACTTTATAAGAAAAGATAATCTTATAAATGGTATACATTTCGCTCGTCCCATTATATTCTCCAGAAGGCGCAAATCCTAGAAAGTCTATGGAATTTCAGCAGCACAGAACAGAGATGTGATGACATCTTAATGCACAGAAAAGTTTATGAGAAACTCTAATTCGTATCAAAATTTCCAAAAAATTATCGAAATTATATTTACCCATTGTATTCGAATGAAACCTAATTGGCGTGATAAACAAATGACCCACGACCATGACAAAGTTATAACCCATAAGAGACCAAAACTCACCAATGCTCAACCCACCTTCCCTTCTGCAAAAACTCATCCACGCCCTATATGTGTATACACGGGCCACGATGAATTATTACAGCTCTAGAAAAACGTCTACTAGGCATTCGTGGAGCTAAGAAGTTAATTGGTAGTCAACACTCTACCTTACAGTCCATGCAACTCTCTAAAAACTTCTCAACATTTTGGAATTCAAAGTACCAACTGAAATTCACTCTACATTAGTCATCTATAGCCGTATCCGGTCAAAATGAAATTTCAAAACACACAATACCTTCGAGACGACGTGAAACGTATCGAGCAACAATTCCAAGACCTCTCTAGCCGATGCTGCCTCTGATCTCTGCCGCAGCCCATTCTGCAATGCTGAGAGGGAAAACTCCACGGAGCCTCTGAATTGCTCAATTTTCTCCCTGAGTTCAACCAAAGGAGCTCGCATTCGCACGACGGCAGCTTCCACATCGACAAGCTTTGTGCTCAGGTTGACAAAATCAGTATAGTCACGATTGATCAAGTCAATGAGCTCACGGTTCAGAGAGGAGAGATGGGAGTGGAGCTGAGATCGGAGGGTGTCAAATGGGACAAACGTCCGAAGCTCAGATATGTAGGACTCGGAATCAAAATTCGGGGAGAGAAATAGGTCGGGCTTGAACCAGAGAGGATGGGAATCAAGTGGATCCGAAAAGAAGTCGTTGGCGGATCTATGCAGTGTTGGAATCGGATCCGCCATGGAATTTGGGTTTCCTGGTAGTGCTCCGGCGGCTTGAAATGGTGGCGAACGTCCGGAACAACCTCGAATCGAACTGTGAATAATGAAAATGGAGACGCCGAATTGAGATGACGGATCGAGATACCAAACTCTGAAGGGGAGAGAAGATGAAGATCTCCTAGTCCTCGTGGAGAAACCGTAAACTGCCGTCACTACAACTACAGAATCATCCTTTTTTAGAGCTGGTGCACCCCGATTCATACTCAAAAAGTTTGTCTACGATTTAAATTCCATTTATTAATTAATTAGTCAATCAAAATTCTTAGATATAAGTAAATTAAATTTAGAAAGTGCCAATATACTAATTAAATAATTATGTGAATTTGAATAAAGCTAGACGGGTCAAAAACATCTAATCGCACTAAAATGTATGAGTTCGAATTTTCACTTCACATGTAATAAAAGAAATTAAATAATAGATTTTTCTAGTCATAATATGAATTAAATCGTAATCTTCAAATATAATCTAATTTAATTTAATTTTAAAATGTATTAATTCTTTTTTTTTTCAAAGGAAAATGTATTACATTATAACCTTCTATTGATTGAGTTCCTATTTTTCAGAACAATAATAATGGGAGCTCTAGCTCCTCCTTGATTGTGGAATGTTAGATTTTCTAATAGTATTAAAAAACATGTTTTTTGGTTAATATTAATAAAAGTTAATTAATATAACTTAACTAGTTAATATTAGATTCTAGGTTAACTAGTTAATATTATATTTTAATTGTATTATCAAAAATTTCATTTTAGAAAAAATGAAAATACAACGATGTGTACATGAAATCGTTTTTTTTTTTTCCTTTTTAGGTATAGCCTAAGAAGTGTACTTCAAAAGAGAGTAATATCATAATATGTTTCATAATAATAAACCAATGAGTAAATATCGATTAGTCTCAATAAATTCATCGCTCCTACCTCGTATTGTAAAAGAAAAAACAATAATAATAAAATAAAACAAATAGAGTAATTGAGCAGTAAAATAAATAGTTTGAAAATTCATTCGTCTTTTTGGATTATAATAAAAACTATAATTTAACATAAATTAGAATTATGTACCTGATCAATAAAGGTAATAAAAACGACAAAGTTTCTACTGATGGATATTTCAAATAAAACAATTATTTGAACCTTATTACTATACTAATTGATAAGTTACATTACTGGTTTTTTATATGTTAGGAGATTAATATTAAATATGACATTCAAACTATCTCGCATTTTTCAATAAGTAGTGTAGAGTTATGTAATTCATGCTGGCGATTCCTGTATAGCCGGTGGAGGAGCTGAAGCTGTAAACTCTGATGCTGCCGTGATGTGAGCGAGCCGGTTGAGTTTGGTGGGCCCTCATACTCCGAGTCACCATCCGTTGAGCCGAGAACGGTGCTGAAGAAATGATGGGACTTCTTCTTTCCTCCCTGATGGGGGATGCATGCTGGCTGACGGATGTTGAACCTCCCTTTCCTTTCATGGTCCGAGTTTGCCCCTTTTTCGTAAGACTCTCTGGTGACCTTTCCATGTCTAGAGAACCATTAGAGTGAAATTGTTTAGTTTGGAGCTGTGAAATCTGTGTTAGCCCAAAGTTGTGTAAGCTTTTTACTGACTAATTTTTTTCGATATAGTTTTAATGTACTGTACATTATAACTAGATTCCGACAAATACTTTATTTTACTGTCAAATCGGCTTCATCTCACGTGAAACCCTTAAATAAATAAATAAATAAAAAACTACCAATGACAATATGAAATAAAATGAAAGGGAAGTTGTTGTTTGTTTAGTTCAAAAGATGTCTTATCTCCATCTGCAGGGTACAAAGGAGACTATGCTACGGTTATTGTTCAACCCAGCAAAGAATGAGAGGGAAAATGTAAGAAGATGGTGATTTTTTTTCCTCTGCTTCCAAGTAAATAAAGTTCCAAATTTAGGATACATTTTTTACTGATGGCACAAAACACAAGTCATGGAGATGACCAAAACTCTGGTCGGCTCCACTCCTATACCAATCATTCTGAACTAACTTTCAAAAAAGAAGAGAGAGAGAGAGAGAGAGAGAGAAAAGAAGTTACAAAAACCTATACTTTCATACTAGAGAATTTTGGCTTCCAGAAAGACCCCAAGATAAATTAGATTTCAGCAGGCACTGGCGTCTGGAGAAGCATGGATATTAATGGGAGATACTCGAGGATTTGTACAGATATCAGCTTACATGAAGTAACTAAGAGCCTTCTTTCTCCTAGAACCCCCTTCACCGTAGAGCTCGTTCCACTGTAAAAGCTCGGTCATGTTTACAGACTCGGACGAAACGCTTGCACATACCTGATGATTTGGAAATTATTCTTAACATACAAGACAAAGCAGAAAAAATGGCCAAAAGGATGTATTCATATAATTTCAGATATCCTGTTACCCGTTCATGAGCGTATTTAAAGTCGTTCATATTTAGAGGCCGAATATCCTCACTTCCACTAAGCGCTGGAGCTGGCCTGCCATCTGCAAGAGCTGCAGCACGCTCCTGCCAATGCACCATAGCAACCAAAATTAGCAAAAGTAAAATATTGACCTTTTGAACCTTCAGATTATAAAAAATCATGCAGCAGCCAGAAAAAGAGTTCAGCACTAATGAAAGGGGGAAAAAAAAAACCCAAAACATCTCTGGCATCTTAAACTTATCGAGCATGAGAAATCAAGCTCACTCATAATGAAAGAACTTGCCTCTTCTTTCCTTTTCCAATATTTCTCAAAACATTGACATTTTTAAACATCATAAAAAGTTCGTGAGTAGGACCAAGAAATACTTCGACAATAGTAAAGTAAAGTGAATCATCTGTGGCATCTAACATGTGTTATAAATAATCAAGCATGTGGTGCTAGCTCATGATAAAAGAACTTGCCTTTTTTTCCTTTTCCAGTATCTCTTTAATTGGACGGTGTGCGGCAGCAACACAAAGATTCTGAAGTAAAAAAATTATTAATAATAAATAACTTTGCTGCAAGCGGTGAACCACCAACAGGAAGTCAGAAACAGTATAATATTTACCTTAAGGTCACTCCCAGAATATCCATCTGTCATGCTAGCAACTGAATCAAAATCGAAGTCTGGAGATAAATCTTCTTTTGCCAAAATAACTTTTATTATTTTTGCTCTGTTTGGAGCATCTGGCAAGTTCACCATCAACCTGCAGACGAAACAAATTGTGGATCTTCTGCAAGTGAAAGGTACTACTAACACAATAAAATTTAAAAATTATAAGGAGAGCATGTCTTTCGCCCAGGAGTGTTAGACCCGTGCTCTGAATCCAATGAGCACTTCTTAGGTAACTATTTACCTACGAGGAAGCCTTCGAATAACAGCTTCATCAAGGTCAAAAGGTCTGTTTGTGGCTGCAAGCACCAGCACCCTTTCTGTGTCTTTTGTTCGCAAACCATCCCAGTTTACCATAAATTCATTTTTCATTTTTCGCATGGCCTCGTGTTCCCCTGGATTTTCTCTTCGACCCAACATGCTGTCAACCTAATGAATACCATCAAGTTTTTAAAATAATTTTAAAATAAAAATAAAAACTCAAGGTGAGTAGATGCTCATGATGATGTTGCAGATGATTGATAGACAGGATATATGGGAGGGTTTACTTCATCAACAAATACAACACTTGGGGCAATTTTACTGGCTAGAGAGAAAACAGCTTTCACATACTTCTCGCCCTCACCAAACCACTGCAGAAAGACGGGAAGAACTTGTAAAACAAAGGGCAATGAAGTAAACCACAAGTGAATGCTGTCGACCTAATAATTATTTTGCCGTTAACCTTTGACGTAATGCTTGACATGGAAATGTTGATAAAATTTGCACCAGCTTCAGTAGCCACAGCTTTTGCGAGCATTGTCTTACCTGTTCCAGGTGGGCCAAATAACAGAATGCCCTTGCATGGCTTCACATAAAATAGCTAGTGAGATTCTTTCATAAACATGGTTATTCATTTATATAACCAAGCTATATGGCAGGTGTCAGAAAAATATCTAATTTCTGAGGTACAAAAATGACAAGCAGATATTTAAACCAAATAAGAAACATTAATTGACACTTGAGTATGGTAGTAAATTGGCACCCTATAAAGTTTTCCTATAACTGACATCGGTTTCTTCCTTAAGGAGCTCTATAAACCCCTGTGGAAGCATAAATTTACAAAGAAAGCTAAAATTTTCCTCCTGCTAGTTTTCATGGTGGCATTACTACCTACAATAACGTACAAGCCAAAAATCATTATTGTGCTCTTCAGCCAATTGTTTCATTCTCTGTAGAAGATCTACTGAAGAGATGTCAATCATAAGTTTACAGACTGCTGCTCTGTTCAAATGTGGCAGCTCATAGAGTGCAATTAGCCTTACCTGTTCAGGGTAGGACTAATTCCTAACCTCTTCTGCAGCTTTCACTTCAAAGAGCAGGTCAAGGTACTTTGGTTAAATGCTATTAGGGCCGTTTTTTGGAGGCTCAGTTGGGAAGGACAGAAGATTTTCTCAAGATGCTTGTTTCAGTCCTTTAGATATTCGGGACAACATACATTTTATAACCCCGAATACGTACTCTTGCTCCAAAGAGTTCTTAACTTGTCTTTTCCTAATGTTCCTAATTACTTCTCTCTCTCTAGAATACCAGCTAGGTATTTGGAAACATATATGGAAAAGATCCTAAGAACTTCATCTGGAAGGGAAGCTAGTGATGAAAAAGAATTGCCACCTCGTTAGCTGGAAATGTGCCTCCCTCCCCTTCTCTCTTGGTGCAAAGGAATCAAAACACTAACTAGAGTTTTATTACAAGCAAGAGAGAATGGCAAAATCCCAAGCTTTCAAGAGGTTTGGTGCTCTGTCCCCTTCTTCCCCTAAAGCTCTCACTCCAGACTTCACTTCTAATTACCTACCTATCTTTTGTATGAAATAAGATTAACATTCAGACTTAGTAAACAGCACTTACAAACCAAACAATCAGTTAATGTTCTAGAAACTGCATTTAAAAATGGAGATGAAAATGGCATGAGT
>NW_019104497.1:2949196-2969772 GCF_001995035.1 Momordica charantia
AATTTCTCCAAAATAACCAGATGTCCTACAAAGAAGGATATATTTATTAGTACATTTACCTTTGTCAACTGCCCCTTGCAGAAAAGTTCAGGCCTTTGTAAAGGAAGCATCACCAACTCCTTTAGAGTATCCTTCACATTTTCAAGAGCTCCAATGTCATCAAATGTAACTCCTATATCACTAGGTGGAATAACGTCTGCTAAAAGCCTTTTCTCAAATTCATTCTCCGTAACAACATCCTAAGTTTCCAAAGAGAGTATGGAAGTGATTAACATAGTAAACCAACAGAACGGCAAAATGGCCAAAAAAAAATAATATTTGATCAATAAAGGAACCAACTGCAAGAATTTGTAATAGCAACCTTAAGTGACTTCTTCAAACACTTAGATTCATTCTGGATAGACTGTAAGATGCTAATCCCATATTGAATACTGCAAGAATTGCAAGACAGAATCATATCTGTAATTAGATGAACTCATGTGGCATAAAAAATATATTCAAAAGGGAGAAAGGAAGAAGCCATAGACAACCTTTCACTAGACAAAAGAACTCTAGAATCAGGATCAGCTTCTAAATTCTGCATTAAATGATGGCTTAAGGCCCATCCAACTACCTTCTCTGCACCTGCAATAGATGAGAAACTAGTACTCACTACTCAGAAAACCCTGATAACTGCAATTGGTATGGTTTGGAGGTGCAACTCACTCTCGTTTGTAAGTGTTTGATCCTTAATGCATAATGCCTCTAGACCTTCGCAATCCATCCCACTCCTACTCAAAACCTGCTTTTGAAAATGTTGACCATAAGATTACAATCTAAACTGCATCAACAAAGCTACAATATATGTGGTTATCCAAACTTTAATTAGCAAAATGCAAATGCTTACAACACGCAATTGATTAAGATTTCCCTTCATTTTTAGAGTTTCAGCATCTCGTTCTAGTTGGTGCTTCCATGATACAAGGAGGCTCTCGTCCTACGGTCATTTAAAACATAAAAGTTTAAAATTTTATCTACAAAAAAGGTTATGAATAACCATAGCTGTCCTTTCCCATATACCTGCGGCATGTGGATTGTAACTTTATTGGGAAATAGTTTAGTAAGAAGTTTAGTTGCTTTTGGGACCTCCTTTCCTCTGTCGTGCAATCTTCCAAAACTATCCTGAGAAAACCACAAGAACATAAAACAGCGTTATGCATGTGCAAAATAAATATCCCATCATAATCACATCACAGTGTAGATTTTTTCTCAGAACAGAAACAAAATAATTGCAAAATTACATATGGCACAGCAAAGATTATCATCATCCAGTACAACATTTTTAACAAGATTATTATTAACTATAAACGAAGTTTTCACCGGCGCACTAGAAAGTCACTGCAGCCTAAAATTTATTATTACTCAAAATGGATAATTAACTTAACCAAATATGAAGGGGATATCAAGTAAATTTGATATCATAGTTATAATCTGCAAACATGGGAAATTATCACAAGTCATGCATTCAAAATTCAAACACAAGAAATAACAGATAAAACTCCCATTTCAAAATAAGAAGGATTGTGAAGTAAAACTAGAGAACAAAGATGATGTGTGATTTTTTTCTTGGAATGGGGTTCTCTCGTCTTTTGGTTGGCAGTCCCGCTGCACTCTAGCCCTAAGATGATGTGAGATTTTATCAATTTCAGGAAGATTTATGAAAACCCTCTCTTATCCATGAAGTGCACAAGTAATCATCTCCTTTGAAACGTTCAACAGAACGCATCTGTAGAATCTAGAACTAATATATTTTCTTAAGTAAACTATAACTGATCTTTACCGGAAATGCCAAGTCAAGAAGAGCTGTCTGATTGCTACCAAATTTTGTGAAAAGCAGACCACCAGGATGTGACTGCAATGAAAAGAAGAAAAATTAATCGGCAAGGACACAATAAAATTCATGGACAGTGAGCATTAAAAGTACAAATTAGAAATTAAACCAATATTATCAAATATAGGCAATGAACCAAAATCTCTCCCTTTTTATCTTTTGATTATTCTAAGCAGAGTAAGGAGTGTTCAAAGAAATTTTGTTTCAAACAGGTCAAGTTTTGTTCTAAAAATATTCACACAAATATCAAGGTCAGATATAAAGGTTTCATATAATGAACGCCATTTTTTTAATAAAAAATTATAAAAATGGACAAATAATCATGAGAAAATTTATAAAGTTCTCAACAAAAAAATTGGAATGAAACTAAAAGGAAATCTGAGCTCAACTCCAGGAAACTAAAATTAATAGGAATCACCTTCTCCTTGCGGTTGTCAGTATGGGTATGAGAGCCAATTACAATAACATTGTCCGGAAGCCTTTCTAGTCCACTTTTAAAAGTAGAATATGAATCTAAATTTCCAACAAGAGACTTCTCAGCATCTTTCATGAACAAAATGAAAGGAGAATTTCTGCTTTCACTAAACACCGCCTGATTAAACAAGTTAGAAAGGCTAAGAAGATGATAAATAAAAATTGTGAACAAAAGAAACTTAGTATTCTAAATCCAAAAAGAAAAAAGAATAAAACAAGAAACTCTACCTCAAACAAAATATCAATGAGTATCTTATCCAATTCTTCCACGCCTGAGTTCTCCAACCGGAGATCGGCAACTACAGAGAGAAAAAAACATTTGTCACTCCCATGTGCAAGAGAAAATTCGAAACTTGATGCTATGTGTGGGAATATGCTTCATAAACATTGTTAAAACAAAACAACTTACAAGATAAAACTTGTCAGAGAGATAATCACAAAGGAAAAAAAACAACTTACTTGCAATTAATAGTGAGGGTTAGCATAGTTTTTTTTTTTATAATCATATCATCTTAATGAAAGCACAAAAGAACAGCCTAAAACAAGAATGAAGAACCAAGCCCAATAAACGCAGAGAGTACCATAGACCTATCTACACCTAAAAGAAGGATTTCATATTTCTTTCCAACCATATATAGTAAAGAATATTTCTAAAACTATCTTGCCATAATTAACAGCTTTCTCCATCATCATGCAAATAGACAAACTTTTTTTAAGAAGCAAATACTCAAACTATAAATCATAGAAATGTCAAATATTTGCCTCAATTTAAAGAACGTCGCGGGAATAAACGAGCAAAGACATGGCATGTCGTTTAACTCTTCTAGGGCACACTTATACACGATACGTCAATTAAGGCCAAGGACAAGAGAAGAGGTGCTCTAGAAAAAACTAGTCAATTAGACAGAAACTTACAAGTAAAAAACACCAGAAAATAAGAGACAGTGCATGATAATCCTCGAGCTAAGGAATAATATTGACTCTTTGCATTGTAGAGAGAAAGAGAGCTAACTCATTGATTTTTCAATAAAAAATGGTTTACTGAAACAAAATTCAAAGACAATAGATTCCATCTAGTCAGAATGACCATGAAAATCGAGAAGTTAAAGCTGAGGCAAGACGAATATATTAGGGGAAATTGAAATTTGAAACTAAAGAATATTATTTTGAAGTCAAGGTCCTCCCAAAATAAAACATCACAACCATCTCCCCACCAATATAACAAAGAACATAGCTTGATAGATAATGTAGACCTATCATGTTGGCAACGGTTAGCAACTCTTGACTCATTTCAACATACACATTTGGGGAATGACATGAAGATGACATAAACTTTATGCAACCAAATCAAAGGAATTAGTATGATTGAAAATAATACCATTACAAAAATACCCATAGCCTCCCTCACAATAGCCCCCAAGATCAACTCCATCCGGTATAAGTTTGTCAAACTTAACACCAACTTTTGATGAAGAGTTGCTGTCAAAAGTTAATACAACCTTACCACGAGTTCCATTGGGTGGACCCCTAGAAAGTAAGAACAAAACATTAGTTATAGCAAAACCATTAAATGATCCGTCATCATGTCAAGGATAAGACGAGAAAAGTATAACCCAAGAGCAAAGTATAAAGTGGATGTCTGTTATGTGCCTTGTACGAACAGAGAATAAAATAAACATACACGCATATAGCCAAAGTAAGAAAGTTCCCTATGTAAAACTCATATCAAAATTAAAAAGGTTTGATTATATGCAACTAAAATTGTAAGTTTAATTCATATTTAAGAAGGGATTAAATGTCCATGTCCATGTTTATTTAATATTCACATATAGTTTTGCTAGGATTAATGAAAAGGATATAGCTACTAGATTAGAGATGAAACAGACAATTGAAAAGAGCACAAAGAGGACCATCACCCAACCGGTAGTCTTAAAAAAAATCACACACACTGCTCATCATCAATAAATAATTTCAAAAACTTGGAAAAACAAGGGAGATCAACAAAATTGCGTTCACGGAGTTCCCGTAAGTGCCCTTAACCACAAGAGTAGGCCCCAAGCAAGATGTCATAGTATTTACTCATAACCTTGTTCCACAAAAGCATCATGGTATCATACTCTAGATGGAAACACACTAACTATTTAGCCAGAAAAGCCAAATCTCTGAGCCACAGATTTCTTGTTCCCAACCTCTCTTCCTCCAAACCCCMCCCCCCCCCCCCCATACACCTGCGAGCCAATGTCTCCTCTGACAAAATGAAAACAATTCTGAGCACAAAAACTCATGCCAAACCAGTGAGACGGCTTGTTGTGTAAAAGCTCAATGGATGAAAAATAAAGAAACAGGAAAGTAGCCAACACCTACATAAAACTCTATATTCAATCCTCAACTATGTCATTAGTAAGTTTACGTGAGGCTGTTAGCATAACAGTAGTTATTTTAGGCAAACCAAACAACTAAAAATATTCCACATATACACATACACAGCCAAGTTAATAAATATTTAAACATGAAGGGGAAAACACCGGTACAAATTATTTGCTGACAAAGAAGAAGCTAAACCAAAGTGTACATAAGTACTGTACCTTGAGGGAGACGTTGTTGGATAAATCCCACCAGAAGCTGAACCTATAAATCTTACTCTATCACCTGAAAATTTCATACTTGGATAAATTTTTGGTGACTAATTCAAGGAAGTCTACAACATACTAAAAGCAAAAGAACTAGAAGCTAGGCCAACTCTTAAAATAATCTCAATCCTATACCAATTTTCAAAAAATTATTCTTTGCTGTCCCAGAAGAAGATGGTATTGAGTCCATCTCCATCTTAGGTTGGGAATCAGGGACAAATAATGTAGCATTTGAGGAGCTCGGAGTATCTTCTTCACCAGCCATTTGATCTGTGTTCTTGGTGATTTCAGTAGATACGAGACTCTGTTTAGAACAATTACAAGATTTTTCTGCATTAATTCCATCCTTCACCAGTTCTGCTTCCTTTGATGATAAACCCTGCAACACATTGGAGCAGTCCTTATCACCTCTGACAGTAAAATTTCAAAGCAAAAAATAGAGAATGAAAGAAGGATGACAGCTGCTCCATGGACCAAGACTACAGGCATAATGTCGAATAGTAGATGCATAAAAGCCATCACAAATAGCAAAATGAACATCCATACAACGCTTGACTAGGATATCAAATCAAAAAAGGTGATCTCGATCTTACACCCAAAAATGAATGGCTATCAAATATGAGTAACTTAGCCCCATAGTAATTGGCAAGTGCCTTTGCAAGCATCTCTTGATATATCTCCGAACCTGCAGTGACATTTTCCAAAAGGATAGAATTCAAGTATTATTAGGAATATAGACAATGGACGTCTGATCTTTACTAGGCATGAGAGAGAGACTAACCAGCAGGACCGGAAAGTAGA
Organism: Momordica charantia; assembly: GCF_001995035.1. Next base: position 2,954,972 of record NW_019104497.1, read on the forward strand.
ATTCGTGGATTCACCGTATTTAAGTCTGAGGTATACTTTGAATGTTCTTTATGCTTCAGGTGTATGAAAGAAGCAGCAATAAGCACATTCTTCGTATTCTCGCTGAAAAAAGCAAACAAAGTCTTCAAAAGTTCATACAATGTGCATATGAAATTGTTCAAAAAATCTTAATTGGGATTAGTTTAGGATTAATCTGAAAATTCTGGGAATTATAATTTGGTTCGATAGCAGTAGGAATCTGAAATGAGATTCTGGGCTATTATTTGTGAGAAGAAAAAAATAGAAGGGAAACAAAGAGTAAAAATAGAGAGAAAGAAATAGGTCTAGGGTTTGAGACTTGAATCCACCAGTCTTAACCAGAAAATATATTCTGGATAAATTGATTGGTTATGCTCGCTGGAACGTTTTCCAAATTAAAAATTCAAGACAGAGTAACCCTAGCTAGCTTGTCCAGTAAACTTATTGCTCTTGTACTAGGACTTACAAATCCAATTATGAGTAGTAAATTTATTTAAAACAAGGATTTAAACACCAAGGCCTCTAATTTACAAAAACTAGGCTTCTATCCAAAAATGAAGCAACGGGGAATCTGGCAACTAGTAGAAATGTATTATACAAAACAAAGAGAGAAAGCTCAAAACAACATATGAAGAACACGACATGTAAGGATGGGATGTGTACCTCAAATAATATGGAAAGTTCTCAAATGAAACTTCTAAGTCCCTTCCATCAATAATCCCCGCATGAACATCTTCTTTAAATGCTGCACACCGCAAAGACATTCCCGAGGTTGATGCTGGCTGCAACTCCCCAATCCACTGGTTTCTTTCTTCCATTACCTGTTTACAGATACTTTTGCTCAATTTCAGTTTACAACTAGTTGACTGTGCTAACATCCTGAACAAAGGCCCTATCAAATCATTCACCCCAGAGAGTTTTACATTGCCTGCCTCTATGACAGCGTCTGGATTGGAGCCGGGATGAAGATTCCTGTTAGTTGTGCTCGTGTCTACAGCTTTATCATTTCGTACTTCTGGATTTGAGTTGGCTTCAAGAGCATCAATTTCAAGTTCCATTGCATCATGAACAACAGAATTAGAAGGTAGTTCAGCACCTTGGTGTGTTTTACTGCTCTGAGAAGGAGGCTTCCAACGTGATATATCCTGTCTGAGGCTTGAAAGAGAAGCCAATATCGAGGCCCCAGCCACAGCAGAAGGATCACCGGTCCTCTTTCCAAGCTGCAAGAATTTTCCAACGCCACTCTGAACCTCTAAACCTTTAACTGAAACCTCATTCATGAGTTGCTGAAATATCTATATTGGTATAAATCAAGAAAAGTGCCACATTCATTGAAAGGCGATAAGCAGGAATTGGTTAGATGGAGTATGAATGTAAATGATATACAATGTATAAAACAACAAAAATTAACTGATTTGATAACTGAAGGATACATATGCATGGTTCCCCAAAGCACCAAAGACCACCTCGTCACCAGAATTAAGCACGCAGCTGGCGCTCTTCTTGACTGTCAACCCATTAACCATCACTGATCCCTTGCCACCCGTACTTTCAAGCACAGCTACAGCACTGACCTCGCGCTGTACACCCCCAGAGTAAAAGTGGTATCAATTATTCGTTGTTCATTAGCACTACTAAAAAAATTATAGTAAGAAAATGTCAAACGCTCTATTTCAGTTGATTGAAATAGATGTTCTTCAGTTAGTATGTTTATGATCAACTACTTGCTTCTAAATTTAATGAGCTAAAGCCATTTTTAAGTAGATGCCCTTCAAAGATACCTGAGTGTGCTTGATCTTGCAAAGTGTCCCGCTAATGGTATGATCCTTCAAGGGAAAGTTGCAACTTCTACTAGAACCAATGGTAAAATTTGACGAGAAAATATCAACATTCGCATTCTGCATTTAAAAACATTGCTCAAAACCCCATAGAAAGAGTCCAGACAATACTACAAATCATAAATTCAGTAAGAAATGAAGCCGTATCAAGCACATATAAAGAACGGATGGGAATTCAATTTAACTTGGATCTATAATTCGCGACTTCAAAACTGATAAATAAAAACCAAAAGAAATGTTACAAATTCTTGGATAAGCGTCCAATCACCTGACCGAACTGTGAGAGAAGCCTACACCAAGGAGTCGCCGTCTCAAAATTTGGATTCTGCTTCGCAGCATAGAGACTCCAGGATGAAAATGAACTCCTAGGCTTATCCCCCACCAGCGAAGTTCCTTCAGCATTTGAAACAAACCAAATCAAACCCAGACGTTCAAAGTCATCCTTTACTCGACATTCTCTTTCTTTATGAAATAAAACCAAAAATCTGTGACCATTTAAAACTTGGGAGTACGAACCACCTACCCTCGGCGATAGGTGCGGTAACGGCGGCGGCCGCTGGTGCAGCATCCTCCTTCAAAGAGCTCACACCTTCTCCAGCGTCAACTCCGACGATCGGACCACCGCCTGGTCCATGCTCTCCGGGATCCACAGTCGGTGGGGTGCATAATTCCTTAGAATTCTCCGCCACCGGCATCGATTTCTCTGAGCCACAGCCATTTTCCACCTGAAACCCAAAATCTTTAAACAAATCAAGAAAGCAAAACTCCCAAGTTCCAATAAATGTCCCAATAAACTCAAGACTGGCGAAACAGGACTTAGATTCCACTTATCAAACAACCACCTTCTGACGCTTCGGTGACGATGGCTTCTCCTCCGACGACGAAGATCTTTTGCTATTGCTACCAGAGAGAGATCCACTTCTTCTCGTTGAAACCATGACTCTCGTCTGGGCTCCCCCTTTTTTTTCCCCTTTTTTTCTTTTTCTTTTTTTCTTCCCCTTCGATTTCCTATCTGTTTAAATGCCAAATAGAGGACATCGAGAAATTTTATAGAAACGTCAATTTTGTATTTTATATTTTAAAGAAAATTCCGGTGTAAAAAGGTTGCATGGACTTGGAGATTCAATACCCCGTTATCAGACCCTCTCGAAAATTTATTACGGCGTAGAATTTTAATCCGCGCACTTTAGCAAGCGTTCTGGTAGTGAGAGTTGGTAGCGTATTCTAGCACAACGAATCCGCTCCCGCTAACGTACGCTACCGAAAAATATGAAGCTCCTTCCTTCGTATCGTTACGCAGCTTTTAGATGGTAAGGAGTTTCATGTAAATACAAATTTCATCAACCTTCCATTTAAAAAATTATGCCCTTCGCTTTTTATTTCAATTATCACGGCTTTTCTTTTCTTTTTAGCCCGCACGTTTGAACACTAAATTATCAATATAATTATTAAAAAGGGAGAAAAAAAACATACGAAAAGTATGATTTTTTCTTTTCTTTTTTTTTTAAGTGATGAGAATTTGAACGATAAACCACTAAAATCTTCTTTTGTATTGATTCTCGAGAAATATTTTTAAATTTAAATAAAATCACTCTTTTCAACTGTCTTTAATTTGCTGTATCAGATTAATAGGGGTTTTTGAAATGGTTCCCCCAATTATCTTAACAAACTTTTGAAATTTTTCATATTATCCTTCAATATCTACCATAGATGTTATTCCTTGCTGCTACGTACGTTGACCTTGACTTGACAGATTCATCCAATTGAACCCACACTAAAAGGAGGACCACAAGCTCGGGCTCGACGAAACTGAAAGTATCAACATGTTGAAACTTCTTGGGGTTAGCAGTGAAAGAAAGAGCCCAGCATTCATTTCTTCATTCATATTCATAGCTTAGTCTACTAAAATCAAATGAGCGTCTTTTTTTTTAATTAGCAATGTAGTCTTTTATAACAGTTGTTGTCCTTTATTTTTATTGAAGAACTTAAAGTACAAAATATAATTTGTTTAGTACAACATGTGATAATAGAGAATCAGACTCACGATCTCATAGTTTGAGGTATATGCTAATTATTGTTGAACTGTTCAACTCTACATGCTTTGATATATAATTTGTAACTTAAAGGTATATATGTTTTAAATAATTATCTTATAAGAAACTCATAAATTAATTAGTAACATAATATTTTGCATAACTTGGGCACGTTTTTTTTATTATGGCTACTTAGGAACAATTTAGTATGGATTTATTAAATAATCTGTTTTACATATTTAAAAATTAAATATACCAAATAATCTTGTATCGAGACTGATTTTTTTTTCTCTTTTTGAGGGGTAGAGACTGATTTTTAAAATTAAAAAATGAATAAAAACATAGCTGGTATCAATTATTTATTTTAATATACTCAATGTCTGAAATCAAGCATATTAAGTTTTTTTACCATAACAACATGAAAAATTTAGAATTTGACTTCTTAGTCCAGATATATGCATTGATAAATTAAACACGAAAATAATTTTTTTAGTACAATAAATGGGGACATGGGTTCGAAACTCCACCCCTCAACTTCAAGGAAATGAGTAGGTGCCAATTATCTTTGATGTTCGTGCTTTTTTAGTAACATGTGGGGATTAGAAAATTCAAACTCACTATCTATTGGTCAAAAGACAACTGTCAATTATTACTAAATTAAATTCAGGTGGGTACCGCTCGTACTTATATATGCACGCTCATGTTTGTGTTGGCAAACAAATAAAAATAAAAAGCAAAACAAAAAAGAGTTGATAACTCCAGCAGAGACATTTCAAATTATAATAAATGTTTCTAAAACCAATTAATTTTTGTTCCTTAAAATATCCATGCCCACCAACAATGCACATGACTATGCTTGATATTAACTGGATTAGCTTTTTATTGTCGGGTATTAGTAAGTCATATTTGAAGAAAAAAGAACCAAAAAAAAAAAAACATATAATTCTATTCATAAATTTGAGATATTTAAACTGCATTGTGGTTTATAATTTACTTAATTGTTACAATTATCCCGAGTAATAGTATCGTTAAACGATAAATACTATGATGTTATCTGTATTTCTATGGATGGTACATGAACTAATATTAACTTTGTTGGAGAGTAAAAACTAACACGACGCGTTGATCAGTCATGTCCACTCAGTAAGATTGATATGATTTGTACATCAAATAAATATAAAACCTTATCTATCAACGATGATCAACCTAAAGAAGTTTATAATACAAACCGATTCTTCTTAATTGCACGTTCAAGCTAGAATGAGACACACCTAAAATCCGATCTATGACCGCTTAGTCTCGTGACATAATGGTAATAATAGACATGTCCTCCACTCGGCCTATAAAAAGACAAATCATTCCTACGATTTAGGTATGCAATTTTGTCTGACGGAGCTCACATCCTCACTGATTTAAGATCTAGAATTTGTTTCTTTTTTTCAGGTCTCTTATCGTACAGCCCTCACATTTATAGCTCGTCCAAGTTTATCGAAAGTCGATATTTGGAACTCGACATTATTCAACATCGACAAGCCTAATAGTACAACAAATGTAATTTGCAGCATTAATTCGTTAAGTGAAAAATTATACAGTCGTTTGAACTAATCAAATTATGAAATAGATTATGACGAGTGCTAGATCGAGTAAGGAGGATACAAAACCAATTGCCTTATAATTATTATTATTTGTTGTAAATACGTGTTGATTTTTTGTTGTACATCAGTATAGTAAAAAAAATTTACTAAAAGTATACGAACGGAAAAAAATTTGTAGTAAGGTAAGTTAATCTTTTTCCTTTTTTTTTTTATGATGCAGGGTGATAGTCAATTAATTTCATATTTATTAAAACACATTATTAATATAAAAGAACGAACACAATTTAGCGGTAGTTGACATAAATATCTCGTCATATAAATTTTTAATATTATACTTGTCTCATGTGGCTATATTTGACAAATTGAACCAACATCCTTTGATGTTGAACTTTTTTTTGTTTTTTTTTTCTCGAAGCAACCTTTAATTTTGTAACTACCCACCCAATAGCAGGTGCGAACAAATTAAAATAACAATAATCTCACGATGTCATTAATTTAATTAAATATTTATAATGCATCAAATATTAGATTTAGGACGATTAGATTTGATAACGAAAAACAATATTTGTCAGTTTGATTCAAGCAGTAATAATCGATACCAATCCCTAAGAAGTCATAAGTTAAATATTCTCATCCCATTTGCTGTATTAAAAAAAAACGTAAAGCAGTATTTATAAACAAATTTAGCAAATACAAGTATTTTAACGCTCTTATACATTATTATAGTATTGATAAACATTTTTTCAATTTTCAATTTTTGTATTTCGTGGTTGTGAGATTCATATGTACCCAATGAAAACAACTTATTGCAACCAATAGCAAATATTGCATCTAATAATTTATTTGGTGACAGACAAACATTGATCAATTATTTATTATTTTAGTATAACAAGCATTAAACACACTGATTTCTTATAATCCCTAGAACGTTGCTTTGACTTTAACTCAATTATACAATATTAAAATTTAATTTATCCTATTTATCATACTTATAAAAAAAGATAGTGAACATACCTATTCATACAAGATTTTCGAATAAATTTGTTTCATGTGGTATTTATCCCTGATTATTTTTGTTCGAACTCGATGAGAAAATTGAAATGTTTGTTATTGAACTTGAATCAAAACCTATATACACTAAAGTTTCAAGTTAGGGAGAGTCTAATTCAAATTATTGTATGAATTCTCCGACTTTTGGATCAGGGAGACTTTGAATTTATATAATTTCGTATCAGTTTTAGTAGGTATTGGGTGATTTTGAACCTAACCCTAAACTTCGACTTGAGTGATTTTGGATCCAGCTCAATTTTTAGGTGGACTTAGACATGTTCAAATTTAAGAAAGTTTATTATCCATTGAGGTCTTATGTAATTTCAATTTTGAACTAAATTACATTTAATGGATTTTTGAACTAATTTGATTATGAGCCTAATTTATATGACTAAATTAAATTAAGCCTATTTTTCATATCATTAAATTCAATTAATTAAATTAAATGTAGAGGTTGTGACAATATTTGGTAATTGTCATTTTTTAATATTTAATTTTAATTTCGGGTTAATTAACAATTGACTTCAAATAAAATATAGTTTCGTCAATCAAGGTCAATTGTGGGAATTAAGAAAGTAGCAGAAAAAAATATGTATTTTAAATATAGTATTAGGCTTTAAATTTTACAAAATTGAACTTATACAATTACATATGACCAACTTAAAACCCCCGACATTTTTTAAGAAAAAGAATGACAATACTCTTAAGTAATCTAATAAGTTTTTTTTTATGAAAAATCATAAATGAATAAAAATACAAAACAATCGTGGAATGAAATATAATTGAAAAGGTATATACATAATGACTGTTTATTAATTAATTTGAATGGTAATTAGAATATAATGAACAAAACAGTAGTTAGCTTAGTTGAGGTTGGAAGAAGAATTAATTTGAATTATAACCCTAAAATAGTTTTATAATCGAAATAAGTTTTCTTATAGAAAAAAAGAAAAAAAGAGGAAAAGACCAAATAAGTTAAAAACTTGACCTGAAATCTCCAACGTTGATTGGCGAGGACCTCAAGACACGGTATAGGTGCGGTGCAGCAGATCCAGCCCCTCTCGTTACCTTAAATATTAGACAGAGCTGAAACCCTAGTCTCCTTCCTTTCAACACTCACTTGCGAGTTCTAGCGTTGCTGCCGGCGGTAAGCTTCCGACCACCCATTTTTTCGAATTGGCTCGTGTGATTACTGTCGATGAAGTACGGTTTGTAAACTAGCTGTTTAAATTTTCGATCAGAGATTAATCACACAAGTTATCAATGGCGGTCTCATTGCGTGACGTCAAGTCGGCAGCTGGTCTGAAGAATCTCGACGAATACTTGCTTAGTCGTAGCTACATTTCCGGGTTAGTTTACCATTTCATTTATTTTTATTTGGATTTATTATTTGGTTTGCCTTTATGTTCATTGAAAGATGTTTGATCCGTGCCAAGCGTGGAGAAGTGTCGAAATTGATAGTAGTGGTTTTAACATTTAGAACGATCTTCCTCAGGTATCAAGCTTCAAAGGATGACATTGCTGTTTATGAAGCTCTCTCCAAACCCGTGTCCAGCGAATATGTTAACGTATCTAGGTGGATCAATCACATCGAAGCACTCTTGAGAATTTCGTAAGTCACTTAATTGCTTAATTTTGCGTCTTAGTTTCGTAGAATTTATGGTTCGTTCTCGCTACTAAGTTGTTTTATGAACACGGGATTTAATAATGGTTTACTAGTGCTGTTTTTGGAGAGGGTTCTGGCGTTAAGTTCCAATCAGCAGAAGCAATTGCAACCCCACCGGCCGCAGATGCAAAGGTGAAAACTTTACACAATGTTACTTTATTTCCGTGTTAATATGTGATCCATGGACAAGCGAGGCGAGACATTGTGTTTTATCCTGTTACTATATTTTCACCTCGTTAATTCCTATAACTGGTGTACTCTGTAATAATTATCAGGCTAGTGCTGCTGCTGATGACGATGACGACGATGATATGGATCTATTTGGTGAAGAGACCGAAGAGGAAAAGAAGGCTGCCGAGGAGCGTGCAGCTTCCGTCAAGGCTTCTGGAAAGAAGAAAGAAAGTGAGTTCTTTTTTTTCCCCACTGTTAAAAAGCTTCCCATTGTCCTCTGATTTAATAATAAGTGGTGCATTTTGATCTTGCTTCGATTTCAGGTGGCAAGTCATCAGTTCTGATGGATATAAAGCCATGGGACGATGAGACTGACATGAAGAAGCTTGAAGAGGCTGTAAGAGGCGTTCAGATGGAAGGCTTGCTTTGGGGAGCATGTATGTTCTTTAAATCCTTGCCAGTTGGCATTGGTTTATAGGCGTGTGATATTCCTTCTTAATGTTGGAAGAATTCTGCAGTCCTTTTTTGGGTCCTAGTTGAATGAGCATCACTGTTTCTCTGCTGCCACTGAATCCATTTGATCAGTTATTTGCCTCAAATTATAGTTTTCATGATTTTATATGCATCTATCTTCATCACCATCAGTTTACTGGAAATCAAGGGGAAAATGTTGAATAAAAGTTTACTCAGGCTCCTTATTATCCTGGTTTATAGATGTCTAAAGCTTATCTTGTGTCGTCATCATCTGTAATCTACCATTTGAGTATTGTGTATTGTAATGCATTGTTATATCTTGTGAGGATCTGTTTTGACACCTCCCATTTAAATTGCAGCCAAACTTGTCCCTGTTGGATATGGTATAAAGAAATTGCAGATAATGCTCACAATTGTGGACGACCTAGTGTCTGTTGACAATCTCATTGAGGAGCATCTGACAGTTGAACCCATAAACGATTATGTCCAGAGCTGTGATATCGTGGCCTTCAACAAAATCTGTAAGTCCCATGTTTTATTTTGTTGTACATAAGCTGGTTAGTGATTACAGAATTTATATCTTTTCTGGCATGAGGCTGTTAAATAGAAGCTGCTGATTGCTGGATACCTATTCCACCAGATCTTGAATCCATCATTTTTTTAACCATTGGTGTTGTTATTTGTTGCAGAACTTGAGCTTTGTGTCAAGCCCCAGAGCAAATCTTTGGAAAAATGAGGCTGAGTCTGCGAATGAAGACGTTTCGTCATTTGTTCAAGACTGTGTATGACTGTTTCTCGTTTCTGCCTCGTCAAACTTGAGTTGTCTACTTTTGGTATACTCTTGTTTCCAGTTCCATTTGCTATAATGTCATATATTTTTTTGGTATAGCTTCAACTTATCTTAAATCTCTACAAATACACTTATGTTAGTGATAGAAGGTATCATCAGCTTTTTGAGAATTCATTGGATTATGGAAGGCTTTTAAATGTCATTCTCTGCTAGCATAGTCTAGTTGGTCCTCGAGGGTCGATTCAATTTCACCTTATCTCCAGAGAAACAGCATAAAAGGAGTGATTTGGCTGGAAATTGTCATGAGCTTTTTGATTATTCGAGGAAATGGGAAGAGAAGACGGCTAACTAGTGCCCTTACTGATTAGCTTAGTGATAAGAAATATTGGATTTGATAAGTTAAACGAACAATCAAAGCTTACCATTTCACTATTGAGATTGAGATGGATTCAAATTCTTTTGAAGCAAACAGTTTGTGGTTCTTAAAAATTGTGATGTATTTTCATAAATTTCTAAGTGATATATGATACTACTACAACTAATAACGATTGAATCTTAATGTTATTGAAATATTTAAAACCCTAACGCGAAGAAAAAAGATTTTTTGCAACCAATATAGTGTGCCATACTTTGTTAAAAAAGTGCCTACTTAGTAGTCAATACAATTTGCCATCTATAACTATAAAATAGTTATGCTGAAATTCTCCGATCTCTACATTTGTTATACTAAACGAACAATAAAAACAAAAAAAATTTGGAACCAATATAACTATAAAAAACCTTTACAACGTGCCACATTTATGAAAGCAATTTTGTTGAATTAGTTGTGAAACCTACTTCATTTAAGCTTGAGGCTTTGAATGAGACTGGACTAACAGAAGCTTATATTTGGACTGTAGCGATATTTTTATATTTGGACGAATTCAACAACAAGGAGTGAATTGACATTTATATCACAAAAAATCAATAAATTTTTTAAAAAATATCAAAAAAATATTACTAATGTAGACTTGGAAAATCAAAATAAACTAATACTAAAAAGTAAAAGTACATTATTAAAATAGTATTCATACCTTTTTTTTTCTTGTTAATTTGATGTTCTTGCAATTTAATAATCATAAGCAAGCTATTTACGTTAATAATATATATATTTTAAAACGAGAGTTGACTTTATTCAAAGAAAAAGAAAAAGAAAAATAGAGTTGAGACAGATGAAAGGCCCATCTGCAAGTGGGCCTACACGTAAGTAGGCCGAGTTTTGGGCTTCTTGTCAAACAAAAAGCAGCCTCATCCGAGACGGGTGAGAACTTTCACCGGCTCGCGGTTGTTGCTCAAGGACCGGCGAAGGAGAAGCGAGGAGGAGGAGGAAGAAGAAGAACTAAGAAGCCATGCCGAAGAGAACAACGCATACGTACTCCAGCGAGGACGCCGCACCAGATGGACCAGACTCTGATCTCTTCGTTTACTACTGCAAGCATTGTGGATCGCACGTCTTGATCACTGGTACTCCTTCACCTGGACTCTTGATTCTATGTATTTTTCCTTATTGAGAATCAAATAAGAATGAATTCATTCATTGCATTGATGTGTAATTATCAGCTGAAGGCGATATGGAACTTGTTTATGTATAAGCTGTTTGCAACTCGATGAAATTATTCATTCTATTTGACGGACGGATGTAATGTAGACTGTGGAGTAGGTTCTTTCTGTTTTATTGGCGAAACTAGGCTGGAATCAGGAAATTTAAGTGCACTCTTGAAGCACAGTAATGGCCAGGATTATTTTATTTTTTTCTCGTAGTAGTCATTCCAAGAAATAAGCATTTCGCGTGGTATTTGACCGTACTGAACATATATACTATAAGATACTCAATTGCAGAAAATGCCAAAAAGGAAGACAGACAAGGCTTTTGTGTTGGACAAGAAGAAACATCTTGCAAGGTTAAATATCAATGAGGCGGGAAAAATTTTATTGAAAAGGTAACTTTAACCTCTCTTCTCAGCCCGCTTATATATATACATATTTGGATATTTCAGTTCTGTGCTGAAGGATGCAAATAAATTTGTATTGGAGAAAATTTCGAGTTACATACAGGATTTCACCTTAATTTGGTAGTATTTCTGCTCTTTAGATGATCCAAGACTGATATCTATGAGCATCGTAATGGGTTTGAAATTTCTGACCATATTAACAAATAGCGGTTCTATGTAAGGTCAGCTTTGTTCTCAAATGTTGCTCAATTAGAAATTTCATGTTTTCCTAAATAGTTACATGTAACTTGACCTGATAACAATTTTAATTCTATCAGAAGGATAGATATGGAGTAGACTCTTTCCGTTTTATTGGTGAAATTAAGCTAGTGTCAGGAAATAGGTGCACTCTGTACCATCTATCTGCACGTGGAAAGATGATCTGGCGAAGTTGCCTTCTCCAACCGTAAACGAAAAGAAAAGATATGAGATTGATAATGTGAAAATAGGAGAGTTTCAGGCATGCATCTTCTGGTACAATATGAGATCACAGCTATGTTTAGGAGTGTGCTTTCTTCTTTTGAGAGCAATTGATGATCTCACTATCAAAGTAGGTCCCGACCACATGTTGCCATTGCATTTTTCGATAATTCCTAGTGGAGGAAGTGTCTTGTAATGCTTGTCCAAGTTCTCAAGCAAGCATTTGAAAATTATGATGGGCAGATGTGGATAATGGTTGAACTAACTAATGTGTAGCTTATAATTATTTTTCAGGGGAGAAGGGAAACTTGAAAGGCAATATCGAATGAACTGTATAGGCTGTGGACTCTTTGTGTGTTATCGCTCAGAGGAAGAATTGGAATTTACTTCTTTCATTTATGTAGTTGATGGTGCACTTAGTACTGTGGCTGCTGAAACCAATCCACAGGTATGACAATCACAATATTATAATAATGGCTAGGCTACCACCATCCAGTATGCACTGCTCATATTGTTTGTTTTTAACTGTAAACATCTTCAATATTCATAATAATTTTAATTTTAAAGAACTTCTCCAGTATCTATAGCAACATCAGTAGGGGCATGGGGAGCCCCTTTTTGAAGTAAATTTTCTCATTGATGTTTGCCGTTGGACAAAAAGGTTTTCAATGCATCACTTTGTTTGTAGTTTCATCGATGGATTTCTTTTTTTTAAACAATAAAGGCAGAGCAATTATGATTTCCATTTGTCTGAAATATAAAGAAATAATGAATATGTTGTCGTCATGCCTCGCACTGGGGGAAAAAAAAACCAATGGTTGTGAGTTGACTGATCAACACTTTCAAATGCCTATAGAATTTGCTCTAGTGCCAAATGAAAAATATTTTGAAGATTTTATTACCATTTCAAGAGTCCATTGCTTTGTGTTGGTATGTTGAGCTTGAATTGATTCTTGATGGACATATTATATAGTACGAGCAATTATTTGAAAATGGTTTGTAATACCTTATAATTTATTTTATAGAATGCATTCGTTAAGCATTCTGTAATATCATTATGAAAAATTGTTGCAATGAAAATGATGAAAGGTTCTAACTATCCTTATCTTTCTTTGGTTGGTAATTTTGAGCGTCAAGTAATTCTTGATGCACATACAAAAACAATAGTTTAGTATGGAAATTTCTTTACAAAGTGTTCCAACTTCTTATTGTGATTTATAAACCATCACCTTAATTTGATCTTATTTATTTATTTGGGGTGGGGTGTTATTAGGATGCTCCTGTGCCGCCCTGCATATCTCAACTTGAAGGAGGACTTGTCCAAGTGGCCATAGAAGTTGAAGATCGAGCACAACGTTCAGCCATCACAAGTATAAAATATACTATTGCTGTTTATTTATCTTATGCATTTAATCTCTTTATTGGTAAACTTAGATTCAATTCTAATTTTGTTATAGGCAGAATGCTAAGGTTCTACAGCATTTTTTCTCTCTCCTGGACCATGAATTGCGATTTAGTTGTCTGAGATCCTAGAATGTGACTGCGATTAAAATATTGAAATTAGATTAGTTCTTTGATGATTGATTTTTGTTATTATGTAACAAAGAAGAACAGGAGAGGTCCTGCTTTGCCCGGTAAGATAGAATAAGATTTCAAGAGTTTAATGTGGAACTATAAAAATATAATAATATATTGGAATTTTGGAATTGAGAACAATTTTCATTTTGATGATTAGCTCGTCTACTTACTTTCATTAATTAAAGTAAAACCAATAAATTGTTGTTTCACTGTGGAGGCTTCCGTCCATTATTCATAATATTGAACATTATAAGATACATATCCTAGTCCATTCTCATGAAGAACCAAGTTCTAATAGGGGAGCAGGGGGATGATACTATGTGCAAGATAAACATCTGTAGATGGGATTTTGGTTGGAAATCTGGGAACAGTCATTTTATGTTGAGATTAACTGGTGTACATTTCTATCTTTTATGTGATGCATGCTATGCACGTATTTGATATGTTGAACTTCCAAAGGAATGAAAAATCTGTCCTAATCTTTATGCTAAACTGTTGATTATGAATGTTTGTCACCCGATATAATATTATTGTTCTTGATTATACTCTCTCTCACACAAAATAATGATATTTTTTCTCTTTGCAGGAGTAAATGCTGATGATGTACGTGTTGCTGTTGCTGCACCTGCGGCGCGTGGAGAAGCCAACAATGAGCTTTTGGAGTTCATGGGAAAAGTACAATCTGATTCTTGTTATTGGCATATGATTTTAGGTTTTGGATTTTCAATACCTGCATGATTTTGCTCCCTCTTTCAGCTTCTGCATCTACATCAGCCATTATCTTTTACTTAGAACTATTTTCTCGAAAAACAGGTATTGGGACTGAGGCTTAGCCAAATGACTCTTCAACGGGGATGGAATAACAAATCGAAGCTTCTTGTGGTGAGTTGGTCACACTTCGTAACACTTGATATCAACTGCTCCTTTTGTCTTCTCACTGGTTTTTCGCTAACACAAAGCTGGTACCACATTATAAGATCTGGAGCTCATTTTGTGAGAAAACAGTCAAATTTGTCTGTGATGTTCTTTGCTTGTCGGTACAAATCTTGTTGTATTTGTAACATCCAGGTAATCGTTTCAGGTTGAGGATTTGTCTGCTAGACAGGTGTATGAAAAACTTCTCGAGGCCGTGCAACCT
>NW_019104497.1:2969907-2983065 GCF_001995035.1 Momordica charantia
ATCGGTTTTAGTTTGGATGGAATGTTGCCTTAATGTACAATATCGTGTAGACCCCGATGGAAGTGCTTTTTTTATGATGAACATATAATAGATTTTTTATTTCTTTTGAAACAGACCATATGATAGATTGGCATTTATACCCGATCATATGCCAATATTTGAAAACGTGGGACCACAGATAAAATATCATGTCGAGAAATAATGTGATTAAATACGAGGGTAGTATGGTACTATGAGAATATTGGATGGAACACATACGATGGAATATCACAAGAAACCGCTTGGGTCTGGATATTATGTCATTAGCTTCTCTCTTTGAAATGATTTGGATTCTGTTTATTTATTTTTTAAATTGATATTGGTTATTTAAATATAATATTTATAGAAAATAGTTTTTTAATAGACAGTAAATATTGTTCGAATGACTAATAAATATGATTTTAAACATATTTTTGAATTTGAAGCCTAAAAAACAGTCATTTATTCGATATGTTAGATATCTTTTATATACATTAAATTGCAAAAAGGATTATAATTACACTCTACAATTGTTTTCATCATTAATCGCGTAAATATAGTTATTTATAATAGTTAATAAACTTGGCTTCATTATTCAGTTTCACCATGTGTATCAATCAATAATAATATTTATAATCCACGAGGTAAATTACATTTTGAAACTAGTTTGTCAAAAGGAATTTGTAATTTGAAATTGCAAATTCGACTAAAGTTTCTTTAAAACTCTATTGTATTTTATGAGTTCTAGCTAGATACTAGCATCTAAACTATTATGAAACAAAGTTTAAAATGATAATCACATATTTTATCCTGCATTGGTTTTAGTTTTACTAATATATTCTCCTGAAAAACGTAAACCTTAACAGTTGAAAACTTGAAAGAATATTGAAGTGAAATATCAGATATCGTCAGAAATATTCTCCACGGTGAGGATTCGAACATCTAATCTTTTGGTCGAAAATATATACCTTAACTAACTCTATTCAAGTTGCTTTGTCGCGATGCCACGATGATGATTAGAGATATGTAAATTAAATTATAAGGTATGGGAATATTCAGTAAATTAAATTTCTAATGGTTTTGTCAGATCTACTACTCTATACAGAGTGGGAAAGCAGGGCAATGGGGCAAGATTCATCAGTGAATAAGGTAAAAACCTGGCAAAGACTGTCTCATATCCCAGAGTGAAGGTAGTCTCCAAAGTTTCCTCAATTATTTGACTCCTTGAGACTTGGAAAAGTTGGGGGCAAGCAACTTCTCCAACTCCACTAAACTGAAAGATTCAGAGATTATAAACGAATCTCCCCATTTTCTCTGGAAACAAGTAGTACTTTAACTAAGAAAAGGTCGAACTGTAAACTTACATTTCATATTTTCGGAAGGCTTCCTTTCGTTTTGCCAAATATACATCGCTGTCTTTCGGTAGATCGCTAAATGAATCACCTGCAAAAACAGAAGGAAAATTCGAGCTCAGAGTTGAGTGGCCATAAATTTGAGAGGGCAAGGACGATTTTCTAATCGTATTCTAATCAATAAACATTCAGTTCCGGCCTTCAGAAATCGAGTCTAAATATTACTTTTAAGTATATTCATAAGAAATGGCAAGGGAAAGTCTTCCAAGCTCGAACCTAGGATGGATTTAGAAAAACATAGCAAGCAAAAAAGAATTTACGCGGAGGCAATGCTGGTTTCATCAGAACATCCTTGTGAACTTTTAGAGGAGATTTGTCAGGCATCTGAGAACCCTGCCCGAGAAACAAAAAAATTTCATCACAGAACAGAACCACAAGAGTCAAATTGACCAGTTTGTATATGATATTTCATCACTACAATCCTAAAGAATCACGTGCCATACTCCACGATGTCATAAGATACTGGCAAATTAAATAAGTTGATGAGATTTGAAGAACATAAGAACACAGGACATGGATGGAATTTAGGCAGTAATTTAGCCAACTCAATCAGAACAGTGAATCCCCAATAGCTCATATGACTAAAGAAACTCATTTAGATACCTTTTTCTTTTCCTTTCTTTTCAGTATCTTCAAGTGACACTTTTTGATGTAGTGCATTAAATGATAGCGAGAATGTCTTGAACACAACTGATCTCTGATGGAGGGATTTTCAGTTAACCAATCAGATATGTCCTTTGACTTGACAACCTCTTCATGTTGTAGAGACTCTAGCCAAGAATAAACTGGTATCCACTGGTCGGTGCGTTGAAATCGAGCATGTGGAAGATCGCCCTGATCACCCTGGTCACCCTGAATCTCTTCCTTTCCCTGTCATGAAACATATCTTGATTGGAAAGAAATGTGCTTCAAACCAGAGGGAAAAGAACACTGTAGAACCTTAACAGTTTAGCCACCGACTGTGTAACATTTTTGTAGAACGGCATTTTACCTCTCAACTAAAGTTATTTATCCATTAACAGAAGGATTTGGATAACAGTGAAACCCTTAAACCACCATGTGACAAATATCATGTAAACAAGTCCTAATAGAATTTTAACACTATCAGAGTATTATGTAAAGTTGCATGACATCGAGGGCATCGCTTGAAATAAAAGCTACTGAGGATCAAACCATTCTCTCTTGAAAAGCACGCACTATAAATTTTCCAGGCAATAATTCTTAACACGATGAAGAGCCTAAGTCTTGATACAGTATGAGAAATCATAAAGAACTAGAACAGCATCATTAGAGGAAGTACTGTGAACCTGATTGGAAAGTCGCATTAAATTTTGGATGGAAATCAGCCTCTGGCAAAGGTCGGAGCGGGGCATTGATTTGAGGTTTCCAGGTAAAGAGGCATGGTTGGAGTCAATCCAAGCTTCAACCTCTTCCATGGAGCCAGCTCTGGCCTCGGGGAAGGAGCAAAGCCAAGCGCGCGCCATGGTTTCCCATTCTTGGGAGTGATCGCTTTGGTCGCTAGGGTTCAGATCAGATGGCTTAGGCTGCTCTCCTTGGGTTTCTTCCGCTGGATTCGACATTTTTTCTCGCCCCTCTTCAGATTAAGCTGCTCTGATTGCGATTTCCTGTTTCGCATTCTCCATAAATCCAATTAATGAAATTTTTGTTAACATTAGAAATTTATAACTAGAAGAAAGAACACCTGCTCGTCAATTTCTTTTTTTTAATAATAATAATAATTATTATTATTTTTTTGGTCGAAGATCAATATTATGTTTATTGGTCAAAATATTACTTATCTCGAATCGCCTCGAGCTTTATATGATTTTGCATCTACTAAAATGGAAAAAAAATTGTATGTATTTACTCATTAATGTTTAAGAGAGAGGTTTTTTCTTTTTTTTTTTTTATTAGAGGTGTTGAAAAAATAGAAAAGACTAATAACTTTTTATTGGATTCATTTTTTCTAAATCAAGTTGGATTGGTTCATTCTTGAGTCATATTGAGTTGAACTAACTTGATCCTATGATGTTATATAATCGTAAAATTTTTAAATTTGTTGTTAATTTAAAAGATTCATTTTTACTTCTTCAAGCTATTTATATTTCTAGTTCAAAATTAATTTTAAATCTATATCCAAATAGTATGAATTGGATTTGTTGTTTAAACTTATTTGAATTCAAAATTTGTGTAAATTTTGATCAAACCTATATAGAACCCATCCTACCCAACTCATAAACACCTCTGTTATTTTTCTCTTGAAAATTGCCGTATTCCATTATCATTCAATTTTAATCAATAAATTACTAGCTTAAAATATTTTATGTTATTACTTTCTCAATCCCAACTTGGTCCTATAATTTAATTAAATTATACAAAAATATCTATGTCATTATCAAATATTAGTAGAAGAAAATTAGTTGTACGACAATGTATGAAACTGAACATTCGAATCCAAAATCTTTTGGTCGAAGATATATATCTTAATCTGTAATTTAGATTAGATTTCAAGACATGATTTGTATTACTCATTTTGTAATGAAACCACATATTTACATGTTCTTTTAATGCTCCTTGCAAATGACAGGAACATTTAAAAATTTAACCACTAATTAACTAAAAAGTACTTTTCAAAAAGGTCAAACGAAAGCCTCAAAACAAACCATTTACCAATAACCATAGTACCCCAAAACAGGGAGATTGGCCAATGGATCATTCATACTTGGCACAGTTTTGAAGCATCAAAGATAGAGGATAAAATGGAGCTTTCTAAACTTTGATCAAGCCTTGATGGCAAGTGTTTGATGGCTAATTAAAAGGCAAATTAAGGCATATTTCAAGCCAAAGCCAAAGCATAGAACCCTCATATACCAGTAAAAGACACCAGAATTCCCTCAGACAAGAGCCCCCACCATTCATTTCATAGAAACCTAATTTACATTCTTAGAACATCCATGAAAATAGGAAGGATGTTTCTCTCAGCTAGAGAATACTAGATGGTAAAATAAAGCAACCAAAAGCCATAAAAAACTATGAAATTTCCACCAACAAGACCTTCAAAATCCATTGTTTCCCATTCATTCTTGTCAAAAACAACAGCTGCCAAGCCAACCAACAGAGGAAATTGTATAATCAACCAAAAAGTTTCAGTCCCCACAATATCGCTACTTTGAAATTCTAAATTAAGTAAACTAGATGGAAAGACAGGTATCCTTGCAACTAATTAATGCAGAACTGCAGGAAAAATATTCTAACAGGGGTGAGAGAGGCTCGAACTCTCGACCTCAGAAAAAATATTCAAAAAATGATATCTTTGGTAATAACAAAGTGTAAAATACCACAATGCTGATGATCATGCCTTAAACTATTATGGAGAATAATACTACCGCCAACTTGAGCATAACTCAATTGGTTAATAGTGAGTTCGAATCTCCAGCCCCATGTTGTATTTAAAAAAAAAAATCGCTGAAACTATCATTCAAGATCTGCAAGAGTGAAAGCTCTGTTGGACAAACTTCAGAGTTGGATCACAGTTAAATCCTGCTGTGCAATAACCTACTAGGGATGTCAAGAATTTTGAAGCATATTATTCAATATCTGATGTTGTAAGCGATTGTCTAGTTTTGATCTTAACGAACATGAGAAGGTAGGAGGCTTTCAAAATGTTACAGAGAATATGAACAAGATAAAAGATTATCTATTGGAGTATAATTGATTTGGTAATTCTCCAGTTATCCAGTATACAATATGCATTTAAGAATGTTTCTTCACTAAAGAGATAAAGCGAATGATGATTATCGAGTAGCAGTTTTATGTACATAAGGTAAAATCCAAAAATGTATTTGACGTTATAAAAGATTCCAGGTAATAAGATCACAAACCATGACAATCCAGAAATACATAAATTATAGCCCTATCAAACATGTACATGAGTCTTTCTGATGACCCCATTGTATTAACACCATGAAGAACAGAAAATATGAGTAAATTACATTCAACAGGTCAACCTCTTCAATGGGTCATACCTGTCAACAGAGTCGGTCCAGTATGTCTCTATGAACTACTTTTTCTTCGTAAGTGGTGTATAACACATGGTGATCCTTCAAACAAATCCAATAAATAGTTCTCCAAGTCATCAGATGAGTACTTTAAATACCTCCCGCCATGTCTTGTACTCTCTAACTGACTTTCATGCCTTCCCAAGAAGGCACGATAGGCAGGTAACGCCTTTGCCGATACTGAAATTCGGAGCTCTTCCCGTAGTTGAGGATCAGCCACCTTCCAAGCTGTCTGAATTCTATAGATTTCCTCAAAGCCAGCATTGAAATTTTTGAATTTTTCCTTTAAAGTAGCTAGTTTCAGGGCACTATTGGAGCTCCCACCAGTACCTTCATCCTTCAAGAAAGATAAAAGTTTGCCCCAAGAGGCCCTGAGATAGTTTGTTGCATATATGCGAACCTGGCCCCGGCGCTTGCGAACCCAGCGGTCACCCAAGAGCTTTCCAAGCTCAGAATCTTTCGCTTTCTGCACAATGTATTGTATATTATTCATGAGAAATATATATTGTATCGAATCATCGCCATAAAGTTTGGATTTTCTCTCTAGATTGGACTCCAATGATGATATCAATGAAAACAGTCGCCGAGCTAAAGGAGACATAGTTTCTAACTCCAAATTGTCAGCACCATCATCCCCTAGATGATGCAGATCGTCATCCTCGTTTTCTAAAAGTGCATCCAGAGTCTTACTATAAACGACAAGCAATCTCAAGTAATTCATGACATATCGAGTGAGCGGGTGGATCTCAGCGTTCAACATTGTTTTCTTAGAAGTCTCGCTCCGAACAGCATTCTCAAATTCGGCAAATGTACCTCTAGCGGCCTCTCCCAGTCGAGAAAGCACTCCTTGCGCCTCCTCAATCACAAATTCTTCAGTGACCATAGCCTGCAAGTCCGGTAAAACATATGCCAGAGCTTCATACATATCTAGAATACGAAATAGCTTCTCCACTGACCTTTCCCCTATAGCAATGGCCTCTCCAAAATTCAGTAATTGCCTGATGGACCCTTTTGCAGTCTCATTGAAGCAAGCTTCCTCAGAGTCATCAGACCCACTAAAGATATAGTCACACAGCCGTTTCTCGCCCGTCAAAAGTACTCGAACAGTGACCTTAACAGCTTGGATCCATTTCTTCATCTTCTCGTCCAAATTTCTCCATTCAATTTTCTGGACATCCTCAATACTTAGCTTCTCAACTCCAAGAACCACCAAGCACTCATCTAAAGCATCGCGTCGGACACCAGTATACACATTAACACACTCTTTTTCATATCCAGAACGAATCATCCGATCTGCGATCTCTTTCAAATCGACGACAGCGTCAGGATGGATCAAATCGACCCGCAAATCGTCGCCCAAACTCACACCGCGCTCATGGAAAATTCCGGAACCACGGTCAACATCGGCAAACGACTCGAATTCATCGGAATTTTCGCAGTCGTGAGAAGCGAAAGAGAGGGATGCCTTACGAATTGAACCGTAGAGGTGCTCGGCATCAAGAGGGACCGTGCTTCGAATCAACATATGACGGAACTCATCCTCAAGCCTCGACATAGCGATCTGGATCGCGTTCTCAGCACGCTCCGCGATTTCAGCAGAATCAGAACGAATTGACATGTCGTCCATCCATTGAATGATATCATCGACCGCAGACAAGTACTCAGCCGCCTCATCCGGTGAGTCATCCCAATAGAGAGAGTTTCTAGAAGCTCCAGTACCGGAATCCCAACGAAGAATCACCTTCTCAGCAGCTTCAAATCGATCTCCCTCCCTCTTAGATTCCCCACCGTCGACCAAACTGGTGATACTAGAGAGACGATTGTCGAAACTAGAGAAGATCAAAAGCATGTCGTCTCGAACCTCCTTGGGGGTGTTGAGGCTCTTGACTATCTGCTGAGCGGTAGCCAAAACTCTATCCTCCCCACCGCCACCGCCACCGCCGCCGCCGCCGCCGCCTATACTGGTGGTGGTCGTCGCCATTCTTTACAATTTCCGCCTATTTAGCTCCGTAGGGTTCGCAAAAACCCCCAGAAAAAGGGGGAAAAAATTGAAAAGGGATTTTCAGAGAAAAGGGAGAGAAATGAAAGATGAAGGGTCAATCAAGAGAACAAAAATTTCATTGGAAATGTGAAAGGCAATATCCTTCTCCACCCTTTTATTTTTTTTTTGGTTTTTCTTTAATGTTTTTTAAAAATTAATTTTCTTGTTTCTGACTTTTTGTTCGAACAAATAGGAAATGTCTGTGCTCTGTTGATTGAGAAGGGCTGGTGGGTCCCACTCCGACTTAAATTCTCCAAACAGTAGCCGGCTTGTTTGCCTGACGACTGCAATAACAACTGTTAAAAGATATTTAATTCGGAGATTTTTTTTAATAATTAATTAACTCGGAATTATCCGGAATATATAAATAAATATGTATTTTTTTTAATTAAAATGCAAAATTAACAATTTGAGCTTGATTGGCGTGGCGTAGACTGATGACTTTGAAGTTTGAAGATTGAAATTTGGAAGTGGCTATGCTATGCGTGCGGTTCGGTCCAATCGCTGTCGAGGACCGACCGGTGGTGGGCCGGATCCGGGTCAAGCTGCCTGCCCATCTCACCGTTACTTATGGGTCGGGTCTGACTATTTTCTCGGTCTCGGTGTCCCTCGCTGTTCAATTTTGACCCGTCTTGAAATATATCATATTCGCATAATAAAACAAATAGCATCGAAATTATTATTTCTCTATTCTTTTGGTTTCCATTTTCGTTTGGGAAGTTTTAGATTTATTTCATTTTACTTTATTTTTAATTTTAATACGTCTATTTTGGACCTTCAACTTCAAGAAAAATAGAAGAAATAAAAGAAAATAATCAATTTTGGACTCTGAATATAAGATTACGTCAATTTTTATTTTTAAAAAATTTAATTCTATCACATCGGACTTTTAAACTCTTGGATATGTATTTTACTTTAAATTTATAAAGATGTTGTAATATTTACTCTCAACTTAATTAATAGTATTGTGATTTTTAACTTTTTATAAGTTTTGTTGAAATAATTGTTAAAAAAACAATATTTTCCCTTGTGATTAATGAATTGTATAACATATGTTAGGTATGAAATTGATAGAATCAAAAGAAACAGGTAAATTAAGGAATTGGATTTTTGTTGAAATTTGTGTGCCACGAAATTATTCAATTGTCTATTTTGTATATTGACCACATTTAATTTTATGCAAAGTTTTATTTTCACAAGGTTAGTGAAATTTTTATATTATTTTCATCAACAATATCCTGCTTTACGAAAAAATGGTATGGATATGTACTTGATGAGATCACGTAGTTGAAATAATATTTAGAAAAAAAAATGATTTTACAAAATAGATTGATTGGGGGAATCTATCACAAAGTGGCTACGTGCTTACTTTTAGAAACTAGACTCTGTATTGGAAAGTCATGTTTTTTTCATATATATTTTTTTAAAAGTAATTTTTGTCGTGTAAAACTTTAGTTCTTGATAATTCTTCTTCTTTTATTTTTATTTTTTTTTTCAAATATTGACTTGATAATTCTTCTTTCACCTTTTGTTTGGTTACATTATTTAAATTTGGACAATAATGCTTGCAAATTGGGTTCCCATAAATGTCTAAACGAAACACCCAAGATCTACCAATCACAACTTTATATTTGAAAAATAATAATTTTCAACACATACTTTTGTGAATTCATAAATCATAGAGTTTGGTTGATTTTTTTTTTTTAACAGAGTTTGTAACTAAATAGTATAAAAGAAATATGCACGTAATAAAGTTTTATACAAGTGTTGTTAAAAATATAAAATTGTATTTGAGCGAATCAGTAATATTTATTTCTACAAATGATGTTTTATTAGCCAACAAAAATTATTACAAATAATGTAGAAAATATATATCTTAAACAAAGTTAGAGTATTATAACGGTCAGAAGATGAGTTTACATCCTCACATATTATTAAATTAAAAGAAAAAAATTTGAATACTATTTCAATAATTATACTACTTTCAAATTTGTTCATTTTTATTTTTGTACTTTATAAAACGCGAATTTTGATTATTGTACTATATAAAATTTGACTATTTTAATTGATTTATTTTTTCATTTTTATCTATGTGACACCTCACTCACCAAAGTAATTCTTTTTCTTTTTCTTTTTCCATTCTACTTTTAACTTTGTTAATTTCTATATTCGTACTTTCAAAAAGGTCCCTTTTAATTTAGTACTATTAATAATTAATATTTTAGTTGACTCATTTCAGTTTTATATCATTTTGTTCCATTATATTTTGATATGACATTTCATTCGTTAAAATAAACATTTTTTTAATACGTACTTTCAACTTTGTTCATTTATACATTAGTATTTTCAAAACGTCTATTTTGATTATTGTACTATTAAAAAATTGATTATTTTAGTTGATTCATTTTTTATCTCATTTTGTTTGATCATAATTTTAATATGACATTTCAACCACCCAAGTAAATCTTTTCTTTTAGTACATATTTTCAACTTTGTTCATTTCTATATTTGTACTTCTAAAAAGTCTACTGGTTCAATCATAATTTTGATATGACACTTTACTCACTAAAGTAAATTCATGTTTGTTTTTGTTTTTTTAGTACATACTTTCAACTTTGTTCATTTCTATATATGTAATTTCAAAACATCTATTTTGATCTATTAAAAATCGACTATATGACACTTCACTCACCAAAGTAAATCTTTTTTTAGTACAATAATTTGGTTGGGGATATGAGTGATTGAATGAGATTGGTGGAGCCAAATTGACGTTGGAATGAGCTAGGAACGAGTCGGGATCAAGTCGGGATGTGTTGGAGACGAAGCAGGGATGAAAATAGGGGAAGAGGAGCGTTGCAGGTCAAGGGGGCCGAGAAGGTAGCACCACGCTAGGGGACGGCCCTGCGGCACTGTCCTGTTGTGTGTGCGCGGACGGAAGTCCGTCCGTAGCGCTATGGCGTTGTGTTGATGCTTATAAATACACCAGCTTCGAGTTTTAGGGTAGTTCTCAATCGATTTTGAGTCGTTTTTCAGAGGGTTTTATAGTTTCGAGGCAGAGGTTCGAAGTATTGGCAGAGACATTGGGGCTGATCAAGATTGACATATTCGAGATAATTAGATATTGATTCTTGTGAGTTTCTCAATCCTGTATTTAAGTATTATTAAGTTTAGAATACTTCGAAACTATGAGACTTTTGTTGGGATCTCTAAGGAATATTTATATTTTTGCTGTGTCTTATTCTTGTGTTTATATTTTTTCTTCCTTATTTGTATATTGTGGTTGTGTTTAGATATCCATGTGGAAGGGAAAATTATTCAGGGCATTAGTTTCTCAACACCTCTGAACTTGAGAAAAATAGTATATACTAATTATCGATCTATGCTCATGTTGGTGAGTAAATTCAAATTGGTGAGTAAATTCAAATTCAAAGTATATAAATTGAATAGTCTCCTTTCAATCTGTTACGAATTTTATAACTTTATTGATAGTCAAATATTTACAAATTTGGGAGGAATCTTTGAAGTACACTTTAAAATAGAATGTGCAATGTTCTAAAACAAGGAGAAAAAAACAAAAATAACTCCTACACTTATATTTAATTCCATAGTTAACTTTTATTTTATTTCAATAAATTTTTAGTACAACAAATATGAAAGTCGGATATTAAACCTACAGCCTCAAATAAAGTAATAAACGTCTTTAACCACCCCGAGTTAGGTACGAATTTTACTTAAACCTTATGCCTAAACAAGAAGTGAAAAAATATTTATATGTTTTCCTCCCAACTAAATAAGAAATGGTCAAACTCAGCCAAATGATCAGATCCAACCCTACCAAACTGCAGCAGAGCGAAGATTGCCTTTCTCTGGTTTCACTTTAAATTAAAAAAAAAATTATATATATATATAAATTAATATTAATTTTTTCCCCGTAATTGGGCTCCCCTAAAATCATAGAATTAAAATAGAAATATAGCTTTTTCAAACTTAAAAAATAATGAAATTAAAGGTCGTCACAAATTTAAAAGAAAATAGAATTTACAATTGACTTCGTAAAACGAAACGAGTAGGAAAATGAATTTCTCCATGTTTTAAAATCATATTATATTTGTAAATCATGTGGGTCTTTAAAAAAAAAAGAAAAAAAATCGAATTTGTTGACCTAGAAGCAACAGCAAGCAGGCAAACAAACATTATGAAGGTGGCATTCCATTTCGCATTGAAACGCCGCACGCTCCTCAACCAACGCTCAATCCCCTGCCAAGATTCTACCATTCTAATTCAACCCTAAAATTATGCCTAAATTTCTCTAAATTATAACATTCATTTCCAATTATACCCACATCTTCTCAAATATTTTACTTTAATCTTATACGTCGATCGGTAAATATATATATATATATATATATAATAATCAGGAGTACTCACTTTTTTTATTATTATTTTTTATTCATAGAATCTATTAAATATGTTTGGGAGTGATGGAAGAATGTGTATTTTTTTTTTTAAAAAAGAGATTTAAGAATAATTGATTTTTTAAAATCACCACCTACCTAAGTGATACCTTTAAAATCGTTTTACATTTTTCTAAAATAAAATTTTTAATGGGGCAACTTGAGATATGACAAAAAAAGTTAGGAAAATAAGCAAAATAGCAAGGTTTGAGTTTTTCAAATATAGCATTTTTTTGGGAAAAAAACGGAGGCCCACGTTATAAATTACAAATATACCCTGCAGGCTCGAACCAACAATAAATTACTTCTGATTGACTTCTGATATACTAGTGATTGACAGATATACTCCTGATATATATGTGATATATGTTTGATATACATATGGTATGAAATTGATTTACTTCTGATATAACTATGATATCTACTACTATAGGTGACATAGAATTGATTGACTTCTGATATACTATTGATTTACTTATGATATAACTATGATTGACAGATATACTCCTGATATATATGTAATATATGTTTCATATATTTGATATGAAATTGATTTACTTCTGATATAACTATGATATATACTACTATAGGTGGTATAGAACTGATTGACTTTTGATATACTATTGATTTACTTACGATATAACTATAATTGACAGATATACTCCTGATATATATGTGATATATGTTTGATATACATATGATATGAAATTGATTTACTTCTGATATAACTATGATATCTACTACTATATGTGATATAAAACTGATTGACTCTTATATACTATTGATTTACTTCTGATATAACTATGATTAACATRYATAYTYTTGATATATAWGTGATATATGTTTGATATACATATGRTATRAAATTGATTTASTTCTTATATAACTATGATATCTACCAATTATTTCRAACATATTACMTCTAATATATGTTTTATGATATACTAATATATGAAATAATTTTTTTTTCAGATAAAAACAATGGTACAAACACGAAAAATGAAATAAAAAAACATCGTCGAAAATGTTGATGTCGTTCGTTCCGAAAGACAACATAAACCAACGCCAAAAGTGTTGTATTTGGAAAAACGGAAAGCTTCAAAGATAGTATCTCCGAAAACACGACAATCACCAAGAACTTGATGTCTCAAGCTTTTACCTAAAGATTATACAAG
>NW_019104497.1:2983450-3042216 GCF_001995035.1 Momordica charantia
CAGTAAGTATCAAATTTTTTTTCTCATTTTCCATGCATGCCAATACCTACTAATTTCTAATTGATCAAAAAAATACAAGACAAAGGGTTAAAGCAGGTAAAATAGTGATTTACTATTATACAACTGATTGACTTTTGATATACTATTGATTTACTTCTGATATACTAATGTTGTCAGATATACTCCTGATATATATGTGATATATGTTTGATATATAATAACGAAGCAATAACTGAAAAGGGTAATTTGAGAATACTGAAAATTTTAAAATCAGGATTTAAAAAAAAATGCTATATCTGAAAATATCAAAAAGGCATGTTATTTTGTTAAATATAGAAAACTTATATGCTACCCATTACAAATCCCCATTTTTAATTTGCATGACTGGAAATTGAAGCAATTTTAATAATGGTAAAAGTGATTTTTTCAAATCAAAATCACTCTCAAATACACCCACGTATTTGAGAATAAATTGAAGTTACCAAATAAATTCTAAACTATAAAGATCTGTCAAAATTTACGGCAACTAAGGAAAGATTTTAAAATGAAACAATTGAAAACGACGGGACCATAATGTAAAACCAATCCCATATAATTAAAAGATGATAGCCAACTTGGGAAGGTTTTGAAAATCTTCAGATCCAAATCATTTCAAATTAAATTTATAGTCAAACAATTTGACCCAGCGCAAGGCAGACCAAGCAAGAACAGTCTCCCTCCACCTTCCTCTTTTTTTTTTTTTTTTTTAAATTGTTTTTGGAATTTATATTTATAAAATGAGGAATTTTGAAATTGTGGATGTTTGAGAAAGAACTGAGAAGGCATGTGTTCGCAATTTGAGGTCACCAGCTGTGGTGAGCGTGCAGACACGAACCCCTTTGGCTTTGGCTTTCAGATACGTCCTTTCCCACGCATTTGTCTCTCTCAATTCGCCTAATCATACTTTAAAAAAAAATTAAATAATGTTTTTAATACCTTTTCTGTCTCCTGAAAATGTTAACAAACATTTTATATGTTTCGTTTCTTTAATCACATTTCATTATTAAAGTCGTCTGTTGCGTCCACTTCTTCAGATTTTTCTGTTAGTTTAAATGTCAAAATTATATTTTAATAAGTTTGTTGTTTATGTATCGGTCTTTTTTTAAAAAAAAGTTTATCGAAATGTTGAATTTAGTTGACAATATTGTAAATTTGGTTTTATTATGGAAATAGCCCAAAATACGGTTAAAAAAGTTGGATCCAAACCCATTTGAAGTTTTCTGGGCCGGTCCAGAAAGTTTGCCGCTTTTGGAGACTGGGCCGAAAGCGAGATTAGATGCAATTTGCAATTTTTTTAATTAGAAATAAAATAAAATAATAATAGATAAATCTTATTATTATTATTATTATTTTTCATTAAAAGTCAGAAGGGAAGAGACCAAGAGCTGCTGATTCGAACTTAACCCTTTCTCTTTCGAGTACAGGAGAGTCTCGATTAAATAAATGAATGACAAGAGATGAACAGAAAAAAAAAAATAACAAAGTGAAAATTTGAATTAATGGAAGAAAAAGAGTTTTACAGACTTGAAGCAAATAAAATAAATTTATGGAAACTGAAATGATAAACAGAGAGCTAAAATTTAATGATCGAGGATTTGAAGGGATTCCAGCTTAATTTAGTCTCTTTTTTCTATTTCGGTAGAAAAATAAGAATTTTTTTCTAAGTACTTTGTACAAAAATGCAGTGATATGCTAACTCATGTTCAAGTGAAGTATGTGCTCATGAATATGCACATGTTCAACTCAAATAAGTTCATTAGGAACATTTACTTGCTAAACTAAGTACAAATTAACTTGAATCAACCTAGCTAATTCTATCCTTGAAATTAAGGGGTTATCGACGATGATCATATTTTACAAATTAACATGTATGTTAATGGAGTCTATTATCCACCCACTGATACTTGGGCTAATCCTATATCTGATCTTCAAGGTTGGAGAGAGGAAAAAGAAAACACCCATGTAATTTTAAGATATGATTAGCACAAAACTCATCACTTAATTTAAAGGGCCTAGTTATCATTATAATTTGCAAAATTCTGAATCATTAAATCTAAGATTGTGCTTTAAAATATTAAAACACAATAATTTAAAGGTATGTTTTAAAGTTATATAATAAAAAGTAAAAGAGAAAAGGTTTAATGATCATATTTTAAAAATATTACCATCATATATGGAAATAATAATTTATTAATTTAAAGGTCAACAAATTAAAAGGTTGTGAGTTCTATCCCTTGTTGTCCTAGAAGAAAGAAAAAAGAAATTAGGGCTTGAGCCCACTACTAATATTTATTAAAGCTTTTCTATGATTTATTCAATTTAAAAAAAAAGTAAAATGTAAGAATAAAGATCAAACATTCAATTTAAGAGAGGTATAAGTGTTTTAATGACTAGAATTATAATCAAGTTGGTAAATAACCCTACCAAAATATTTAAGTTGAAGAACATATTGTTGGTGTGGTTTTAATTTTAAGAAATTAGTGTATAATGATCACTTTATAAATTAACATGTATGTTAGTGGAGTCTAGTATCCACCCATTAATATTTGAGAGAGATTCACCCATGTAATTTTAACATATGATTATCACAAAAGTGATGACTTAATTTAAAGGGTCTAGTTATCATCACAATTTGCAAAATTATGAATGATTAAATTTAGGACTGTGCTTTAAAATATTGTTTTAGTATTTATATGTGAAACACAATAATTTAAAGGTGTGTTTTAAAGTTATAATTAAAAGTAAAAGATAAAAGTTTAATGATCATATTTTTAAAATACTACAACCAGGTATTAAAATAATAATTTATTAATTTAAAGTGTTTTAACATAGTAGTTGACTTAAAAATCATAATAGAGGTGGATTTTAAAATACAAACCTAATTGGTTCCCCATACACTTTTTTTTATCTTTTGAAAGTCAAACATTTATTTACATCCCATTGCATAGAATCTTCATGGTATCACTTACCATGAAATGTTTGAACCGCTCGTTTCAGAGCTCAAATTATAAGAACCTAACGTCTAACGGCATCAATTAAAAAAAAATTGAAATTTTATAAAACAAACAAATAAAAAAGTGAACTAATACCTTTTCATTTTCCTCTTTCCCTAATGCTATAATCTATTTGTCCATGTCTTCTAGTTCTTATAAGCACAGTATATACTCGCCAATATAATTTAATGGCCGCTAAGATTAGTCAACATTTTTCTCAATAGCTACTCTTAGTTATTCTATGGTACCACGGATATAGGTTGATAGGAACAATACACACTAGACAAATATAAATGATATTAAGCTATAAGAATTTTTGGATGAAGTTGTGGCCAAATTTGATGGAAAAATTGCAAAATTAAAATAAAATTGAATGAATTGCCTAAATTAAAATTAACGTTGAAAAATCAAATCGAGCATAACTCAAAACACCTATCTCTAACCAGAAGATAATGAGTTCTGGCTAAAAAATCAAAAGTTCATACCTCACTACAAAAAGAAATAGTTGAAAATATAGGCCCAAAATCATATTGAATCGAATGGCAAACACCTCCACTCCCTTTATTGATATTTACCTACCCAATTAGTTGATATATAACTATATTTTTTATTTCTTTTGAAAAAGTAAATACAACGGATATATAGTTAAACTTCTTTTTTAAATAAAGTTAGATCATAAATGAGTTGAAAATCATTGTCCTAGACAAATTCAAATATATTTTTATATACTCATTCATGTAATGACAAGAATTTTAAAATTTTAAAATTAATTATTATATTAAAAATTTAGAGTCCGGATTATTAAAAGATATATGTAAATCAAAATGTAACATGAAAAGTAAGAGAATAAAAATATGTTTTACCCTAACAAAATTCTAGAGAGACAAATTCTAAATTTACATTTCGTACCGACAAAGTAAATAGAAAACAAAAAACACTGTACAGACAAAAAAAAAAACCTCGAGATTCCAATTTTATGTTCGAGAAATTACCAAAAAGAAAAATTTTTGATAAAAATAATGAATAAATTGATGTCAAGCAAAAGAAAGGTTGGCTTTCAATCATCAAATATCATTCAGATTCCACATTCTCACCATCTCCGAACTGCTCTATTCTGTTTTCGCCGCCGTCATCGGCCTCCAGATCGTCGTCCTCGATCAGCCACCGATCGAACGGCGCACATTCGGTCTTGTGCCGCAGTTTCCAGTCCAGAGCTTGACACCCTCGAGAGCAATAGTTTACGTTACCGCAGACGGAACACCGCCGGAATTCATGGAGCCGAGTCTCGGGTCTTCCACAACCACCGTTCGAACAGAGCCTTAGCCCCTGAGCGACGACCCCACGGCCCGACGCGAACCAATCCCTTAAAAATTGGTTCGCCGGGTGTGCCTCCGGCGCCGGAATGTTACAGCCGGACGCGGATGGGTGGTCTCCGGCGCAGGTAGGTCGCCGGATGGAAGAGTTTGAAATGGACGCGAGTTCACGCGCGTTGGCTTCGATTAGGAGACGACGCCCCTCGGCTGCGTTTTGGGCCACGCCGTAACCGTCTTGAAGGCAGTGGCCGAGCTCACGAAGCGCGTCGATATGGCCGAGATAAGCGGCTCGCCCGCACAGAGCCACGCCGGCACGAAGATTCTTGTCGCTCTTTGAGCCACCGCTTCCGTTAAATTGTACGATGGCGAGCGAGTAAAGCGCCAACGGATGAGATTTAATCGCGGCCTTCGCCATTAGCGAAGCTCCACTTCCTCTGTTCTTCAAACAATAAAACTCGATCTGAAAACAAAAAAAAAAAAAACCCTAAAAAATGAAAAATGACCTAAGTTCGAAATTGCAGAGGAAAATTAATTAATTAAACGGACCATTCCGAGAGTGTAGCAGGCTTCGACGCTCCCGGCGACGACGCACTGTCTGAGAAATCTATGAGTCGATTCGGACCAATATTCGATTCTGAAATCAAATGCTTTAGGTCCAGCTTTCGAAAGCACCAGCGGATGCAGAGCCAAGCGATTGAACCTTCTACAACTGTTTCGCCCCCAAATTTCACATCAACATCATAATAAAATTACACGAGACTGAGGGAAAAAAAAGAAGAAAAAAGACGAATTGCACGGCGATTCTTACGTTATCATAACGTTGACGAGGTCGGAAGGAGAAGAAGCGGTGGAGGTAAGCTTGCCGAGGACGACGACGACTAGATCGTCCGGCAAACCGTCGAAGAGATCAGAAATTCCGGCGCCGGGACTGGCCGCCGTCGTTGTTTTCCTCCTTTTATTGCACAACATTCTTCCGGCATGAACAGAGAGAGCGCTGCTCTTCGTCTGGTTTTATCTTGAAATGGAAATCGCCATGGAAAGGACTTCAAAGAATTGAGATTCGATTATGGAGGACGAACGAATCCAAAATTGGATTGTTTGTCGTAGCGAGTCTGTAGTGAAGGGGCGAAACGGATGGACGGAGTAGGTTGAATTTATATCTCTGAGCGATGCAGAAACAGTCGAAAACAGATTGGATGGGTCCCACATGATAAAACAAGCTTTTAATTATTCGACTTAGTAACACCTTAATCATATTTAATCTGACCAAGTAAAACTCCAATCTCATTTTTCAATTAAAAAAAAAGAAAAACAAAACAAAACACAAAAAGAGAAAAAACTTGCAAGCTACTCACCCGTTTACTATTTTAATTAATTTCTTTAAAAAATGAGAACATAAATCTGTGATTTATTTCTTTCCAAAATTACTTGTATACTTTATAGGAGCCTATGACCCGTCTTCCTTGCAAATTATTTCAAACTATTATTGGGCTGTAACCTACAAGCTAGTTTGTTTAATAATTTAAATGAAATTAATCGTTGAGGCATGATTCTGGAGTCAATTTTTCTTACCTCAAATTTGAGGTGATGGTGACTTGATTGAGGTTGTTTTCTGCACGGAGAACTTGTATAAGTGGGTGTGGTATACGTCAATGCTTAAGTTAGTATTTAGATCGATGTAATATCAATATTGTACTAAAGTTATGTTGTAGATGTGTTCCTCAGCGGGTTCTACTATTTATAGGGATATGTGGGGGTGTGACTTGTGATCATCATAGTTCGGCACCCTTCTCCAAGTCGAGGTGGGGTGTGCATCATCACGTACATGATTTTGAGCCGAAATGTTTGATTAGTATTCATTAGTCCCGAACGGTGGTATCCATGAGACTAACCATCTTTTGGGTATATGGAAACTTGACACTATCCATGTAGTGAGGTTATTTACTCCCCTTTAACATTAATATACAACTTCATATTTTAGTCTTTTATTGTAATTGAAAATTTCTTTTTCTTAAATCACTCTGGGATGATTTTCTTTTAAAAAGATTGAGCTTTGAAGTTAAAATAAGTAAATAAAAGAAAGGATTATATAATTAGCAAGTTTTCAATGAAATAAAACACATGTTTAGTCAAAGATAAAAGATGTAAGTTCGAAGGGAACATAATATAATAGAAGTAGTAATGATATTTAACCATAAGAGTGGAAGACGTAAAGTCTGTTTACACGTTTAAATGCCAAGAAAGACAAAAATCCAGCAGCGGTACATTAAAAAATTGGATTATAATTAAAAGATTTTTTTTTTCTTTTTAGCCACTGATTCATGTACCAACCAAAGAAACAAGAGATGTATATTGATTCAAATTTCAACCATTCAAAGGATTAGAGTGCATGCACCCATATAAGATATTATTAACATAATTATATTATATGTGGGACTCCAATCTCTAAATCTATGGTAGATTTTTTTTCCTATGAGAACGGAGTTTCGAATCTACAATTTTTTTAGTTGAGGTCAAAATCAATTGAGTTAAAATTCAAAGCACACAGTTGATAGATATATAAACGGCTTGCGTCTCCTCCAATAAATTGACTTAAAAATTAAACATAATATGAAAAGGAAAATACCGATATTTCTGTGGGCAAGGAAAGAAAGAAATGTCATGATACACGTGACCTTGAGTGCCTAATTTTTAATTTTCTATTGGTAGTAGTGGTCTGACTCAACAAAAAAAATATCCCCTCTCTCTCTCTCTACGGGTTATTAACTATTGATTGTGATGGCTGGCAAATAATTTAACATCATAGGATGGTTGTCAGACACTGATTTGTTTATTTCTTTTAATACAATAATAGAAATAAGAATTCGAAACTCACAAGTACGTTAGAGATATATACTTTAGTAAGTTGAATTGTGAGAAAAAAAATGATTGACTTGAATAAGAGCTGTGGCAATATAAATAACTCGCTTCGAGGGAAGAGTAGATGATAATATTTTGTTTAAAGAGAATGTTCGTTGGAGGTAAAAATATTGTGCATATTAGTGAAGAGCAAAGAAGATTTTATGGTGATATTATCGTTATTAATATTGGATGAAAAAAAAAACACATCGTCTTGAATCTGAAGTGGAAAAAACTTAATTTTGACCTAACAATTATAATCATATTTATAATTGCTAGTGTGTTTCTATAGTTATATATTTATTATAACAAAAATGTTTTTCAGATAACAAAAGAAATTTGAATTTCATTATAGAAAAAATTTCAACTCTTGAGACAATACAATATTATATATTTACTAACAAGTTATCTAACTATAACACAGTATATTAGTAAATATATCAAAATCAAGACACGTAAAATTAAGTAGGGTTGATAGTATAGATATTTGGGTTAGTGATCAATTTATCGATAAATTACTAGCACATAAAATAAAAACATACTAAGAAATATTTTATAAAATGGAGCTATCGTCCCATCCAAAATTTCATAGAATCCTATGGGTTTTAGGCTAAAAAATGAAAATACTATATAAACGCTGGTGTATGTGTGGATGTAAATATAAGGTTTAGATAAATGATCAAAGGAATAGTTATTAAATATAAGGTAACTTTAGTTAGACATGATTTAGACATTAAATTGACCCCAACTTTTAGCAAGTTGGGAGCACACAAGTTGCAGAATAATACATGGACACATATACCAACAAATAAAGCAAAAGAGTTTTTGTTTCAAAAAAAAAAAAAAAAGCAAAAGAGTTTTGCAAATTAAGTTAAAAACCAAAAGAAAAGCTAGAAAAGGAAGAAAACCAAATGGGAGATATTTCTCTGAAACGTAGGGACATCATTATTATTTATTATTATCATTATTATTCTTCAATTTTAAAAGAACCATCCGATAAACTCAGACCTTCAGCTACCCAATTTTGTCCAATGAGATGAAGGATTGGAATTTTGGAGCTCTAGCTCGACACTGAAACATCCATCTCTCTCTCTCCTTTTTCCCTCTCTATTCAATGGATAAGGTTCTTGAAAAAATATGTGGGGGTTGGTGGCTCATTCCCATCCTCTTGATAATTTGTTTTCCCAATATCCACGCAAAAAAAAGTGATTCGAATCTCTCCATTCTTGTTAAAAAAAATGTTACCAAATAAGTCATTGGTATATATTGTTACTTGTTTCTAATTTTAAATATAAATATAATTATTTGATAACTGTTTATATTTATTGTTTCTCAATTCAAAGAACGTTTATATAATTGTATAGAAAATTTGAAAACAAATATAAACCAAGTTTCTTCTTCCTATTTCTAAAAACATTTCTTTTATATTTTTTACTTACAAAATGCATAACAAATATAAATATAATGTAAATATTTTAAATATTTTATTTTCATATAAAATTTTTATTTTTTTAATTTAAAAATTTAGAAAACAAAAGTTACCAAAACATATTTTTGCTTTTTTTTATTAATTAATAGAAAATAAAGATAAATCAGAAGGAAATAAGAAACAAGATAGTTAGATATTAGAAACAAAACATGATTATAATTGATATTAATGTTGATTGTTGCGTGTTAATTACTTAATCTAATGT
Organism: Momordica charantia; assembly: GCF_001995035.1. The sequence continues at coordinate 2,992,388 of NW_019104497.1, forward strand.
AATCACATAAGAGACTTTTTAGCGCTACTAGAAAAAGAGACTTTTAGGGTTTCGTCTGGAGCTATCTATAATTTATAAGTAATATTCCCTTGGAATTGCATATTTATACAATATATTCAACCATGACATCAACTCTATATTTTATTTTTATTTCTTCAATAATTGACAGAATGAATATAATATTTGAACTACTATGTAAGAGCTATCTATGATATTTACGTTAAAGGTTCTTTTTGTACACACACATATATATATTGTTTCCCTCTTTCAGATAATTAAGATGTTTAAATCATTATATGAATTTAAGTTATTAATTGTTTATATGATGAGCCCCGTATAAAAATATAGTTCGATCGTGTAGGACACTTATCTCCATAAAAAATGTAAGAGTTCGAATTCTTACTTCTACATGTTGTACTACGATAATATTTTTGTTTTTTTTTTTCTTATATGCACTATATTTTGTTCTTAATTTTTTTTTTCGTTTTATTAACAATTTTTTTTATACAGTAGAATATGGTGGAGTTTTTATATTAGGAAAGAAAAATAAGCTATCCAAACCAACTCCATGAAATTCAGGCTCTAGTTTGAACCTTCATTGGTTGGTTTAGGGAATTTGGTAAATTTGAAATGAAGCAAAGAATAAAAAATTAAATGTGAACGAAGAAGGCACGAGAATTGATACGCACGAAAATCATTTGACCCATGCTCCCCCTCTCCTAAAGAATTTATTATTATTATTATTATTATTATTATTATTATTATCATCATCATTATTTAGTTTTGCCCCTAAAAAGAATTCCTCTCTCCATCCCTAACATATCTTTTAGGGAAGGTTTGACCCACAATTTTGATAAATTTATATTTATGTAATTTAAAATCGAAAAGTCTTAAGTTTTCCTTAAAAAAAAAATGTATATAGAAGTTTAATTAGTTAACTTATTTGATTTGTGAGTTTATACTTTTAAAAAAATAAATATGTTGTCTACAAAGCGAGTTTTTGATAACTTGGATTTGGGGAGTTCATGGTCTAAGATAAATAAATTTAGGTGCTAAAACATAAATTTGAAATGAAATAAATAAAAGGTTAAATATATATATATATATATATATATATATATGTTGTAAGTCCCTTTAATTAATTACTTTCCATCGTTAAAAAAGTTTCTATGTAAAAAATTTTTAATTATACTTTTTCGTTAGTGGATGTTAGAATTGACTAATAATAAAGTTTATACTTGATGAGTTGGTGAAAATTTAAAAGAGAAATTTATGTCATTCAAGAGCGAAAGTCGTTTTTAAGAACTTGGTAGAGAAATTTCAAAATTTTCTTTCCTAGGTAGCCTAGATCTCAGGTAAAAGCCTGCTACCATCTACAAATTTCAACATTCACCCATGAAATGATGTTAGTTAAAAAATATCAATATATTTTTTCTAACTAGCCACAATATCATTCTTGTTGTTTACCACTAACTTTTTGGTACATATAAAAATTCTTTCTCTGATCATCTCTCTTATTTGTCAAAAAATAAATAATGTGTGACACATAAGTTTGAGTTTTGTCCTTGTTAAAATGGAAGAAACTAATTAAATTTGAGTATTTTTAAATAAATAGACTAAATTGAAAAAATTGACTGAGAGGTAAGTCAAACGCTCCTTTGGAAAATCTCCCTTAGACACGAAAAGTAGGTTACAAGTTACAAACAAGGTTTATGAGAAAAACATTTAAAGTGGATAAGTCCATGATGGGTTTCAAACTTGTAAATTCCAATTCAAAGTCGACGGCTTTAGCTTTTAGCTTTAAACTTGGTTTGCCGTTGTGTGTAATGCTAATGGGGCAATCTAATATTAAATTTAGTCAAATATAATGATTCCACCCCCCAATCAATCCCAGAGAAGAGAGAGGATTGAAATCGAGAGTTTTGAACAAGGAAGAAACGACGGCTCTTTTTAAAAGAATTCATGGTGTTGGGAGGAAAAATTAAATATGCCATGTGGATCAAGAACTAAGGTTGGACACCAATTTCAAGGTGTCGATATGCGGTATAACTTAGAACCTCAAGCAAGGACGAATGATCACAACTTCTACGAGCACTTGGGAGCAATTCAACAACCTCATTAATGGAATAATAAATGGTTGCTAAGATTGCTGTCGAGATCGTTGTCGTGATTCTCGCAATCAAAAGATTCCTCCTCGAACTCTATAAATGCACTATCACTCAACTCAATCAGGTATGTAATTTCTGTCTGAAACTGATCTAGAGATTTAGATTTTTGGACTGACATGAGTCTTGAAGTGCTTATTTCTTTGCTGGCAGGTTTTCCTGTTCACCTTGCTCGAATTTCATCTAGTAGAATTTGATATAAACACACGAAACGAACTGCCTAGGAAGAAAGGGAACCAACTGACTAAGTGAAGGAGGGATGATATAGTTATGAAGTTGATGCTATATTGAATTGGGATAGGATGGCCAACAACATGAAGGTGTAAAGAAATCATACGCATATATATCTACCTCTATAGGATATAAAAACTTAAATTTTCTGAAAATATAATATTTTACAAGGTTAGAGGAATTAATTGAGGTGCCACGTTAGTTATTTTAGAATCTCATGGATATATAGAGGAAAAAGTTTATATCTTATTATGGGGTGAAAAATGGTAGATCACATGTATACGTTATTAGAAGTACGCACGTAGTTCGAATACTTGTATCTTAGAGGCTCAAAGTCGAACAATCAACCTGCTTTCCATAACTACCAAGTAGAGTTGTGACATTGGATGTTGGAACTTAAATAACTACTTTAACTTCCCACTTGTCATTGCACCGAGTAGTATGCCTACATTGTGGGCGACCATGATGCTAACCATTTGTTGACTATAAATATTGGAGGTAAATTCACTCTAAGGTATGCGTCAATCTATATAAACGCTTGAGAATAAAATAGTTCAAATCAACGCTGACTTGAGCACCAGAGTGCTTCTCTTTGTTTTGCAGGTCTTCGGTGATTCAAATTCGTGATTTGCACACGGAATAATTCAAACAAATTTCATCTTGATTTCTAAGCTCTCAAAACGTTTATTTTAGCCTCTGTCATTAAAACAAATCATTTGGATTAAAATTTGTTATTTTGTCATCACCTAAAATCTAGGTACCTAGTACTCCCTCTCAACGAACCTACATATCAACATGTTAATACATATAAACAAAGCCACATTTGTCCATTGGTTAAAGACAGAGAAAAATGCCGCTACTCATAATCAACATAGTTAAGAGTATATTATAAATCTATCCTGATAATAACTGTATCGGCTAAAATGTTTATTTTTTAGAAAAATTAGAAAAAAAATGTAAAAGTTTATAATACAAATTATATATTTTAAAAACTATTTTCTTTGATTAAAATTTCAATGAGGACAAAAATGAAAAAGAAGAAAGTAGAGAGAGATATGCAGGGATGTGGTTTGGTTATTGAAGGAATGAAAAATGTGAGGGATATGGGACTAAAAACGTAAGGAGAATATTAATAGAGATACGAATCCATCTACCTCTTGTGTTCAATTGGAATTAGAAAAGAAAATTAAAAAAAAAGAAGAAGAAAACCAATTTAAATTAACTACCAAATTTTGAGACAAATCTACTTTTACCCCTTTAATCTTGCACTTTCGTCGTCCCTAAGTTTTAAAAGCCTATCACAGCATAACTTAATGAAAAATGTATTCATAATTCCACTTTTTAGCTAAGTTTATATAAATTTTCATTTAATTTCACCTAAAAAGCTACCCAAAAAGCTTCATACTAGCAAAAGTGATGTTTTTAACTTATCACAGATGTTATGTGCTATCTCTATCCTCTCTCGCTCTCGTGCTACTTTACCCGTTCCCTTTTCTCGTTACAGTTGGACCACTCTCTCCATATGATTTCCTTATGTGTTAAAAGAATTTGCAATTGACAAATGGGAGGTGTGTGATAGCTGGTGGGGCGTGCGTGTGAAAAGTCTATTTTTAAAAGTCGTAAGTACTCGTTTGATAATGTTTCTATTTCTTGTTTATGTTTCTTTAACGAGGAAAAATAGAATTGCATGCTTCAAAATCTATCCCTTCAAAGACGATAGAACAATATTTTTATTTGTGTTTGAATAATTTAAAAATGAGAACTAGAAACATATTTTTTTTCTTTTCAAAATTTCTACTTTGAGAATATTTCAAAAAAACAAAACAAAACAAAAATAAGAAGTTGTTTTCATATATCTCTAATCAAGAGGTCGTGAGTTCCATCCCCGACCTCTATATTGCTTATTAATTGGGCTTGAGTAACTTGCATGTAGCCAAATTATTTTTATTTATTTTTATTTTTTGGCTTACTCATATTTGCGTTGCGTGATGAAAACCATAAGCAGTATTTCCCTCCTCTTTTCGGTCCACACCATTTATGAGTTTAGATAAGAATGGAAGCTGTGTGTGTTTCAGAATGAAAGGCAACATTTTTGTTCCATCCTATTTATTTACAACATCACCGTACTATTATTTACATCTATGTCACGTGTAAACAATACCAAAAAAATTACATGGTCATTGTCTAATTTCATTATGACATTTATTGTGTAATAAAAGTGATTAAAAACCTTTCTTTTGAATTGCAATATTCCAAAAAAAAAAAATCGTTGATAACGACTTATTCATACCATTTATTTCAAATCCACCCCCGATTTAAGAAACAAGTATGAATCTACCAATTTGATCATATATATATATATATAACAAATGTGAAATGATGAATCAAACCTCTAATCTTTGGGAAAGAAGCAAGATGCGTTTAACTATGTTCATATTTCTCTTTTTTTGAGAAAGGAAGCATTTCATTAAAGAGAGAAGGAACATCACTCTTAGCGAGATTGCCCAAATCTCCAACCAACTGATTTTCAGAGTTCTTCGAAATCAGCATTAGTTACTCTCATGTCGATCTAAGTTTAATAGTTAAGACACATATCTCTAGTAAGTTTTAAATCCTCACTTTTGTTTAATATTATAAAAAAAATAAATTTAAGACATGAGTAAATTACATTCCTACCCATATCAAATAAAAACCCCACTTAGTGGCTGACATCATCTATAGTATATTAAAATGTGTGATGAGGAGATACTTTTTAGGTCAATTTTACCCTTCTTTCATAACTCATTTTTATAAAAGTTTGATGACAAATTTGTCATTTACCTCTCCCACTTTCTTCCTCTCTCTCATTCCCACGCCTACTTCTCCCATTTATCTCTTTTTTTTTTTTGAAAATATTTTATCTCCACCTATACAAATTTCATTTCTTACATTCATTTATCTTAATTCTCTTATTATATTTCTTTCGCATTTACTCTTCATTCATTTTTTCTCCACCATCCAAATGCATTACTCAAATTAACCTACCCAAATAACTATTTATCTTTTTTTTTTCCTTTTAAAATTCTAATTTCACTTAATCTTGTATTTAAAATGTTTAGAATATGAAAAGTTTTATCATCTATTTAATTTATTTTTTACTCCTAAAATTTGAAGTGTTTTTCTCTCCTCTCTCTCTCTTCTATATAATTAACACTATATACCATTTTTACCCTCTCATTATAACTCTTTTCACTTTTCTTTTAATGGAAATTATGTCATTTAAATACAAACTTTCTCTCTCTCAATTTATCTCTTCTCTTCGTCGTGATCCCACCCTTCTAAATTCCCCTATTTTCTCTTACTAATCTTCTATCTCTTAATTATTCTTTCATTAACTTTATCTTTCTTATTGATTTTTTTAGCTCCTTTCATCTACCACATATCCTCCCCCAATCCTTTCATCTTCCTAATCCCCTTCCAATCCATATATAAATATGTGTTCTCTCTTCCTCGTGCCAACCAAAAATCAAGAGGTGGTGGATTGAACAAAGTAGAAAATTTTCCAAGTGGTGTGAAGGTATGAAGATTACTCTCTTGCTTTAGCAACGACAACAACAATGCACATATGGGTGATCGAGAGGAGAATTGATAGTGAAGAGAAACTAAATTAAAGCTGAGTTAATGACATCGGTTCGCTTTCCCCAAATCTATCATTGTTCAGATTGAAAGAAATTCTAGAGTACGATGTGTCGAGATGGTGGTCGATGGAATCGAGATAAAGCAAAATTCGATCATTCTCATAATTTGGATAATAAGAATGCTTATGAGTTTGATTTTTATTTATTTATTTTTTAAACTGATGCTTTTGATTTATATATGTGAAATGTTGTAATTATTTTTACAAAGTTAGGGCAAACAAACAATTTTTATCCCTCTCAATATCATCAGGTTTGACCTTTTAGGATTTACTCTTTCTCTCACTCTTACCTTTCTTTTTCATTCTAGAATGAACAAACTCAATGATTTAATGTCACACAATTTAACAAAGATAAAGTGTAATATAATAATTTATAATCAAGAAAATTAGAGGTAAATTAAGAACGTTCATTCAATAAAAAAAAACTTTGTACATTGATGCTTTTTCATCTTTCTTACACTTCAAATTTGTACTTACTTTCCAGGCTAATATTTCATCATCTTCTTTTATTACAACAATATCATACCTTGAATTTATATTTATATATAACCACTTTCTTTCTTTAAAATAATAATATTATAAACTTAAAAAACACTATTTGTTTTACTTTAATTTAGAACTACAAGATTCTACGTGTAAGACACGTGTTTCTTCCTGTAATAAATGTGTACACGAGGGTTATTTTTGTGTGTACACGAGGGTTATTTTTGTGGTACTTCCGTGATAAAACCCTCACGAAAAGCCCACTAGACTAATACGGGTTGGTTCTCGTTCTATAAATGGCCCATAATATCCTTATTGGGCCTAATCGCAGCCCAAAGAATATCCGACATTCGATCACTGCGTGAACAGCTGTGAACAGAGAGCCGATCTGGGCAGGACGCCGGCGGCTTCGAACGCATTACTTCGCATTGTCAGATTGTGCTAAATAAAATAAAACGGCGAATCGAATTTAAGAGGATTCCATCTTAATCTTAGAGATTCGTTGAATTTCTCGGACTTTTTATTCCTGTTGAATCAGTAGGTCCTCTGTCCGAGAACGAGAGAGGGAGCAGACATGGAGGTGGAATTGAAAGAGATGTGGAACGATCTTGAATCTCTGAAGCAGTCGCTTACCGATCCGGCTCTACGGGGCCCGGTTGATAAGGTATTTCTGCTTGCATAATTTCTTTTGATCATTTTATTGCTCAATTCTTTCTGTACATGGTTGATTTGATCCTGTTTTACTTGACGTGTTCTTGCAAAGTGCATATTGGACTACTTTCTCATTGTAATGAAGAATTGTCTCTTCTTTTAATTTACCCATGGATTCTGCATGTATGGTTTGTTTCTTTCAGGCCTTGATAAGTTTAACTAAGAGGAAACATTTTATTCTGCATGAATATTCAAGTGTCTTTCACTGGAGAATTGAGTGCATTACTATTTCATAGTGTAATAGATATTACGTTAGTGAGAAGATACTTGTGTAGTTGCGTTGAGCATTTGATTATTCACTTTAGAAAATTTTAACCCTGAATGCAATTGCTCTCCGGCTATGTTCAATCCAGCTTCAATTGCATTTAGAGCGTCTCACAAATCTTTCAAAGGCAGGACCTGTTCGGCGATCAAAAGTTAAGGTATTTGCTTTTTGCATTGTCATCTTTTAGATTCCTCCATTGTCTTTAAACTTCAGCTTATAGTTGTTATATTGATAACTCATGCATTTAATGTTATGCTGGCAGGACATGAGTGCTGAGGTGGTAGATAGCAATCCTTACAGTAGGCTTATGGCTCTTCAGAGGATGGGCATCGTAGAAAACTATGAAAGAATACGGGGGTTTTCAGTTGCCATTGTTGTCTGTACTTATCTCCTCTTTCTTTTTCTGTTTTACTCCACAGTCTGCTCTAGAATTTCAATCTTACAAGTTGACATACATCGTTATGTATCTTCCCTTGTATCTTGTGAAATATATATATATATATATGTATGTGTGTGTGTGTATACATTTTACTGTGGAGAGATGGAAAAATATTTAGAGTAGCTACCATGTGAATATGTGTTCAGGTTTGTGTTTGATCATTCTCTTCTTTGCCTTTGAGATGCCCAGCATTCATACTTTACCTTGATAAATTGGTACGTGCAGCACTGTTATGTATTTTCTACTCAATCCTTATATGTGTTGAAGATAGAGTCGATTGGGTTAATAGTCTGTATGGAATTATCTTGGTTAACCAAGTTCGCCCTAATTTTTGCTGCATGCTAATCCTGAACTCACTCCAACGTTTTCTTGTTTCTCAAATTTTTTACGAGAGATTACATCAATGATCAAAGATTTTAAACAGAATTTCTAATTTAGCAAGCCATAATGGAACAACTAGCTGCTCTGTATGTTAGTCATCTTTCATATATTTTGTTGTTTAATATTTCGTGATGAATTATTATGTTACTTCATTCTTCATCCAAAGGGCATTGGAGGTGTTGGAAGCGTTGCAGCTGAGATGTTGACAAGGTGTGGGATAGGTCGCTTGTTGTTATATGATTATGATAAAGTGGAGTTAGCTAATATGAATAGACTCTTCTTTCGTCCAGAGCAGGTAATTGTTTTAGTTCTTCATCCTCCTTTCTTTCCTGGGGATCTTGTGTGGGTGTGATTGCTCTTTAGTTGTTTTAGTGTTGATCTCTTCCTGCATTCAATTGTATACTTGTGCGTGAATTTACATTTCATCTTGTTATAGTTATCAATGTTCTGGAATTTTTTAGTTTGAAAGGTTTTTACCCACTTAAAAGTTAAAAGGCAGTTAAATGTAGAGTAGCTAGTTTGTTTACTAGTTTACCTTTTCTGAAATATTTTCAGGTTGGTATGACAAAAACTGATGCAGCGGTACAGACCCTTGAAGATATAAACCCCGATGTTGTACTTGAGGTTAGCCTTTTATATTACTGCTCTATGGTTAAATTACATAGCTTACTCATATGAATTTATTTTCTGCACCTTCATTGATGAGTTAGTAACCGCCAGATGCAGCATGATAATTTGTATGTACGAACCAATTTTCTATGTACTTGACCCGAAATGAATGGAACTTTTATGTTTTCTTCCTAACGTTATGTACAATTGTGTACAATATTCATTCTCACGAAGAATAATTCCAAGAAAGGATGTAATTCTGGAATTGGCTTTTATTAGGATGCAGAATAGCTGGTGGAATTTGTTTGTTGTTCCTCATTCTGATCAGTTCATCTTGTTTGTAGAGCTATACGCTGAACATCACTACTGTGCAAGGTTTTGAAACTTTTATGTCAAGTTTGAAAAACAAATCATTCTCCCCAACTAAAGAAGGCAGTGGAGTGGATCTTGTCTTAAGTTGTGTAGATAACTATGAAGCAAGGATGGCTGTTAATCAGGTGAGTTTCTTCAGTGTCTACAATTTTTTTATATATAGTCATATAGATAAATAAGACAATTTGCAATTTTGTACCTTCACATTTTTATTTTAAATTTTGTATACAGGCTTGTAATGAGCTAAATCAGACATGGATGGAATCCGGTAAGCAAGAAATATCCTTATTTTGATCATTCCCTAGTAATAAATTTATAATTATCCATGGTCCTCCCTTTGTGCATTTATTTAGATAGATTTCAATCAAATTTGCTTATAGGCTGCCAAATTATGAACAGATGGCTCATGCAAGTGGTGTTGTTATATATTCACTAACTGACCACATAGCACCAATATATGAGTTAGAACACCTAAACCTTTAGTGTTGATTTTTGGTACGAGAACAAGGAATTAAATATTGATGTCGACAGAAATGTAGAAGTAGAACTAATGAATTTATGCAAACATTGATGGAATATTGATTAAATGTTTGTGGTGTATAAATTAGAAAAAAAAAATCTGATCATAAAAGTGATATGTGAACTTACAAGAGATACCGTTTTGACAAGCCTAGTAGATATTTTGGAAGCAAATGTTATGCTGCTTCGTAGCTCAAACCTAAATATGGCATACTGGCAACTATTCTTAGATTAACAAAATTAAACTCATCTTTTTATTTCATACCAAAAGAAAGATATATAAAATGAAATAATTACTTTTTGTTTTGCACGTATATCACTAAGAAAGTACAAAATTGGAGATATTTTCAGGTGTCTCGGAGGATGCTGTTTCTGGTCATATTCAGTTGCTTATTCCTGGTGAAACTGCCTGTTTTGCATGTGCACCTCCTTTGGTATTTCTCCTCTCTAGACAAGAGCATGGATGTTTTTGAGACTTCTAAAGTTTTGTATAGATGTGTGGTGCATACATATAATTACTACAAAAAAGCCTTGTTTCTGTTGTTTCTTAACTGCTATAACTTCATTGTTTTCCCCTTGTATCTTTTCCTGATCATCTCTTTTTATGTCATTTCTCAGTGGTGGAAGAGTTTTATTTATCTTATTTTGTCAGGTTGTAGCATCTGGCATAGATGAACGGACACTCAAACGTGAAGGGGTTTGTGCTGCATCTTTACCTACAACAATGGTAAGAAATTTTCTTCTCTCTTAATTTATAATTCTTAGGTTTCTCTAAATAAGTTACTGTATAAAACCATTAATGTACTTGTCTACATGTTTAGCATGTAATAAGTAGCAAAGAGTAAATGTGCAAAAATTATTATTTTGAAGTTCGAGGCCGAGGTTAGCTAGATCCTAAATAAGGCCTATATGTTGTGTTTTCTTGCATCATTAGGCATCCACATTTATATAGATGCAACAAAAAAGAATTGCTATAATTTGCTTAGATAATTTGTTTTTTTAATATCTTATATTCTTTGGTACAAGTGCCGTTGGAAACATTGTATATAGAACTAGGTGTGGAAGCTACACTAGATCCATGAGAAAACCATGAATCATAAACGTTGTATTTTCCAAGCATAATTCGAAACTGGCAAACACTAGCTAATGATTCTACGATTTTGTTTTCTGTTACTTTTTTCTAATCCTTCAAACTAATTCGAAATGATCTTCAGGGAGTTGTTGCAGGCCTATTAGTGCAAAACACTCTCAAGTTCCTGCTAAAGTTCGGACATGTTTCTCCATACTTGGTGAGTATAACTTCCTCCACTAATCTTTGTTCATTCAAAATTTTGCGATTATGAAGACAGACCCCCTGTTAATAGCCATTGCCATTTAACCAATTACTTACCAACCAATCACCCATACAATCAACTAGAGAGCGACTTAACAAGTCAGCAACTAAAACTAATTTGCCCACTAATTCATCAAAAAATAGAAAGGTTCAAACAGTAAATGTAAAGAAAATTGTATGGTTATTCCCCGTCTGTCATCAATTCCCTACCCCAAAAAGATGCTTGGAAAAACCTACAAAACATTCGAGGAACCCTTCAAAACAAAAAATCCACTTCTTATGATGTAGGGTAATTCCAATAAAAAATTATTACTTCAGCTATGATTGGACTTTCTTTTTCTCTCTTTTTTTTTTCCTTCTTAAATTTGTTTTATTTTATAATATTTGCATTTGAAAAGCAGTGTGAAAGAAGTCTGAGAGGTCGAAGGAACTATCTGCACATTTATGATGATGCAATGCCTTATATCAAAAGTTCTTTATGAAATCTATAACTAGTTAAATATTTTCTAAATGAGCTAACATCCTAGAAAAAGTAAATATAGACTTATGCTCGGGTTTCCTCTCTTTTTGCTTGTTTCTATACCGGTTATCTTCGTTGCAGGGATATAATTCTCTAAAAGACTACTTCCCAACCATGGAAATGAGGCCCAATCCTCAGTGCTCAAATGTGGCTTGTCTGGAAAGACAGGTAACTCTAACACTTGAAGATAAGTCAGTTAATTTCATAGTTCCTAAATTCCCATTGTTTATTAACATTTTATATTTTGCAGAAGGAATACATTATTGCAAAACCTGCACGAGATGCTGCAGCTAAAGCAAAGATGGAAGCAGAAAAATTGACAGTTGTAGAAATCCCACTGCATGCTGATAATGAATGGAACATAAGGTGCTAGTTATAACTCCTAACGCTATTCTTACGTAGTTTGATTCCTCACTTGATTACTTTTTCTTTTCATTTTTAGATTAAATACAGTCGAGAAGTATATTATAAAATGATTAGATATACCTTAATAAATGATCTAGTGTCTTAAGTTAGTTTCTTACTGTTGATTTCTCAGTGTTGTCGATGAACTCGAGACTGAAAACGTGGGTGCAACCAGTTCAGGTGATCTTTTATCTATTTATTTTAATTTCAGATTATCTCTCCATCTTATTTTCCTTCCTCGCATATCATGTATATAGTCCAACGAGTTCTTTTTTATGAATGTCCACCATAATGATTGCTGATATTTATTCTGGTCAAAATTCGTGATATTTTATGCCGGCAATCAAACTGGGGTAACCAAATTTAGTTATATCAGCGATCAGCTTTGTTTCACCTGGTTACGCGATTTGATATTGATCTTGGAGTTAACTACTGGAAATTAGTCATATATTGCTTTTGGTACTTTTGTTGTAAACATTCTACATTTCCATTTGTTCAGCAGATCAGAAGTCTATCTTTCTATTTGATATTCACTTGATTTTTTTTCCTCGCAGATGCCCTTCCAGAAGGTCTTGTTCGCGAGCTTCCAAATGCAGACGAGTCTCATCATCCACCTCCCGCAGAATCTGCAGCCCCTTCCATAGATGACCTTGAAGATTTGAAGAGACAACTCGAGGCCCTCAATTCTTGATCTCCAAATGATGGTCAGCTCTCGCTCTCCATTTTCCTCCCCTCTGAGTTATAGCGTAACACTGCACTGGGACTAGGGTGTTCAATTCACTACTCCCCTCGAAAAAACAAATGAAAATGAAAAAAAGGGGAGAAATCTACAGGAAAGGGTTACCGACTGCTAACGTTTTTACGCCAAAACATCTGGACTTCATTTTCTCTCTTAAATTATGCTGGTCAATTTGTTACCTCAGTAATTTGTCACTGAAAGCATCATCAGTTCGTCAAAACAAGCTATTATTACTTTTTGACCCGATTCCTCATTAGTTTTCTTTTTATGACTAATTTTATTCTTCAAATCTTTTCTGCAGACAACCTCACCCAATAATTTTCTACTGCTCGTATTTTTGGTTTAGAACTTTCTCACGAAATCACAATCAAATTGGATTTGATATTTTTTCATTTCATATATATTCTAGGTTTGATTCTCTTCTTCTGCAGGGTACCGTCAAAAAGAAAAAAAAAAAAAAATCTGAGTTACTCTATTCTTGGCTGTTCCACATATTCTGAAATGCTCATCCTTTAACTAAAAAAAATCCGTATAGGTCAAAATATGGAATCACATCGATAAAAGTTGCAAGCTTCCAATGGAATTGAATTTAGACGCACAGAAAAGGAATACTTTTCATGTACGTGGATCCTCGAACTTGATCAAGATCTGATCAGACAGGGGTTGATGTTTTCTGACCTGCAATTGCAATTTTGAGGGTAACATCAGTCACTCGTAAGGCAGACAACTTGCAACTTATCTCACTCATTATCCATTCTGATGCAAAAATTCGCTTTTCTAGTGTACATAATTGATTCTACAAGTAAATACATAATATTTGTTTCCCAGTTTGGGTGGTTTTTACATATCTTATCGCACTCTTGGGCCGATGTAGCCATTTCGATTTATGAGATATTGAGGTTCAAGGAACGTCAAAAAAGAAGTGTGGTCAATAAAACAGTTGTTCTAAGAGGTCCAGTGAAATTATAGTTTAAAAGTCATGGTGCAATATTATAAAATTTGAAGTTAAAGAACAACAAAGGGTAGCAGAGCAAGACTTGCCTTTACACCAGCCATCGATAGCAACTTGTGAGAAGCAACATATGCAACGTCTGAATTGTTTATCCTCTTCTCAAGAAAATAAATAACTTCAGAGACGCCAGACTGCAACAAAGTCCACGGATGGTTGAGGCAAAATCTATATGGGATTGTGTCATTACATTTTTAAGTGAAGATCTACGAGCCTTCATCTTCAAACTCTTCAGTCTAATTGGTTATAAAGATAAAGAAAAGAACTGATTGCTATACCTGAATGATTATTTTTGCACATTCATTACAAGGGAACATGGTCACATAAAGCTTCTGCAAAGATTACAGAGAGACCGAGTATTGATCAGCTGCATTCAAAGCATGCAGAAGCCTAAATTTGATGTACAATGAAAGAAAAACAATAAACAAATAAATTTCTTAAGCAGTTATGAAGTGTAAAGAATTCAGATTTCAATAGAATGTCTGTGTGGCTCTGTGAAACTTTACATTATTCTTAAGCAGACAATAATTTTCAAAGAGATGCAGAGCAGGTGAAAAGAACTAACCTGCCCACTGGCCGAAGCATGATTTGTGTTTAGGATGGCATTGACTTCAGCATGACAAACATAGCTATAAACAGAATTTAAAGCCAGGAAGAACAAGATTGAGGGGTTGGAAAATAAATCATAAAATAAGTATAATTATTTCAGCACAAGGATTCATAATGCTGAGGGATCAGCACATATAGCAAATTGCACTTCTAGTAAACAGAAATTTATTGGATCAAAAAGCTTACATATTCATTAACTTACGGATACTTTGTCTCCAAAGGATTGCTGGTTTTTGATTTCTGAACATAAGAAAAAATACTAAGATGTTTGTCAATAAGTTGAGAACTTAGTTTGTCATGAGAGACCAACCTTTGCCCAAGGAAGCTGGTCATCGGGGCATCCTCTTGGAAATCCATTATATCCTATCCCTATCACAGATGAATAAAATAAGACTTCAAATGTTCCATCATGATAACTGCATCATTCCATATCACAGGCTACTTAAAAATTGTGTTCATAAAAGACCATTGCAAATTTATGCATTTCTTCTTTAGATCACCTTACTGTAACACGAATATAGGAATGAAGAGGCCAATTTCGAGATAGTCCGGCATTGCACATTTAATTGATGTGCATTGCCTTCATGAGACAAGTAGAAAATGAAATTTTGATATAACTTCATGCAGAACAACAGCTAAGTAATTACTGAAGTTCACAATTATGAGCATCAGCTATTACTTGCTACCAGTTCTTGTTAGAAATATCGATTCACTCAACACAGCCAAGTAATCAACAACGCCATGTGTATGGACCTTGAAGCAAACTTACCAAGAATTACACCATTTTGACTAACCAGGCACGCACCAACCTACACCATAGAACACAAATCCAAACAGAAAACTGTATGAATAATTTAACAGTGAACGAAAGTTTTGATTGATACAACAAACCCTCAGAACATCCAACCATATAGAACAACTAATAGCATATGAACTTAAACAGAGAAATTCAGATATGTAAATAATTGATGGCATCATCACTTCATGATTAGAAATCAATAATAAAAGCAAATATGCACATTCCAGAGAAACACGATAACGACCTGCCGATTGGGATCCTTCGATCTTTCTGCAGACAGGAATGCAATGGCCATGAAATAGTCATCCCATGACAAATAACTGCAAGTAATCCACAGAATTCCAAACTGGGTAATTTCATCAAAATTAAAGGCGTATGAAAATTAAAAAATTAAGTTATATGACTAGAAACATATAGGTTCCTGAAGAATATAAGCCCTAACAATGTTGGGGGTACGCTGGTCGGGGCAAAGCAGAGATCTAAGAGAAACATGAAAGCACACACATCATAAATTTTTCCTACCCTTGGCGTTTGGAAGGATCGAAAGGGCACTGAGAGGGCGCTTTGTTCGAAAGAGCATCATTTCCCGGCAAATCAAATCGAGGACGGTGCTTTTTAGGATTGAAGAAGAAGCGAAAAGCAACAGCCGAAGCCAGAACACCAAATACGGTGGCTGTGGAGACGAGAGAAAGCTCGCGGGAGTTCATGGTCCGGAAAAGCAGCTGCCGAAATGGATCTCCGGCAACTCAACGCCACCGAAATTTCTACTGAGAGTCTTGAGATTCGCTGCCAAAAAGAAGCGGGAAATTCCGGCGTGCAGTTCATTAATTGAATCATTAATAAATAAAACTATAAGTTTTGATTAAACAGTGGAGATGGCCGAGTTGGTCTAAGGCGCCAGATTAAGGTTCTGGTCCGAAAGGGCGTGGGTTCAAATCCCACTCTCCACATTTAAAAAAAAATGAGAACTGAATATTTTTTTGCATAAATCGCGATCGTCGTCGTCTTCCAATCTAGTTTCCCGCGAATTTCCGTGCAGCTATGGAATCACTGCGATGTTACGAAGAGGCCAATTGAAAACCCTCGTTTTGAAGTTCACCAGTGTGCGAGAATATGAAGAACAAGGAGAAGAAGAGCGCATACGAGTACTGCATCGTCTGCAAACTAAGCCACGACCAAGGCCAGCGCCATAAGTATTTTCCCAACCACAAGAAATCTCTTTCTACTTTTCTATCTCGGCTCGAGTCCAAGCTGTCCGACGTTCGCTTTTTTCTCAATACCCCTTCCCGCCTCCCGCCGGAGTACGCCTCTCGCAATCGGTTTTGGTGCATTTTCTGCGAAATTGAAGTCGATGAGAATGATAGTTCCTTCGCATGGTAATAATCCGCTGGCTTTTTTTTTTTTTTTTACTTAATTATGATGGATATTTATGGTTGCTGGGGAATTTGAGAATCAACTCTGCCGAGTTATATACTAGTTACGGTTGAGCTTTTGTGAGGGTTTTTGTTTTTGTTTTTTTTTAAAGGAAACTGAATTTCATTAATATAATGAACTACGCAAATGGAAGGAAAGCCTTGACCTAAGCTAATGGGGTTGAGAAGAATCCCTCCAGAGCAAGTGTTGAAAAGATGTGATCGGAGGGTAGTTTCTTCCCAATCCACCAAAAATTGTGGTTCCTCTCCATCCTAGCATTCCATAATAAGCATCTGATGAGGGTGACAAAAGGATTTTAGTTATCAATGAGCAAAGTATATGCAGTACAATTTCACATAGACCCTTTGGATTGGAAAAAACTTGGTTTTAAGGAGGAACTCACCATTGAATATTTGACAAGAGAGAAATGCAAAAATAAAAATGAATTAAGAAAAATTATGAGTTGTCAAATATTTAGTGGTATTGAGGAGAAAGTTTCTCCATAACTTTAAGTAGCCAAAGTTTTTTTCCTTTCCTTTGGATTTGTGTTAGTAAGGTCATTTGGCTTTAGTGTAACTGTAGAATTTTTTAAGGTATGGTTAGAGAGCGTCAAGATTTTGTGTATTTTACTTGCTTTCTAGAGAGATCCAGAAGAAATTCAAGAATTGGACCATCTCCCCCTCTTCTGCTTAAGAGAAGAGGAATTTTCAGACCACCTCTTCCTTCATTGCTCTCTTGCTAATCCATGCTGGTCATGTGTCTTCGGAATTTTTAACACAAATCTCTGTCCTTGTCGGTGGTCTTTTCAAAAACGGAAAAAGGACCTTGTGGAACTTTGCAATGGCTGCACTGTAGTGTTGTGACATCTATGGCTGGAAAGGAACTGTAGAACTTTTGAGGACATTTCCTTCAAAATTTCTAACCTTTGGAGTAATGTAGGTGATGCTACACTTATAGCAAATTATTTTGTAACTGCTGCCTTTCTACGATCCTTCAAAATTGGAAGGCTTTTTTTGCTTTAGTTATTAGGTAGGGGGTTTTCTCTACCCCTGCTTGTAGTTTGCTCTTTTTGTGTGTTTAATACATTTCCAAAGTTTCCTATAAAATATATATATGTAGATGAAGTTTTTTTAGATTGACATTTTTGCAATCACTCTTCGTTTAGAATTAACATTAATTGGGAAGGGTTTTTGAAGTTCCGTTGGCTGACTGCTAGGTTTGGTTGGTGCATTGTATTCTTTTCCTCCTTTAATGCTGTTGCAGTTATTGTTAATGAATATATTTCTGTTTCTAATTTAAAGAAACATACGCTGTGCAATTTTCATGTTTTAAGATTGTGTATCAGTAGCAATGCAATTAAACACCTGGCCAGCGCGGATCATCTGAAGAATTTGAAGCATTTCTTATGGAAGTATGGTGGTGATATGGACCATCTGGATAATTATAGGATTTTGGAAGCTGATGTAGCTAAGGTAATCATGAGCCTTTACTTTTTGTAAGTTTCAAATCAATTGGAACTATATTACTCAGATGTATCACACAATCCACATTTAATTCTCTTATATTCAATAGAATCAACAAAGAGAAACGGACAAAGTGTCCTATTTGCAATTTTCTTTGTCGTGTGTTTGAAACACAATGAGATGCAGAAGTTCATTTTTACTCTGATTAGGCTATTAACTTGAATCAATGTTTGTTGATGACAGTGGGAGAAGAAGTGCAAAACACAAAGTGAAGCTGCTTCATCTAGCTTTGGACCTACAAATGATATCCACAATCGAGTCCAATATGGAAATTGTGATAATTTAGGGAATAATAATATCCACTCTGTTGAATCTTGTATGCCAATTAGTGCTTTGCCTTTACACAGTCATACAAATGAGTATCAGGTATCCAATTCATCCTATTCAGGATCATCTGATGTTTCAAATTTTGTCTCGTTTCCACGTGATACCACTGTTTCTTTGCATGCCAGTTCATATTCTGGCGCACACGTGTGGAGTTCAAAGAATGTAACATGTAAGCTGCCCCTATGTATTAAACCTTTTGTTTTGTTTTCTTATCTGTCGTTGAAGTTCTGAAATAGCGTACAAACTTGTAACACACTCCTGCTATATTGATTGTGGTTCAGTTAACAAGGACAACGAGCATTGCCATCAGAATAGTGGTAGAACATTCACTGCTAATGGGCATTTCAGTGGTCAGGGGGTAAGTTTGGTTGTTCTCCCTTCTACTGTAGCAGTGGATCTTTATATTTCCTGTGAAGTAACATGGTTATAGTGCTAGAAACCTTCAATTCTGTCTTGTTAAGGAGGTGGTGGTGGCTGGTGGGACTTCACTTCAGCTGAAGTTCTTCTTGTAATTTCTCTTCTGGGTCCATCATTATATAAGTTTCATACATTAGCAAAATGGTTTCTTATCTCAAAAGGAGAAATAATTAACTTACAGTCAGATTTACTAGTTTGTCGATAGACTTATTGAAGCCCAAACGTTTTCATTGATTGCTGGATGGGATGGCATGACATACTGTTATTGTTCTATTAATGGATCTCTGGCAATCAACTAGTCGTTCTTGGATAACCTCTTCATAGTGCAGCTGATATATTATATCTTGTCTTTCTCTTTGAGTATGTTTCTTTTTCATACTAAACACATATCATTTTCTATTGACAATTTTCGTAAATGTATAACCTATTTGATATAGATGTACGAGATGCGTCAGAATGATAAAACTGTGAATGAAGAAAGCCATTCTGAGGGTATGAATTTTTGTGAATCTTATTCTAAAATTGTAATATTACTCAACTGATTCTCTATGAATTTTTGCAAGAAAAAAAAAACAAAAACGATTGGAACTGTGCTTTAAAATTATGCATATATCATACACTGGATGTATCTTCATCTAAACTATATAGTGATGGTGTGGTTTGCATCTATCTTCTATCTTTCTTCAGGTTTTCCGACCCTCACTCGGATTTCTAATACTGTTTCTGAAGTCTCTGGAGGAAATGTTCATTCTGGGATGATGCCTCCTTGGCTTGAAAACTCTGAAGATAGTGGGTTTAAGTTAAAAACAGTGGTTGGTAGTGGTGTTTCTGCAAAGTCCAAGAAATTGAACCCCAAACGGGTAGGAGCTGCATGGGCAGAAAAAAGAAAGATGGAACTGGAAATGGAGAAGAGAGGAGAAATTGTCCGAAGCAATGGTGACGAGAATTGGCTTCCTAATTTTGGTAGAGTATGGCAATCTGGTAGCCGTAAAGAATCTAGAAAGGAATTTCAGAAGGAGAAATCAAAATTTCTGATGGTTGAAAATTCACCCGAATCAAAAGTCAACATACAGCCATACATAAGCAAACGGATGGTGAGCTCCATTTTCAGCATATTTAATGCAGTGCTGATGTTATAATTTATACATATCATTTTGACACATTCTTGTCATACTGTTCAAAATTCAACTACATGTCTTCTTTTTAAAATTTTATTTTACCATGTATTTCCCAACTGGACCTAGTTTTCATAAGCAAACGGAAGTTCTAATACTTTACATTATTTTGAGGTTATATTGTGGGCACTCTATTTTTTGGATAAACCATCAAGTAGCTATAAATTTTGAAATTAAGAAAAAATAATTAATACAAGGTATCCTTGGATTTCTTGTCTCAGTATCTCTCTGTTCTTTTCTTGAAACGGGAGATTTAGAGGAAAGGTTAGTTGTACAGGGTATCCAAAAAATGATTTTTTTTTTTTTTTAATATAATTATGGATCAATACATTTCATCACAAGAAAAAGAAAAAGGAGGGTTGAGTGATCAAAAAGTGGGGAGCACAAGTTGTCAACTACTCTCTTATTGCATCTTGAACGTCTTTTGTTTTTCTGCACAAGACTTTTTAATTGGCGCAAGTTTGTTCGTGTGTGTGTTTGGGGATTCTAATGATTATTGACGACATTTGGAGCTAATAGGCTTCAATTATTCTATGATATGGTGTACGATGCAGGGACTTAGAGTGAGTTGGGTTGCTTTCTGGACTTATTTACATTTTATGTGACCAATGTCTGTTCTTGCAGCGAAGAAATCAGGAAAATGATGATGATACTACCGATCACGGGAGCGTATAAAACAATGATTGAGAATCACTGTGTAGGCACATTCCTTATCAAGTTCAGTTTGGAGACTGACTTCGGTAGGAGTTTGATAGGAAACTTCAGAGTGTGGCTGGGATTCCGCCTATTCATTAGTTTATTGGCAATTCGCACAAATCTTTTGTAGTAAACATGACTTCAATTTTCTCATGATATCAGTGGTATTTGAGAACATGATTCTTTTAACCAATATAGCTTCATCAACATTGTACAAATGATGAAATTATGTTGGATCACTCTGAGCATTCACTATTCCATTTAATTGCAAATTAGTGTTTGATCACACTGTTAAAGGCATTGCTTCATGTTTTCAACCCTTTTTGCACTTATTCCAAATATCTGCTGCTATCGATTTTGTAATCTGAAACAAGTATATTTCGTAAATATGTACCTCGACAGCCTTTTTGTTTTCTTCTGCAGTCCTGGTTGGGCAAGGCGGATGTAAATATTGATCTTATGTATGCAAGCCAGAATACTATAGTTTCCTCGTGTACTATATAATTACTACTCTAGAACATTTTCCCCCCAAACCAATGAACCAATTCCTGGTTGGTCAGGGCTTGATCTACGCTGTATAATTACTGTTTCATGATCATTATACTAAACAAATGAAAGAAATTTGTTTTCTTATGGCAGTTGCTGGAATTTGATTCTACAAAATGTACGTGTTGCTTTACAGAGGCCAAGCAGCGGTTCCATCCCTCCGACTCCATCTTGTTCCAATTGCAGTCAAGAAAGGTGCACAGGGACTGATCGTACGCATGTTTCTCTGTACCTTCGTCTCAGAAGAAAAATAATCTCATTACTGGATCATAATGCCTTTGTCAGGGCAGAATCTAGTAGAATTTATCTCATTTCTAATCCTGAAAATCCAGAGTTTCCCTCTGGAGGAAATCAAGTTTTCATCACAAAGGAACTCCCAAGAATACCACTTCTCGATCATACGATCTATATCGTGTATAACTACATCAGTGGTGTTCCCCTCTCTTGCTATGATAGCAGCACTGTAAATTGTTGCCATTCTTCCTGGTGCCTGAGGGGCATCTCCTATTGGTCCATCTACAACCACCACATCCCATTTGACTTCATAAACTTCTCTGGGAAGATCTGTCAAGGCTAGTTGGCACTTGGATAAATTCTTGAGCCCCGAGTTCGGGGCACATGCTTTATTTTGTCTTGCATGCTTTAACAACTTGTAAGCTTTTTCTGCGGGATGCTTGTAATCAACTTTGTAGATTCGTGTGTGATTTGAGCTGATTTTGAATGTGCTCAGCTTGTAGGGATCGTCCTCTAGAAAAACATTCTTACCACCATCATTGATTGCCGAGAGGTTAAGGTACTGTGATTCCAGCCCAAAGACAAGGAGATTGCAGGGTGCCTTTTTGGCAATCAGATTTGAAAGAAGCTTGAATTCCTTCTCTGAAATGGCGACTTCATTAGCAGAGGCTCTACTTTGGTTTATTGAGAACCCAAATATTGGGCGTTGAAGCTTTGGAGGCAATGCAATTGCTAGAAGTGAAGAAGTAGAAGAGGTGGTAAGTGCAATCCTAACAAGTCTGAGAATGGAGAGACTAGACAGAACCAACACGAGAACAGGTATGATCTTTTTTCTTGTAAAATTCATGCTTTTGCTTCCTCTACTGTTTTTCAAGCTTAATGATGGGTATGGCTGCTGTAAGGATGGGACAGAGGGGGGAGAAAACAAGGATTCCGATGACACAAGTGGGTGGCAATCCGCTAAATCTGGAGGCATTTTCTCTTACTGTTGTTGGCTTTCAGCCGCATCACAGCCACCATCTTATTTTTATTAAGAGGGACAGTGGACGGGTGTTGCTGGGTGCTAGTTGTTATGCCTAATCACCCACTTGAGTGTGGAAAAAGAAATGCTTTTGCTTATTCCCAAAGCATTGCCTTTTTGTATTTACCAGTCGGCTGTGCTACTTGTGCTGTGGTTACCACCTTGCATTTGGGGGATCAAAAGTGGCTACTGTGAAGCCTTGAAATGATATATAAATTTCTAGTAGTTTGGTGTTTCAATCATTGTTTTCAGATGGTGACTTGGGGTTTCATCGAGACATCTGTCATCTTTTTGGCCCCGTTTGGTGGCCATGAGTAGAGTTGAAGGTTGCTTTCCAGTGGTTGCTGGGTCATTCCCTTCCATTTTGACCTTCTCGAGCCTTGTTATTTTCTTCTGTGTCTTCTTGTCTCAAAGGTTGAAATACTTTGCCGTGCGTCACTCAAGGTGAATTCAGACCCTCGGAAGGCTTCAAATTGATCTTCATTTACTGAGTTCTGATGCACATTCTGTGTTAAATGGCCAATGAATGGCTTATGAGTCACTATTGCTATACTCTTCGCCAGACCCTGTAGGAAAGAAAAAACGATCAGCGATCGCGGGGACAGGAAGCCGAGGAAGAGGGCAAAGGAAAGGCCAAACCAACCTGAAAGTTTCAACTTGTAACTCTGTGAAAAAGATAATTTGCTCACAATTTACACTCTGAATTTATCAACTGATGAACATATTTACATATGCATGAATACAAAAGTTCAGGTTAGATGCAGACTGCAGAGGGGAGAAATTCCAGTTTAGTGGTCATTTTCAAGAGAAGCTTCGTGGAAAGTACTGAAGCAAAATAATTAACAGTAAAGAGCTGTTTGAAAGGTGACTCAAAATAGGGAAAAAACATCAACTCTGAGCTTCTTCTTCTTCTTCTTCTTCTTCTTTTTTTTTTTTTTGTATATTATAAAAAAAAGTCATTGTATGAAAACAGAGAATCAGTTTCTTGCAATTGAAACGCAGATGTTGTACACGACCAAGTCTTCAATCAAATAATGGTTAATATTTAATGTCAATTTGGTGGAGTAAAGGCTTTGAGGAGGATTTTAATATTATCATATGACGATTGTCTGTTTGTAATATGTTTGTTTCAGCATCTCATAACGGCATATTCTCTCTCCACAATCATACAGAACACAACTGACGTCAATCTTTTTTTTTTTTTAATAATATGTGGGATGGAGATTCGAACTTTAAATCAGTTAAACTATATTCGGGCTGGCGATGTCCACCAAGAAATATAAAAAATAATTTGCCTAAAAGTTGCACAAATATTAGAATGAGTCCGGTAGCAGTTCAACCTTTTGTCATACAAAGTTTTTAAATCATCATTGATATGATACTGATCAATGAATGTGAAAGAATCCTGATCCAAGAAATTTCCCATTTTCAAACTTCAGATACGCAACATAGAATTAAATATTTGTTGGCGTTTGTGGACGTTTTTCATGGTAGAAATATGAAAACCATAGTTTTATCTTTTATGTTTAATCCATTTAGATTTATTATTTTCAACTGATTTACGAACTTAACAAATGATAAGTTAGGATGTGTTAAACTCATATCCTTAGTCTCGTTTGATGATGATTTTGTTTTTAGTTATATGTTATTAAAAATTAGGTTTATATTTTCACCATTTTTTAAAGTATATTTTTTACTTTTCTTTAAAACATTTTAGAGAGAGTTTTAGAGTTCTTGCTGTTGTCTTCTTCAAAAGTAAAATTATCTGGCCATTTTCTATTTAACTGGGCATGAATTTTCCTTGTATCTCCCGTTCATATCGACATCTCAAAGTAAAAGAAATGTCTGAGTGAGTTTGGCCAAGTCTTCTCAACTCCTACAAATATTGTTTTTGTTGTTCCTAGTGGGCTTTATTAGTTTATTTAGAAGCCAATTATTCATATACAGCAGGTCTTTCTAAGTTTGACTTGTTAATTGCTACCCCTTTTCTCCCTTTTTTCTATCATCTCTGCCATGGATTCTACCATTTCATAGATGTTATACTCTTCTGCTGCAAGCAAAAGCTGGCTTTTTTTTGGTCAAGCAGTTGCCTTTATGAGAGTGTTCCTCTTGTAGCCTGAAGGGAAGGCTTCCTTTCTCTGTTTCTGCTATCTCTATATATCTTCTAAAGACATGATCATAGACCTGGTAAAGAAGAAATTTGAAGATTGGGGTGGGTTTCAGAGGGAATAAACATAGTGAGGAAGAACATTGAAGAAAAATTTAGTTTTCCTTTTGGATCTCAGGTATGGATTTCTCGTTTCAGCCTCTCTTTTTCTTTCTCTCATTTGACTCGTTTCCAAAGTTTGATGGTCTTTTTTTACAATGAACTAGGCATTCATGGAAGGAGAAAGTCAAGAATCTATCAATGTTTCTGAACCCAGGCCATCTACAGATGTTTTCAGGCCAAGTAGTATGGGAGTCAAGGTACATCTTCTTGAAGAACTCTTTAGAAGGTTCCCATGTGAATTACTCTTTGTTCAAAATAGAAAATTTCAACTTTTACAACCATCCTTAGAAGCTGAAATCATATTTGCTTTAACTTGGCTGAATTTTGGGCTCTAAACAGAAAGTGCTTACTATGATACCTCCTCATATCATAGCGGAGGCAATTTCGACCCTCACTGGCCTTGATCTCAGATGGTCAGGTCCTATAACACCAGCAGAGAGGCAATATGTAGAGCAATATGTATTGGCAAAGTACCCACAGTATGCAGGGCTAGATGGAGAAAAGATAGATCTCTCTTGCCTTTGCATCAATGAGGAGCCGACCGATCAAGCCACGCCTGATGATTGGCGAAAGTCTCCTAGAAATATTTCGAGAGAGCCTTCGACACCATCCTTCGGAAGCAATCTTCCAAACTTGGAGGGTACCCCATTGGAACCATCAAGATTGTTAGACATTCTCAACAAGAAGTCTTCCTTTCCTGGGAGTTTCATCTCAATCCCAGAAATTCAAGCTCAAAACAAAGTTCTAAAGCACTGTGGATTGCCTGATGAAGAGTACCTTGTTCTCTTCACTCCAAGCTACAGGCAGGCCATGATGCTAGTAGGAGAAGCTTATCCCTTTTTCAAGGGAAACTACTACATGACGGTTATACGAGAAGAACACGATTGTATTAAAGAGTTTGCTACTTTCAAGGAATCCAAAGTGATAGAAGCACCAGAGACTTGGTTGGATTTGAGGATTAAGGGATCACAACTCAGCCAGTACTTCAGAAGGAAGTGCAAGCACAGCCCAAAAGGGTTGTTTTCTTATCCAGCCGACGTAAATGGGACTCGATACTCACTGCATTGGGTTTCAGAGGCTCATCGGAACTCCTGGCATGTCCTTCTTGACGCAACTGCATTTGTTGTTGGTGGGGAACGTTTAAACCCTCTTCTACACAGGCCTGACTTTGTGTTGTGCAGTCTTGATAATACACACGCCAATCCATCCAGGATCATTTGTCTTTTAATCAGGAAGAAATCCTTCGAGCAGCGGAATGACCAGCAGTTTGTCATATGACAATGGTAGAAGAATATGTTTTAGCTTGATTGTTATATCCATGCCATGTAGCATCTCTTGAACTGTAACAGATTAAATTTCCTTGATATATATACACTAAATAAAATTGGACGGATTCTTGTAAAATGAAGCGTCACGAGAGCACGAGAGCAAATAACCACAAATCAGAGTTGAGATGGCAAGCAGAACAAAATCATAAAGCTAAGTTTGGGGCTTAAGTTGACATATAAATGAACTAATATCTTGTTTTTCACCAGACCACAGGAGTTATTGTTTCTCCCAACTCAATTGCATATCCAACATTGGATGGTTTTTCCAATTCTCTTTAGAATCCTTAATCCATGAAAGAAGAGGACAGCCACCAGTAACTCTTCAAAGGCCTAGAACTCTATAAAACTTGATTCAAAATATTTTTGCCATTTCTAGCTGCTCTCTTGACCAAATTACATAATTCAGTTTTCCCACAAAAAAAAAAGAATAATTTTACTACAGAGGTCTATTCTTGAATTCCAAGAACAATAGTACATCCTCAAAGTTGTGTAGGTTTCTTGTACAATCCATATTTAGTTTTGAGGAGTTCTTGAAATTGTTACATCTAGTCCATTGGCTAGAAACACTCTACTGTAAATATGGACATCATTAACCTAATGACTTGTTATCTATTTATATGGGAGAATAGCACAGCAAGGTAATAAAAAGGATAGGGTGACTACTCACCATTGCAGCAGCCGAAATGACATATTACACCGATCTTCCATCACCCTTGGCTACCATGCCCTTGGAGGCGCCAGCAAGGAAAGCTTCTGATGAGGCACAATTAGGTCCAACAAAACGAACAGTGGACTCTTGAGTTCTTCCTTGTTTCACGAGAAGCAAAAATCCCACAAACACCTACAAAGTTGTTGGCCATTCAACATTAATATCTTGATGGAAAGATTCTCCACCCCCTTATGGCACCCAATTCCAGGATGTTGTGCCGTAAATATAAAGTTTGTAGTTTGCAATCAATGTCAACGACTGTCGCCTCGGGGTCTGTAGATGCAGCCCACCATCTGATGCTGCGTAATAGTACATGCAATGGAAACCCCGTCAGTTAATTTATCAAACATTTGATATGCAAACTGGAATGGAGTTGCTTCTCAAGTTCGGTATGCCAGTGGGCAATGGATATATCAGTTTCAGATCAATCAGCCCCTCCACAGGATTAAGTTCTACCCAATACGATTCATGGTATACCCACCGTGATCATACCCTTAAACACTGAAACATGAGGCGATTTGGCTTTTGAAACTCGAGTGGATGAGTATCAAAAACTGAGAATCTAATTCTAGTGCTCTGCATATTTGGGAATGGTATTGCTCTCTCGATCCCATAGCAAGCATTCAATTACAGAGTTATCAGATCTAAACATTTGATTTTAAAAATAAAAAATAAAAAATAGTAAACTAGTTTAAACGTTTGGAGGCAAGTTCTCTAAATCCTCTTCTCTCCTCTGCTCTAACGGATTTATATATATATATATATATATATATCGTTTTGTTGATTATTGAGATAGTTACAACTTACAAGATAGAAATTTTGAGAGATCGATAGTAAAAAACGGTATTCTTGCATTTCTACCGTGGTGAGCATATTTTTATAAAGTTCAGTTTTTAAAACAAAGTAATTAGCAACCTGATTAATTTCGAAAATTCAATGGATCTTAAACTTAAAACATGAATATTCTCGCCCACTAGAGCACCAACTGTATATATGGTCGCTTTATGAATAACAAATTTCCAGACGAATATTAGACCAAAAGAACATGTTAGAACATTTAAATAAAAATAAAAAAGTGAGTTCTTCAATGTGACAAGAAAATTTTCCACATATCCTGGGGTTTCTCAATTTACGCACGGGGATTAAAAAGAAGTTCTAAAGGAGAGCTAAATGCTAGGTATTCCTCAGTGAACACAGGTTGCGGCCGCCATCACCTACGTACTTCATCAAGACCTGAAATTTAAACAAGATTAGGGGAGAATAAATGGAGGGGTTGAAGTATTAAACAAAGGGTACACATTTCTATCCTTGCAAGCATCAATAAGAACACCATAACAAATTTCCAAACTCCATAATCAACTAAAAGACAGACACCATCTTCAGAATATTATAGCATATCGAGATCTAGTCACCGAACTGAATGTACATTTTTTTACAAGAAAACCAGGAACCACTTTTCGTTGAAATGCATGCACCCCTTTGAAAGAAAATTTTTCAATTTGGATGATTGAAAAGAGGAAAAATAAGCAGATCTAACTTGAGGAATATCAATCAGCAATCACAACTTGAAACAATTAAGAGGAATCCCAATCCTAATTGTTTATTCTCAGTTTTCTCATTCTAATGCATACTACACTAAAATATTTAACCACAACATCCTTCGTTCCTTGTACATTCCAAACACAAGCATCCTATTCCCACAATCTACTTCTCAAGTTTCTCATTTCCAAGCTTTTCGTTTTGCTGTTGGCAAACTAAACGCTCCTTAAGTGATACTCCTCTACTCTAATCTTTACACTTAGAGCCTCCATCACTCCTCCATCACTTTCCATCTCCACGCCAATTTAATCCACCATACCTCATGCATTAAAGAACTACCTACACCAATATAATAGCTGGATTCTGGTGATATATTACCCCAAATGGTGGCCAGATACAGCTATGATCGGGCAGTGTTGCTACAAAGGTGGCCAGAAACAGTCGGAATCTTGATTATTCTGTCAACCGACATATGATAACTATTTAACATGCCCCTCCTTCCCTTGAATTCAAGTTCAGTTGAAGGGGGAAAAAAGGAGTAAAACATGGGGGGAAAAGAAAAAGATAAAGGGATAAATGAGTGAGAAATTGAAGGTGGAAAAATGGTATACCTATCCCCTCTAATCAACGAGTGTTTTTCAGGTGAGTAAGAGTGCATTTGCATGCACATTGTGAGGGGCGAGTACAAGAAATGGTAACAATCTACAACCCGCTCGTAATATGCATGTCATTGCTGTGCAGTAATAATTCATCTTCGAAGTTTCTGATAGGGGCACGCCAAATGATACACTATTTAAGACATTCATTAAGATTTAAAGAAGATGAAGGGAAGAAGCAAACTACCAAGTGCGTTTAGAAAAATACAAAATCTATAGTTTAGTATACAGAGAAGAGAGGGTGGAAATAGTTCCGGTGATCTGGAAAATTTCTCAAGAGAATTATTAAGGTCAAATACAAAATCAGGACTTAATATCAAAACCACATTAACTGAAAATATAACAGAGTCTACTGCTTCTATAATGTTTCCTATCGATTCTTAATTTCAATTGAGCATTCCATGGCAACCAAAGTCAACTTGAAAGGAAGATGAAGAAAATCCACAGCGAGGAGGTAGCACAATGTCATAAAAGTCGATAAATATTGCATGCGTGTGGATCGAACGCAAATTTTAAAATTAATATCCCATCGTAAGGTAGCACTCGCTCATCCACCAAAAGTTTCACTAAGCAAACTTCTGTAACCGATCCGTTCCATAATTGCAAAAATCTTCAATAATATGAGCATGATGCAGAACAAATGCAAGCCAGATCCAAAAGGAACTAGATCGTCCTTAAAGAAGATCTATTGGATTGGATTCATACCTAACCTAACCAGATCCAACGATGATGTTGTTGATCGGAATGAAGATTAGCTTGACAAAGAACCCTACAAATCCCATTACAACGAAACCGATAGCGGTACGAACGGCAACCTTGGTGAATTCTGCACCACCAGAATATAGTATAAGTCAAACCGAAAAGGAAAACAAAATCTATGATCTCGATTGAATCAGATCCACGCAACACATTGACAATAGAAAGAAAAATACCCTTGCGATCAGGCTTGTGACACCTCTTAACGAGACGAACGCTGTCCTTGGCGAATTCTCTGAGGGGATCGACCACTGAATCTACGGCATCCATTTCTCCGAGATGGGAAGAGAACGTCAAGAATCGGGATAATTTGGTTTCGGGTTTGGAGGAGGTGTGGCCTTGTGGGGGAAGAAATACCTTGAGCGTTGCGAGACTAGGGATGATTTGGTCAAAATTGATGGACTGTGGTGGCCATAAATCAAATCCCTGAAATGCCCTTGATTTATCGGCTATGGCGTGCTTGTTTAGGCCTAAAGTATGGTAAATAGCACATGAGAAAAATCATGGATTAATTGGCTTTTTCTTTATTAGTAAATAGCATATTATGAGAAAAATCTAAAAGTAATTGGATTTTTTAGAAAGAAAAAGCAATTGATTTAATTATAATAAAAATTAAAACCCATTACTATTATACTTTTTCCTTACCATTAATTAATGATATTATCATGGTTTAATATTACTCTCAGTCTCTCGAGTCATTTTTTGGTCATAGAAGGTTGTCTAAATGGTAAATTCCTAAATTATTTACCATCTTCTAAGTTAAATATCAGTATTTTTTTAGTACAATATGGGTGGGAGATCAAACTCACAACTCTTGATTTGAGATTCGTCAATAACCGCGTAACTATGTTCACTTTGACAAAGATCATATCAAAAAAAATATATATATATATATTTATTTATTTATTTATTTATTTATTAGTACAACAACATAACACCTGAGTTTGAAAATTCGAAGACTCGTAATTTATCTAGAATTTTAGGTCAAATGGACATAAATTCATATAAATATAATTCTAGACGCATTTATTCTAAATACTTGGATTAATAAATATTGAAAACTAAATTATCAACCATGAGAAGATTACATTGTTATCCCTGAGTTTTTACCGATGGGTCATTTTTAGTCTTCGAGTATTCAAAAGACACATTTACAGTTTGTAAATGAAGGTGTATCCATGAGAAGAGAGAGGGTTAGAGAGGAGAGAGAGAAACTGTGACACATCCTGCTTTTACAGCTCCCCATGTTACTCTTTCTAAAGTATAGTCAGATTTTTTGTTTTTTGTTTTTTTAATCAGACGTGGATTAGAAGATCGAACTTACAATTTCATTGTTGGAAGTATAGCTATGCTGCTTTGACGTCATATTTTTATTTTTTGTTTTGTTTGTGGAGGAACATTTAAACCAATGTCTTAAAATTCATGAGTCAAAAGTACATCGACAACTTAAAATGACCAAAATGACCCAACCCATTAGTGGAAACCAACGACCAAAAGAGTAATTTTCCCATAAATTATTGTGTTTGATGTTAATTTGTTTAGTATAAAAGACTACCAATTCTTCTCAGCCCAAATCTAGAAATTATAGCTTTATACATACATAAATTAATATTATTTATTTTAAAATAAAGTAGGATTTAATTATCTATATAAATATACAAGAAACATATATAAACATACAAGAAAGATGATTGAAACCTAAAATATTTAGTAAATTTTTTTAATAAAATTTAATTTCTTTTGATATATGTAGTATAACGTTCATTTTACTATATATTTATAATTATTTATAATTTTATATTGGGAATAAATTAGAATTCATTAAAAAGAATATGATTAAAACAATACAAGTGTATTCGAAATAAAAACTAACTTATTTAGATGGACACCAAAATACCAACGAACCAGGAATAACTTTCTGGTTACTAGTTCGATAATATATAATTATCCAAAGTTTAGGGCACCTGCCCTGTTTTGAGACAACATATTATTTCTACCACTTCACTATCACAAGTCTCCCCCTCATTCGTTATTTCTCTTTCCAAATGTATTACCCATTTCAAAGGTTTTTCATTTATATATTAATTGAAATCTATGGGTTGGATCAACTTTCCCAACCATAGTATTAATTTGTGTCAATAGCACGAAAAATGTTTCAAGACTCATCTCCCCTTTTTATTGATAGATGATCAAGATCAAATAAGTTTTCCCACCCTATCCCACAGAGTATCTTCTAAATTTATTATTTTCTTATTTGAATTGCCATTAGTTATATTATAAGATTCATATCTAGTTTGATATGAAAAATCAATGGCAAAACAAAACCTCGAAAATTAAGAGTACTACCCATTTGAAGTTTTTTTTCCTTGAAATCGATTTCGTGTGGCTTACGCTATGGATCCCTATAATTGGACTCGTTGTTTGGGTTGAATAACACTATGTCCAACACATAACTTGAATTCCAGACCTCATGGTAGGTGATACTACAATGTCCAAGGCTCATACAACTACGTCATCTCTAGGGAAAACAACCCACATTGAAGTTCTTGATCGTAAATATCTATTAAATCAGTCATTCAAAACATAGATGGATAATTAAATTGTAAATTTGAATATCCATCCCATATATAAATATATATGTGAGGTAAATGAAGAACAACTATAGATTGGCATCACATTCTGATATAAGGCTAAAATATTTGTGGCTGGAAATTAGCTTAATCAGAGTGACAAAAAATGGATGGGGGAGAAAATAAAGAAGAAAGAAGATTTGTGCTATGCTACTGATTACTGATCCATGGAATCGAAGGTTGGAGAATACCAACCCAAGTTGTCTATGATCTTCTTCATTCTTTCTTCCTGTCCCTTGGAGTCTCCAAAAGCAGTAGTGAAGGGATACACATAAGTCACTTTTGTTGCCATGGTTCTATAAGCAACCACATCTCCTTTCACCAGAAACTCAATCACATCTCGTCCAAAGTTCCCATCAACCTCAGCCTCTAAATACTGACCTGGTGGTTATCATGTTGTTGTATAAGCAAAAGCATCCTCCTCTTACGAGTCGGCTCGGGATATAAGTATTTAGATCTAACACGTGAACTATTAATATGAAGGGGAAGGAAGCAAATTTACAAGAATTTCATCTAAGGATCTATGGTTCTAATATTATATCAAAGCACACCCTTAAAAGGCTGCTCTGGAGGTAAGGGCTTGGGATGAAATCCTGGATTCAAGCCTTAGTAACTTAGAACTTTTGTTGTCACTTGGAGTGGCGAAGTGAGCCTAATGCAAGGCGTTTTGTTTTGCGAAAAGGTAAAGCATGTCTTGGATGATAAAGGGTCAAACTATATAATATATATAGAAAGTTAAAATATAAAATTTTGCCACTCCGTGAAAATGTTTGGCTCTGCTCCTAAAGAGGGCGATTCCCTATGCGTATAGAATCCATTCTCATCCCAATCTCAGCAGTTTAACGAGGCATGTGTATATCAATTCGTAATGTAAAGTTCAAAACTGCTATTAGGTAAGTTCAGTTCAATTACCATATGGGGTATCTTCCACCACCTGAATTTTTGCGTTTCTCTGCGTTTTGAGGATCACTTCCTGCAGCTTCTGCAAATGAATTAAGTAGAGCTGAAACATGGAAAGCAAAACCAAGAGAAACCAATAATCTAGAACGACAATGAAGTGCACAGTTTTCAGAGAAATAAGACCTGAATTGGATTTTCAGTAAAATTTTCGGGAATGCTTAAAGGGAAGGCGAAGGATGACGATTTAGGATTTGTGGAGACACAGGCCGGATTGGTGGATGGGCAGGGCCGAATTTTCCTGCAACAAAAACGGCAACATTGGGGGATTTATGCCGCATTGTGCATAAAATTAGGGCAGAATGAAAATTATTACAAAAATGAATAAATCCAATGGAAAAGAAAAAGTTAAGAGAAAACTACAAAAGGAATCGAGGAATTAACCAGAGAAGTTGAGAGCGTACCCGTTTTCTAGTCCGATTTGTAAGTTCTTGGATTGAGAAAATGGAGTGGTGGGAGAAAGTGGAGAGGACAGGGAATTAAGAGAAGGGATTGCGAGAGAAGGGAAGGGGGAGCTGAGGGTTACGGAGAGGGCGAAAGAAAGAAGATGAGAGAGGAGTATTGGTTTTTGGTCTGAATTTTGAAGAGCGGCCATGGAAGGGAGAGAGGTTTGGTTGGAGCCTGGGGAGTGGTTGTTCTTCTTCTTCTTCTTCTTCCATGGCGAAACCAGTGGAGGGGGAAATCGGAGTGAACTCATGTTTGATTCTGTTCTGTCTCCGATCAATTCGCTTATCCGGTAATTAAACTCCTAATTTTTCTTTATTTAATTTATAAAAGTTGCAATTCTTTCAACAGTGTCGATATGTCCGAGTGGTTAAGGAGACAGACTTGAAATCTGTTGGGCTTCGCCCGCGCAGGTTCGAACCCTGCTGTCGACGATTTTAAAAATTCTATTCTTTTCCTATATTTTTTCCGACCCGCCAAATGACGACAAAAAATTGAATTCTAAGGCCCAAATCCAAGCCCAAGCCCATCTAGTATAGCTTTGTTGGTCTGGTTTGGTTTCACAATATTTGTCTACGGAAATTCTTCGAAATATCCATAAATATGAATATCATTTTTTAAGTACCAATCCATAAAAATGCAGTAATATTACCAATTGAGCGACAAATACCTCCAATTATTAATTTGTTTTAGAGGCATAACATTAAGATTACTTTATCGAATATTAGCATAATAAATCCAATTACGGGCATTTTAGTTGGACAATTGAAGAAATTATAGAGATTCAGCAGATATATTTACTTCATTTTGTTTTTTTTCTTCAGCACGTTTTATTGTTTTGACAATTTTCTCACCAACCGACACACGCGCTCTCTATCGGTCATTTCCTTTCTTTTCTTGTTGTGCCATTAGAAGAGGCCGCCCCATCCACGCCCATCCACCTCCTCTCCCTCTTAAATTAATTTAATTTGTTAGATAATAATTTGCTGGTTGGCTTAATTAGATAATTATTTAAGAATTAAAACTTTTTTTCCTAAATTTTTTTTCTCTAAAAAATAACGATAGTTTTATATAACCAAAAATCAAAAGGGAGTTCGTCAATATCTTTTATCGCTTAAATTGTCTATTATGTTTTAATGTGGTTGTGAAGTTTTAATTCAACGGTTTATTGAGAAATATGGAAGAATTATATTTGAAACTATAATTGAAAATTCAAGAGTTATAGGAGTAAGATTAAGCATGGTCACTAATCCTTAAATAAATACTTTTATGTTAAGATAATTGTAAAACCATTTTCTTAATATGAGTATATTTCCACATAGGTTGGTGATCTTCTTTTTTCCGCAACATGTGGAGAGGATTCGAACTCAAGATTTGGGCTAAATTACTTGATTTTATGAATAAATTAATTATTTATTGTATTTAGCATTACTATTACTTTTTGTTTAGTACAATATGTGAGGGTATGGATTCGACACAACTTTTTGGTCAGGAAATACATGCTTTAACCAAATTTAGATTATCATTATTACTACTCTCAAATGGATTAATTAACACAATAATATATGGATTGAAATAAATTTAATCATTCGCATGTACTCTGAAAATTTTAAAAAAAAAAGTGAGTAAAATAAATCTATAATTTATGTTCACTTGTAGATGACTCAATTAATAGAATTTAATTGATTTAAATTTTTTTACGAAGATTATTATAGAATATAAAATTAAATATATAGAAAAAGAAATGAGGGAACCTCAAATCATAGATAAGACATATATTGTGTAGAATCACCCCACGACGTGTCATATAAAATTTAAAGGAAGAAGAAAATTGAAGATCATAGTCTAAATTAGTTAAACTCAAAGGAAAAGGAAAAGGAAAAGGAAAATTGAAGATCATAGTCTAAAGGCTATTTTTATAATGCAAATTAAACGTACATAAAAATGAGAAGATGCGAAAGCCAATGAGGAAGGGCACCTGTGGAATACAAAAAATTCACATAAACAAAAGCAAAAGCAGAGCAGCCCACAGCCTTCAAGTAATCGCAGTTATACACGAAATGAATAAAGCGAAACACAAATCTTAGTCCTTACAATTCCAGCTTTATTTTTGTCAGTCCCTTTTGATTGAATCGCCATAATTAAAATCCTCAAACCCTAATTCAAACCCAAATCAGCGACGGCGGTGGAGATTATACTCAATCCAACCTCAACCAAATCTCTTACTCTATAAATAGAAGGGCAGAGCCAGCCTTAGAATTGAACAGCCACCTCCTTAATTCGTTGAATGCGTCGCCGGAGCCGGAGCCGGAGGAACAATGCTGGACTGGGCGCCGGTTCTGTTCGGTTTACTGCTCTTCATTCTCCTCTCACCGGGGCTGCTCTTTCAGTTGCCGGGAAACGCCCGCATGGTGGAGTTCGGAAGCTTCACCACCAACGGCAAGGCCATTATCGTCCATACCATCCTCTTCTTCGGCATCTTCACCATTCTTATTTTGGCCGTCGATATCCATATCTTCACCGGCTGATCTACTGAAATGACTCTTCTGTCCCTCCATTCCTTTTAAATTTTCCTCCTATTTTTTGGGGTTGAATTAATTAATTAATTAGCTTTGTGTTTTTTGTTTTAATTCTCTCTTCGAGGGGAAAAAGAGGAGCGAGAAACGGTGCGTTTCATGTTATATTATTTTTTTAGTTGAACTATACGTGAGTGTGTGGTGGGTGATCTTATTTGATATTGGTTCTTTGATTGAGAATTTAATAAAATAAAATCTTAAGAATGAATAATAATTATGATTAAATGTAGAATTTATTGTTTATCCTAAGTTATTCGTAGATTCCACGCTAAGTGTTGTTGATTACATTCTGTTTTTGAATAATTATATGCCTTTTTTTTTATTGAGATAAGATGGTAGTCGTGTTATTTTCTCCATTCTTATGGAAAGGTGTGATTGTGATTTAGATGAGGGGTGAATAGTAGATTGATGTGTCGGCCACATTGATTACAGTTGTCTTAATTTGGAGTTATATAACGGAAATGCAGTGAATTTTACTTTCTCAAAAGACTATAATATTTGTTATCAGTTAAATTATTTCAAATACAGGTATGATTATTTTAGCAGACAAATGTCACTCACTAACTCTCCCACATGAAAATTCATATGAAATGACATAATATGAATGTCTAATGTACGTCATATTGTCATGACTGAAATCAAACCACCATTAGAAACATGCCTCGTTTCGCCATGTTCAGTCCAAAAATCTTTTGGCTTAACATTGGTGGTACACCCCCACCTTTCACCAACTACATCTCGGCCCAACTTAGAATGATAGTGTTTTGTCTATCATGGGTACCTCTTTGTTTTGATTAGGCATTTTGCCGGTCTTCTATCCCAACTAGGTAAACTCCCTACATCCTAGTTAATCTCATAAGGAATCCTATTAACAATTTCAATAATCTCTTCCCAACGTGTCTCTTAAAAATTTTTGCCATCATGTACATTAATTCAAGCATTATTAGATTTGCTTCAACAAACACCCAACTCAACATTAGTTGAAATATCTTAGACATTATTTTTACTTTACAGATCATAGAATGACATTATTAATGGATTTCGACATCTACATTAACCTAACTTGATTGATTAAAAGTTACACAATCAATGACAAGAAAAGAAATACAAGACTTATAACGTGTAAAAAAAGCTAATGTGACATATCATATATTCCGCACTAATCAACGACAGCTCAACATAAAATAAGATTACCAAGTAGTGTATGTCTTCTATGTTTCTCCTTATTTCAATTATATAAATATAAACAATTGAAAATTGAAAACTTAAAAATAGAAGGTGGGGGGAACGGTATTTTTAATGGAAAAAAGATTGGGCAGCAATACATCCTAGGTTTATGAAATAGTGGAATAAGGCAATGTTGTTGGGGCCTTTAGGGGACATTACGGCTGCCATCGCCATCGCGCCTCCAAATGAAGGATATAATGACACGTGTCGTGAGGCATTTTCCTTTTTTAATAAATTTCAAATGGGAAACCCATCGCCCAATCACGCTTCGTAACGTTGCGATTTCTTTAAGGAAAAAAATGTGAAGAAAAGTTGGTCTAGTGGGACTGCACGCGCCTTTTTGAATTTGCAGCCAATCGCGGTCTAATCCTGTCACATCTTGCGGTATTAGGTGTCACTCTCTCCTTCACTTTCACTGAATTCTTACCCGATCAGCTGCTACGTGTCACAATTCTGATAAATGGCGACTGAAGATTGGTACCACTCGTGGTCGGCCCACACTGCCACTTGTTCCCCCTTTTCATGTTTAACGGGGTATCTGATTTAGACCAATTATATTTTTTTTTAGTCTATTTCCTTTTCATGTTGCTACTTAATTAGCCTATTTTAAATTCTCTTTTATTGGTATGCTGGAAGTCCCTAGAGAGAAGAAAAAAAAAGTTAATTTTGTGTCAATATTTGCTCAGTTTGATTTTTTTAATATGAATTTTTATTAAATTTACTATTGAAAAATAGTTAGTCGTCCCCTCAACAGACGACCTATGAATAGGTAACCAGAGGTTGTCTTTTGCATACATGACGTTCAGTTGGCACTACATTTGATATTTTTTTTAATTAATATAAGATATGACCAACTAAACGCACATTTACATGATTGTCTTTTCAAGAGATGACAACGTAAATAAAAATATTATTTTTTCATTTTTTAAAAATTAATATATGGTTTACATGGGAGAGACGACAACGTAAATAAAAACATTACATGGTTGTTTCTTGATCCAGTTTCTATAAATAATTTTTTTTTATCATTTTTTAATCCATTAGATTATAACCCTATACAATTTTATTTTTCTTTATTAAAAAAAATGAAACAACAACAAAAAAACGGGATAGATATTTTTATTATTAAATTTGGAGACTTACTTTTGAATACAAGGGATGGTAATTTAAACCCACCAACTTTTAACCAAAACTATATACCTTAATCAATTTAATTAAATTTAAATTCAAGTTGGCAAAATTTGGAAAGTGGACAACCTTAAAAATTTAGGACTCAATTTGTAATTAAAAAGAATCCGGAATTAAATTTGGATTGAAGGGGATATATTCTACTGTCTCGATCTATGCAATAGAATAAAAAAATGTTATCTACTTTCTATTGGGTGTCAGAATTTTACATGGTAAGGTTAGTCCAGTGGGAACTACTTAGCTTACATCCTTTTTGTTACATTATGCCCACTGAAATATATGCCGTTTGAATAAATACTAAAGAAAATTGAATAATCATAAGTTAGTTTTCATTTTTATCTTTTTAAAATTTATTCCAGGTAATCCTAAGAGATATGAGCTTACGTTCACATCAAGTATTTATTTTTATAAACATTGTATTATAGCCTTATATTATAGGACATGATTTTTGCTTTTTGTAAAGAATATGCAAGAATACCATGTTCTTTATATTAGTATACGTACATTTATCTGTGCATATAACTGTCATATACATATTTATTTATTCTACAAAATTATTTGAGGGAATCAAATACTTTGAAATTTTATTTAAAAAGTGTGAGAGCTTTCAAAATGTCTTTCACGAAAACTTGTTTTGTGAGAGTGACACCTCAAGAATCATACTAAAAAAAATAAATTTCAAACTATATTTTTTGAAGTATAATGTTTCTTTAAATCAACTATTTAGAACACGATATGATATTTTATTCAATGAAATATTCTTCTGAAAAGACAAAATTACTTAGAACCATGATAAATTTTAAATTAATTTGTTCATTAAACTTTTTTTAGAAAAATTAGTTGAAATACCATTTTTAGTTTTTTTGGTTCAACAAATAGGGTGGAGATCAAACATCGAACCTTAACTTAAAGGAATAAGTACCTTACCAACCATATTATGCGCCAATCATGATATAGTTCAACTGGTTAAAAGTTGAGATATATATTATAGACCAAAAAGGTTGGAGCTTCGATCTCCTATTCTGGCCATTGTTGAACCAAAA
The DNA here is from genome assembly GCF_001995035.1 of Momordica charantia. Next base: position 3,032,327 of record NW_019104497.1, read on the forward strand.
AAAGAGAAGAAAAAAAAAAGTTAGCCCCAAATTATCCCCAATAACTATTGTTGGAGAAATCCGAGCAGGTGGAATGTCAGGCTTTGGAAGGTAACAGTAGGAAAGGGGACCACAAACAGTTAGGAACGGATGCACAAAGGAGTGTGACGAATGCACCCTCGCTGCACGATATGGGAGACGCATCGCAACCCACAGGTGACAGTATGCATGAGGGACAGTCTGGCAGGTGGTAGTACCACATTTGCACGGGTCAGAATCCCATAGGACAAAGCGCACTGTTGGTGGTCTAAATCAGATTGGACATGTGTAAGCATGAACCTAGTTTGGAGTTATCAAAAAGTAAATGGACCAACAGTATTCACCGATCTAATCCATATTGAGCTGAGATAAACAATTCGTATCAACCGACCTAACAAACCCGACCTCAGGTCCGGCCACCAACCTGGAGGCCCGACAACCATAACTATCGGTCGGAACGGTCCCAACGACCTTGTCTCCCCCACCTGCTTATAAAAAGGGACACTCCACCTAAGTCTCAGGTACACTATTTCCTCTGAGAACGACAGCTTGAACTCGCAACTGACTTAGTCAGAGTGTTTGTTCCCTGTACAGGTTCATTCGAGATCACTTTAGCAACTCGTGACCAATCTGTGAGCTCGACGGAAAACAACATCAACACGTAGCACTGTGTCCCAAATGAGCATTCTTCCTGGTTGGCCACTAGGTGTCGTTCTCTACCATTTTTACTCCGATTATTAATTCGAGTGTCAGAGTCTTGAACGCAGAATTGCACTCGATGTCGAAAATTATTATTATAAACTCATTTGTCCGAGGATGCTCCATTTCAAAAGATAATCACACCTCTGAAAAACTTGCCATCAATAACTATTTTTAAGATTTCTCAAAGAAATAAAGTAAAGGGCGGGCATAGGAATTAGAAAGGGGAGGGGGAGAAATAGAATGATTGGAAAAGGTTATAGTATGGCTAAAATGGCGTCGCATCATACCGCATCGGGGATCCATTGGCCCCACATCTCTCTCTATTATTCCATCACTTCCTTGTCCGCTCCGAATCATGGAATTTTCTCAGTCTTCCTGACGGCTGACGGTGTCAAATTATTTTCCTTTTTTTTCTTTTTTGTTTTTATTATTGTTATTTTATTAAGCCGCCAAATCTAATGGTATTCTCTTTTTTCTTTTTTAATAATTATCTACTCTACCTGACACTGCATGAAGCTGCGTATATAAAGAATAAAGATATTATTATTATTATCATCTATATATCCTGTCTCAGACTAGACTCGACTCAGACTCAGACTCAGACTGAAGAGAGAATAATCGAAAATCCGACTCGTCGGCAGATCGGGAGAAATGGGAAGAGGGAAAGTGGAGCTGAAGAGAATCGAAAATCCGACGAGTCGGCAGGTGACGTTCTCGAAGCGTCGGAATGGGCTTTTGAAGAAAGCCTACGAGCTCTCCGTCCTCTGCGACGCCGAAGTTGCCCTTCTCGTCTTTTCCCCTTCCGGCAAGGCCTACCAGTTCTCCAGCCACGAGTTCATTTCCTAATTCCTATACCCTTTTTTCTTCATTTCATCCTCCATCTAACAAGAAAATTTAATTTAAATTTGTTAAAGTTTTATTTCTAATTTAATAATTTAGAATGTGTAATTTTTGTTGATTGGGTGTAGCATGGACGGAACCCTAGCCAGGTACCGGAGTGATATGGGGCTACCGCAATCCAACCACCCACATTCACGAGTCATGGTGCTTAATTTAATTTAATTACGGAGCTAATTAATTAATTCTGTTCATGTACGTGTTGTGATTTGTATTGTAATTGTGGGTTTGTAGTTCTGGAAGAGTGAGATGGAGGAGATGAGGAGATCAATAAGCAGCTTGGAGTCCAGACTTAGGTAATATTAATTAATTCATTATTTTTAAATTAATAATTAATTGAATACGTCATGAAAATTTGTGTATTATATTTGTTGGGTGGGTAGGCATTTTGCTGGAGAGGATTTAGGACCATTGAGCGTCAAGGATCTGAAACAGCTTGAAAGACAACTGAGTGTAGGAATTGAACGTGTGCGCTCTAAAAAGGTAAAACCCTCTTAATTTCTGTCAATTTTGTGTCTAATTTGATACTTCTCTTAGGAATTTTATAGATGTTCACTGAATATTGGCATATATTGATTCCAGTTTACAACCTATAAATTGCTTATGTGTTGTCACACCCGTTGAACTATAATAAAGTTATGTGGAATTTTTTTTTTTCAACAACGGGTGAGGTGGGGATTTGAACCAACCTCTGCCAAGTTTATACAAAAGTTTTTATATTTTTTAAATGATAATGGGTGTTTAGAAACTGAAAACATGGAAACCAAAAAGATTAGGGCTAAGGAGCAATTCAGTTGGCAAGACTTTGAGGTCTCTCTTGGTCATACTGACTTAGACATTTCCAGTTTAAGCCTTATGTGAGGTTTTTTTTTATTAAATATTTATAACCTAAAATCGGTGCCATGTGGCTTACATTAGAAGTTCCTACCTACTACCATAACCAACGTTGCGGGACTCTTCCTCGAATGAAAAGTGGGGAAGAGGGAATCCCGACTATGCATTTCGCAGGGCTTGAACCAGCCAGGGAAGGGGTATCCCCATTCTCCCTCAAGCTTACTACACCCTCCGCCGGTGGTTTCCAATGAGCTTAATACTAAAAGCCTCGCTCCGAATCGTCCCAGTTATAAGAAGAAAAAAAAAAACAAAATTAAAGAGATTAGGGCTAGCGCATTAGCTTTGTGGTGGGTCAGTTGGGTAAAATTATAACTTTTTTTTCTCTTTTAATGTGATTCATTGAACAGAGACGCATCATCTCAGAGCACATAAACATGTTGAAAAGGAAGGTAACGTTATCACTTCTCAACTTTCCCCATTCTTCCTTTATCCACCACAGTCGTTTTCTACAGAGACGACAACAAAAACGAAGACACATATTTTTAAAATTAACTGTTGAGTGTCGTCTTAAATATGCAGTACAAGAGCGTACAAGAGGAGCACAGCCGCCTGCAGAAAAGAGTAAGAAAATTTGTCCAAATTCAAACGCACAAAATTAAACTTTAAAAAGGGTTTACAAACTTTTCAACTTTCCTTGTTAGGTTTAATATGTTTCAACTTTCAATCTTACGTCTAACGAATTTTTTACCTTTTAATTTTGTGTCTATAAGACCTTCAATCTTAAAAAGATCCTTCAGAGGTTAGAGACCTATTAAATACACCATGAAAAACTTAGGGACCTATTACTAGTTAATTATATATTTTAGTCTGTAATATTCTAGTGTTTTTTCAATTTAGTCCCTTGTGTTTTAACATTTTTCAATGATATTGTTTTCGTGAATGATGTTAGAATTGATCGGTAATTAAGCTTACATGATAAGATAGTTATTGAATTATCATAAATTTAAATGAGAATTTAGACCACTCAAACAAAAAAGTTGAAATTTCCACAAATTTCTTAAAAATTTAGAGGTGGAATTAGAATTTTTTCTATTAGAGAGCCTAATTCACATTCCAAAGTTTTGCCAGCTCAGTTACTAATGTGTTATCATCAAGAAACCTAAACTTTCACCGCAAAAAAAAAAAAAGTAAATTGTTAAAACACAAGAGCCTCTTAAAAGAACATAGATTTAATGGAAAAGACATCCGAAATTAAAACATATATTTAGCTCTTATTAAATATTTTATAAAATTTAGAGACTTATCAATGGAGAATTTTCGTTTCTTCTCCGATGGGTGTGTGTTCTTGTAATCTCAGTTGAATCAGCTTAAGGATGTGGATGTGACAGCTTCAAGAACCAGCTTAGATGCTAATGCCAGCTCTGCACTAGAAATGTACGTACTAAATAAAAACTGCTCAATTCGTAAAATATTTCACAACAAAAGCCAGAATTAACAAGCAAATATTATTTGGGAAATTTGCATGCAGGGCTTTTCAGGTGGATGGAGTACTAATTTAAGGACTACTCTTGGGTTCAGGATCATCATCGTCAAGCTTTGTTTTGGGGAAGAAAGAATTGTGTAATTTTCTTTTGAATTTCTGTAATCTCCAACTATTTGAAAACATTAAAGGGAAAAGGAATTAAATGAAGTTACTTGCACAAGAAAAACGTTAATTACATAAATGGAAATACAATCATATATAATTTACTAATTTAGTAACACAGTATTTAAAGGAACCGGAAGAAACGTGGCGGCGCCGGCCGACGGCGTGGCTTGGCTGCTTGATTTTCTCCTTTTCTTTTCTGACATAAAGTTCAAAATTTCCCTCAAACTTGGCTGCTTATGAGTTATTACATAAATCTTTTCACTTATAATTTGTAAAATCTGCAGCTCTCAAATTCTTATATTAGTTAAAAGTTGTTAGGTTGTTAGTTTTTTTTTTTTTTAATAATTGGTGAATGAGTCATATATATGCTATAATGCACAAGATTACAACGATATGCACAAATTAGGGAAAAAAAACTACATGGTATGATCTTCTAAAAGATGGTGCAGCGGCAAGGGTTTTGAGCATTATGGTATCACATATCATGAGGTCTTTGGTTCAAGAATTCGCAAGATAAGTCACATGACATTTGACTTCAATTCATTCATTTTAGTTTTTTTTCATTAAGTTTGTGTAACTTGAGAGTTAAGTAAGGATGGAGATTCGAATAACTGATTATAAAACTGTCATCATCTATTATCGTAAATGTATGAAGATAGTTTCTATCATTAACTATCATCGTAATATACTTAGTTATGACAACTATTTCGATGGCAATTAGGAATTGTTATCGTGATCGTGAATTAGCCAACATAGTGTATATGATAACACCTAGAAAGATAGCGGTTGCAGAACTGTCATTGTACATATACGATCGACAATTTAGAACCTTCATCTCAAGTTTATTATGTCATACTATAGTTTTTAGACAAAGAAATTTGTGAATTACAAAGAGTAAGCTAAAGAGTATTCTCCTTAGCTACTTTGTGAAGGCAATCTTCAAGCTAGATCCTGCTAGATCTAGAGCATCATGGTCTCCAATGCGAACTTAGTGTGTAGTTTCATTCCGTTCTCGACGTGTAAAACTAAAGATCGTCAAGACAATCTTCAAAATGTGACGTAATCTGGAGAATTATGTTCATGTTAACTTACTGTTGTATAAATCCAAACCAATAAAACTCATTTTTTTAAATAATGCATACTAATTTTTAAAAAGTCTTATATACAAACTTAGATTTTTATAATGTTATCTTTTTTTTTTACAGGAATTCCATAAGTTTCAACTTATTAAAAACTACAAGATAAGCTATATCCCATGGAAACAAAGAGCCGATTAATATCCTCCCTTTTCCATCCTTATCATTATCTTCTACTCCTTTTCTACTCCGTCAACATGAGACATCACTAGATAAATTGTGCTATAGACATGCAAGCAACGGCGAACAGAGTCATCTTCTTCCTCCTCCACCTCTCTGATGGATCTTGGGAAGGCCCGGCCGATTTCTCCGGCGCAAAATATTCCGGCCAATGGGACTCCGGGGAAATTCACACTGAACGGCGACGTATTCACATTGGGACGTCCGAAATATGACCGACCTCGACAATGGCAGGAGAAAATGAGGCCTCCAAAAACTTCATTCTTCTCGCCGAAAGAAACAGAGTTCGCGGCAGCTCTGGTTTTGGGTAGGCTTTGGAAGCCAACTGGGTCCGGCCTTAAAGTTGAAAGATCTTCCAATACATTGTAAGAAGAAGACAAAGCAGTTTCCGTATCTGAATGGTAGAATAAGAAGGAATCGCCTGGCCTGATTCCAACGCCCTCCACAACAAAATACTCCTCGTCTCCTCTGTTCAAAACTACCATACAATTACAACCAGAACGGAGAGATTTTACAATTTGAAAGTCATTAATGGCTTACCCTAAAACTTTATACATTGCCAAGGATGGGGAGGGACCCAGGTTTTGTGAACCAATGCTCTGTTCTCTATATTGCACAACCCCAATGAACAGATCAGTTTCCAAATCGTCGTATTCAATCTGCAATTCAAGCCCAAGTCCACATTTGTAAGTAAGAAAAATAAAAAGCTTGATCTGATCAGCTAATGAGACAAGTCAAATTTCACAAATTGCACCTCTTCTTTAAGAGCCTTCAGAATGCTGTGTCCATGAAGGATCTCATCATCTCCTTCTATAAGTGCAGAGAGCCACGTGAATCTGGAGCCTCTCACATTCGTGGAAACGGCTTCCAGCTGTGGCCCAAAAGGGATTGTCCCTGTAGATGACGTGAAGTGGAAAATGGTTTCTCCTACACCTATTAACAAACAGAAATATTCATTAATTCGTGACTTTACGATCTCAGAGCTGGATCCTAATTCTTACTAAACTTTCATCGCTTTATTATACCTTGAGGCTCGTTCTTGTCCCTTGCGAGTACCAAAGCTACAGCATCAACTTCGAGTGAATCATTCCCATCAATTTCGTTGTTTTTTCTTCTACTTCTGGTCAAGAAGCAGCCACACGCATCACCCACGATCACCGTCTCTTCGGCCATGGCAGAATCTGTGGATTTTTTTTTTTAGTTTTGAGATAGATTATTATGGATTCAGTTAAAGTTGGCACTCTACTCAGTACTCACCAAGTTTTGCAATGATGGGTTTCATGTCCACATGTTGATCCTGCAACATAATAAAAAAAGATGGAAAGAAAAACAAGTGGATTGATGTAAAGTTTAGAAGTTTTTAGAAGTGAAAAGAATGATATTGAACATTTTGAGGAATGAGGAGCACAAACTTACTCCAAACATAATGATGCAGGAAGGAGATGCAGAAGCAGAGACAGAGGCTGTATAGTCTCTTATATCCATGATAAACTTGTCGACCATAACTTCTTGAGAAGCCTGAAAATTGGGTAGCAATTAATTTTTCATGCTGAATTATGAAGAATCCAATTAATATTTAACTTTAGAGTTACATCTCAAAACCAATTCGCAATTGAGTAACCTGTGTCTATTATAAATATTTGTAAGAGATCAAGATACTGGCTCTTTTATAAATCTCTTTTCTTAGGATCTTAACCGACCTTATTTGGACGTAAGAGGGAGATGGCATCGGCCTTGAATCCGGGAAGAAATCCGAGGGCCAGAACGATGCCTCTGTTTCGGTTGGAGATTGAATTGTATTGTTGAGCATCAGAATCGTCCTCAGATACTGATTCCCACTTCACCTGTAAAATTTTCTTTGTTAACAAGAACCAACGTCGAAAGGGAATTAAGGTGATGAAATTAAATTAAACCTCCTTGATTTCATTGGTTAATGCGTCTATGCCGATGATGCCTCTCGCTTCGTTTGTGATCACCGGAGTTCTTGAGCCCAATGCCTCTGTGATCTTAGCAGGAAGCAACAGATACAGAATTAGTCCTAGATTTACTCTTTTTAATTTCATTTCTATAACACTTTACTCGATTTTGAACTTTGCAGTTCTAAAAGTAAATGTGTTGTTTAAAACTAATTAGACCGAACTTCAATTTCAATCAACACGAGATTAATTAAATTAAGAAGAAGGAGAGATACAAGATTGTGAGAAGCTTCCAAATCGAACTCCACGCCGATACAGGCAATAGCGAAGTGCGGCCGAATTGGCTCCGACAGAACCTTACGAAGAACCTCCTTCACCGCCACCTGAATCCGAAAAACGTAACGAATTTAACGAATTACTACTGATTAAGTAAAATTGGCGAAATAAAGAGGAGAGGAAGAAGGATAACGTCGAACGAGGGATTCAGGGAGACGGCGGAGGCGAATTTAGGGCGAGACAGGATACGGTTGCAGATACAGTTCCATGTTTTACACACGCACGCCGCCGACGCGAAACACCGGGCCGGAAGTCTTCCCAATATGTTATGGAGAATGTCGCCGTTCACCGGAAAAGATCCTCCGGCAGTAACTCCGCGTGCTCCGATGGCCTTCTCCATTGCCAGTGAACATATATGAAAACGACGACGTGCGGACGGTTACTTCTCTTCTTTTCCTTTTTCCTGAAAATGATCCATTTTTCTTTTGGCGGGTTTATATAGATTTTGCCGTAAGCGGTAAGATCGAGGCTGAGAATCAAAAAACGACACCGTTTCACGAGCACGCCACAATATTACTAATGATTTCTTTTAAATAATTAACATTTGGGAACAAAAAAGTTTCGCAAATAGTTTTCACACAGGAGGTGAGAATATAAAAACAAATATTAAAATTTAATATTGTGCCGAAATAGCCAGATTTTAAAAGGACGATAGAGAGGAAGAAAATCCATGGCATAATTGCAGAGTGCAGTGCATACAGGGCGCAGTTAGTAAGAGGAGATTTATGAGAGGTGGCATCCATTTGGGAACGAAATCTGGACCATCTGATGATAAAACCGCAGAGCCAGATTTGATTTGATCCTATGTTTGGGAGGAATGATAAATTTAAGTATAATTATTTTTTAAAATTATCCTTGAAATCAATTTTTAATTTGGTATAATGATGGACAAAATGAGTGATTTTAAAAGTAAAAATGATTTCGATCGTGTAGCTTCCGCCATGGGATTTTAATCGCCATGGAACTGTTTCGTTCTTAAACGAGGATTTGGTCTTTGAGGATCCTTTGGATTCTCTTTGATTTGAATGTCATTTGGACTTTTTCCATATTTTGCATATTGCTCCCAAACTTTTTCCTTAATTCTTACCACTGCCTCAACTTTTTCTTTTTTTCCCTTTTCCTTCTCTTGGTGCCCGAAATTTGCATTTTTTGACACCTCTCCTCGTATATCTTTACCAACATGGACGACTTTGAACTTTCCAGAGGTTTCTTTTTCTTTTCGCCACCAACCCTTTTCTTTTTCGTGGAATTAGAAGTTTAACCCTTTCACTTTAATTATGCTGTTCATTTTCTCCATTGAATCAAACTTTCATTATATTGCTGAATTTTTAAATTTTATTCGGTTAAATTTATATCATCAACGTGGATGTGAAACATTGATTTTGTTAGAAGAAACAAAAAAGGCGCTTGTGAGAATGATGCTACAAAGTTCGCAATGCCACAAGGTTAGGGAATAGTGGAACAACGCTACGGCGATAAATCCATAAAATTTTGTTTCAACTAGATTGAAATTTAGAAGTATGGAGGAGCAAGAGAAGGGAGTTTATAGAGCTTGGATGCAGTCTATTCTTATGAGTTCATCGAAGATATTTTTCATGTACCATAAGTGGTCATTCTTGTGATACCTTGAAAGCATAGTAGAGCAAGATAGAGGCACATTGTAATCTTCACATCATAATAAAACATTCTCTTTAAAACTGGACGTAATCTCAAGTTTGGGACGAATCTCGTAGTATATATTATAGTGTTAAGTTTTTCTATCCTATCTTGTATTTCCTTTTTATTATTACTTATCCCTAATATACTTTGTCAATTGGATAGCTCTATTTAAGAAGATTTTTCCTTTCAATAGATTGAACTAGTAAATTATTATTTGACATATTGTGCTTACAAGTAATATAGTTTGAGTAGGCTATTCATGTGAAGCAAGGGCAAACGAGCCAAAAAGCCAAATTAAAATCTATTTTCGCCTGTCCACCCTTACCATATAACGTTTTTCACCCATTCATTTTATTTACTCCGATTATTTTTTTCAAAACGAGTATAACTCAACAGCAATTGACATATATCTATAATTAATAGGTCGTGAGGTCGATTCTCATTGTCGTACTAAAAAGATCAACACGCACATATCAATGTTTTTTATCTCAATGTTCGAGACTAAATTTGTAATTGATTCTTTTAACATTACACGGACAAAAATTGTATCAATCCAATTGAGAC
>NW_019104497.1:3043141-3062359 GCF_001995035.1 Momordica charantia
CCGCCTTGTAGTTGCTGCTGCCGTGGTCGGAATGTTCCACAAAAAGGCTCTGTTTTTCGAGGAAATTTAGTTGTTGGTTCCGGCTGTGAAGGGCGGCGGGATCTGCTCCGACGGCCGACGACCATCCGTGGCTGCCCACGGTGGTCGATGGGAATACTTGCGAGCTCGAAAATGGCAGCATGTGAGAACCTGGAAGAAGATGAAAAAACAGATCCAGCAAATTTAGAATTTTCACTAGAAACCAAAAACAGGGGCGAGCAACTACTTCAATAAGTTTTCTTCCAAATTTGTATGAAATGTTTAAAATGCAAAATTTAAAGAAGGGCAAAATCTAACCTTGATGGTAGGAGAAAGGGCCGCCAGATCGAGGCAAGAGATCAGTCTGAGGCTTTCTCCGGCGCCGGTTGTGCCCATCGAGTCGTTTGCGGCAACTTCTCTTTCCTTCGTCGAATTCCTCAAGTGAATGAAACCTATGGGAAAAAGAAAAAAGAAAAGCATGGCAGAGCAGAGAAAATGCGAACTCAATTATTCCTACAGCTTTATGATAGCAAAATCTAGTCTATGGAGTCTAAATTAGGGAAAATTTTCTGCAAGTTTGGAACTTCCATTGTTAAGTTCTCTCAACTTTTATGCTCTGTAGAACACAGAACTTTCTCATGAAAAGACTCAAAAGCGCATCTAATTCCAACCTCCTTAAGCATTCTGGAAAACTTTTAGAGAGAGAGAGAGGACAATTTGTTCAGATAAAACCACCAACAGTTCATTTCTTGGCAACAGACAATTGATTGGTTTAAGGAAAAAAGAAATCAAAATCGCCCATTTTCTTTGACTGATTGGTTTACACAAAGCATAAAAAATGTTCCTCGGAGCTTTTTCTTGAAGAATAAAATAATGGGTTGGTGCCCAAAAGTTGTTGGCAGAGAGGAGAAGCATGGCCAAAACTTGACAAAAAGCAAAAAAAAAAACCAAATTAAACCCTGAAGTTACCTGCTACACTGCTGGCAGAACCTCTGTTTAAGACCCCCAATTGTGACCTGAGGGGTCTTCGAATGGAGCTCGCAGACCTTATGGCGCCTGTGGTAATCTCTACAGCTGCTTAGATCTGAATTGCAGCCATCGACGAGGCAAAAAACTGGCTGAGCCCCGCCATTGTTAGCTCCTCTGGCTCTCTTTGACGACCCCGAAGTTGATGATGCCATTTTCTCAAGCTCCGTCCTGCAAAAAGTAAAAAACTTTACTCAAAATCATTAACCCTCAAATCTACAGGATCCATACACCAAGCCCGTTAATACATTTTGCTACAGGTGAAGAAAATGCAGATTTTGGGCAACTCAGGAAACGCTTACTTTTCTGGGACTGTGAATGGGGGGGCTGGTTTTGTGTTCCAAGAAGATTGGAAGTTTAAGGAAATAAAAAAAGAAAATATAAGAAAAGGGGAAGGAAAATGGGGGAGAGAAAATGAAACTAAATGAAAAGGAAAGGGAGAGAGTGAATGGTAAGAGGAGGCAGAGGTTGTTCCCAAACTAGTGCAGCAGAAGTGGATTGGTTTGTTCTTTCCAGTTCATTCACTGACATAGATTCCATTAAATCCAATAAAGTAGATTGTCAAGGGAGCAAAAGAAAAGGCCTAGAGAGCATTAAAAATTAAAGAGAAGGAACTTGTTGGTTAAGACTTTACACTCACACACAGAATCACATGCTAGCTAGGCTAAAATATACCTATCAGTAAGGTGTCATTCTTGGTCTGGTTTAAAGCATTCAAGAGAGAGAGATAAATGGAGCTTGAGAAAGCTAAGATGATGATGATAAATGAGGATGGGCGGCTGTTGCTTTCAACTTTTTTCACAAGGGGAGGCTGTGGGCTGTGTATGAAAATAACAAGTACAAAGGGGATGAGTGCTTGGTTAATCTGCGACAAAGTAATTGGCAGTTGGCACCCCATTTTGTTTCACATTCTATGGCAAGCGAGCCCTTTGAATAGTCCCTGGCTGCAAAAGGAGAGCACACCTAACCCATGGAAGTGAATATCGATCGAGATCGAAATCTCGTGTAGTTGATTTTTTGTTGACTAGACGACTTCTTCATGCGTGAACATGGATAGGATAAACCTCCACGTATTGAGGCGATCTAAAAGTAAAGGAAAAGGAGAAGACGACCTAAAAATACATGGAAAGAATAACACATTAATGCTAAAATTAAAGTTCGTGTCAAAAGGAAAGTTAGAAAATAGAGATGTTAACGTACCTTGATATTGAATGGGAGCATTCTATTTTACTAAGGAGCGAAACAATCTTTGTCCTGTTGCATTTGTCGTCGTTTGACACATAACTTTTTAGTCGAAAAATAACGTATCTAGGATGTGTGAATTAGTCATTATCGAGGTAGATTTTCTAAGTTGTATACTCAAAGATGAGCTCTCTCACCAAAATAGGTTTGCTCTCGTCTAATCTCTAAACATGATTTACTTCTCGATATTCTTAATTGGTCTTCCACGTGACTTTTGTACAATAAGTGGATTTTACCTGTAACATCTCAAACTTGTTTTGAAATAAAAATATAAATAGAAGTAATACTATAGAAGTCAATCACAAAAAATATTGAATTCATTCAACGATTTCAACAAACAAAAAAAAGTTCAGGACTTCTGAAATAAACCATAGCACATCATTGTTAGTATTTATGTTCAACTTTTCTGTTTTTTTTTTTTCTGTAAGCATTTATTTATTTTTTCTATAGACAAATACTGACCTCAAGACATTTCTACAATATTAAAAAAGAAGTTGAATCTACCCTTCGATGATGCAATGTGTTACTATTGTAAGATTGCAACTAGTTTTGTGGTCCTTTTAACTTCTGACCATAGAACAAGAACTTTCAAAGTTGTCCATTTTTCTCTAAAAATTTTGGAGATTTTATTGTCAAACACACAATCCCAACGACCCACAAAACATCGTCAAGATAGGGACACCATGAGGCATGGATAGCAAGCAAGTAAACATGTTTAAAATTTGACAAAGAAAACAAAATATATATATATATATGTGTGTGTGTGTGTGAATGAGAAAGAAAAATATCAATTGGGTTTTCATATATATAAATATTGATTTTAAAGAAAAATGTTAACTTTAAATTTATTATTATTATTTTCGAATATATTAAGATGGAGATTCGAATTCAAATCTTTTGATCAGATATTTTAATCAAGTGAACCATGTTGTTAATGTTTTAATTCCTCTTGTTCAACAATAGAAATGGGTGATTGGATGTATTGCGAAATTTCAATTAGTAATAATGAAAAAGGGGTCTCCCCATAGATTATTATGTCGACCCACAAAATCTTATTTTGTGGTCCGAGGAGAGATCGAGTGGGGTTTCGATTTTAGCCTCAAAATCCCCGAAAATGCACACAACTTGCTTCCCTCGTGCCACTGCCCATGGCAGATTCTGCAATTATTCCCATTCCAGGAGCCTACATTTGGTATTTCACATCACAACATGTTATTTTCATAATCTACTTATCCCTGTCGACGAATCGGAGGGAGGCCCGGGAGGGCACGTGTCTCCCTCTCACTTTATTGCTTCTCTATTATTTATATCCAAATTTCGAGAACAAAAATAAATATATATACACACTTCTGCAAATTTGAAAAGTGCAAAAATTGTAGACTAGATTAGCTTAGCTTAGCTCCCAAAGTCCCAAAGTACAAAAAGATATATTGGCATTGTATTAAATTACTTTTGACCACTCCTTATTAACTTGGGATTAAATTTGTTTTGAGTGGTTAAGAAAGTTCCAATCTTAAATGACAGCTTATGAGTGTTGATGGTGAATTTTAGAGAGATTCACATGTCCTTCGAAAAGTCTCGTCTAATAACCTCTGACGCTCAAGTCAGTAATCGGAGTAGAAAATAGAAAAAGAAACCTGAAGTATTAATGACAGGTTCACTTGTCCTGGTAAGGGTGAAGGTCCTTTCTTATATAGATTCAGATGGTCGACTAGGAATGACGACGATTGGGATAATAGGGACGCACCTCGAGGTATGATATCGAAGGTGTATGTCCCGATAATTGGCGGGTGGTGTGGCCTGCCACTAGCAGGCTACAGCACTCGACATGCTAACGCGCATTTCTTGCTATCGCAGCGTACAATTTGTAATCGTTTGTGGCCCTACACCTCTTAAAGATAGACATGTGTCGAGATTTGAATCCATTTCTTCTCAATTAATCTTATTATTTTATTTACCAGTGAACCACCCATGATGATTGACCCTGTTTGATTAAATTATAGAAACAAAGGTGAAACTTTTATAGAGGTTGATAATTTAGGCCAAAGAAAGGAGAAACTTATTGGGTAAAAGGACTCCATATTGTTGCAGCTTTGTTTTGTTACAAGAGGAAAGGTGGCAGTGGCAGGGATAATTAAAAAAGAAAGAATTAGAAGGGAAAGAAAAGTGGGGGTTGGAAGAAAGTAAAGAAGAGGAAGAAGTAATGATAATGGGGGATGGGGGAGGGGCGCAGTGGGTTGATTGATTGCCAATAATTGTTGGAAAAAAGTAGGACCGAGTCGGAGCCGAGTTGGAATAGGAGGGAGGTCCACACGTGCGTGGAGAGCGTGCGGGAAATGGCGTATGCTGGTGCTGGTGCAGTGGCCACGTAGTTGGTTTCTGCACCTGTCACCAATTCCTTAACACCGTACCACCTCGACACACACACTTGTCGGCAGCTTTTTTTTTTTTTAGTTTTTTTAATTTAAATATTTTGCTTCTGAATTCTGAATTGTTAAATTGTCATGTGGGCGACTGACACACAACAGTTCTCCTCATCCATTGACTCATTTATAGCGACAACATTTTTCTTTTACATTTTTACCGTTTTTGTTCGTTTTTTACTATTCACAATTTCACTTTTTCTTTCTTTCTTCTATTCCTTGTAAATTCCCAATCTACTGTACGACTTATATGGGTAATAAATATATTATTTTCATGGTTGTACTTTCATTTATTTATATTTTCAAAATAGAAAAAATATCTACATTCTTACGGGTTATCATCGATAAAGATGGAGGACAAATATTGAAAAAGAGATACTTTTCTATTTTAAAAAAATTAAGCTGACTATCGATTTTCTATTTTACGGTCAAGATAAAGATAGATACTCACTAATAAGCATTTAAGTGTTGTTTTTCAAAAAATATATTTTGGTCAATATAATCAATAACCATTTTACTCGTTGTTTGTAAAATTTTAACACGATTTCTATATAGATTGGAAACTCGTGACTTAAAATATAAGATTATGACTACATTTTAATAAATATACCAAGTGTAGTGTCACGTTGAAATTTTAAAGGTAAAAAATGAGATAAAAAAGTATAATAAATGGACAAATACGATCAATTTTATTTTATTTCTTATTAGTATGAGACTAAATGTAGATTTTGAAAGGGCGACTGATATAAATAAAAATTAGATAAAAAAATAAAAAGTATAATAATTAAATTAGTATTTGAACCTAAATAGAATATGAATTTAAGAATAAAGAGGGTTAAAAAAAATTAAACAAGAACTCCTATTTCCATATGTTAAGCCAAATCTCACAATCTCAGCAGTACGCTGACTTTTGTATTTCCTCTCTACAAATCTGCCAAACTTTACCTTCCTTTGACACTTTTTGTTACGATAACATTTGGTTTCAGACTATATTTATATAATTTAGTTTAAGGAATCTCTCTCTCTCTCCACATTCCTTTTACACTTTTTGGTTTCAACCCTCTTTATGTTTCTTAAAAGACAAAACAAACAAACTAAGATAATAAATAAAATCTTCTTAATTTTACTACTACTGCTTCTTTTTTGGCTTTACATTTCATTAAATTTAACTTTACAATTATTATTTGTATTATATATCTCTTGTTGAACGTGATTTCAACATCACACATGACACATCTTGAGTGGAGAACAAAAGGTACACGTGGCCTTAATCGATAAGGCTCATTCCCTTAGCTTGGTCCTATTGTAAACGGTCGAGACGACCAAGCTTCCTTGAGATCTTGTTCCCATTCAACGGTTGAACAGATCAGTTACACTTTGGTTCAGCGCCAGTCTCCGACAGCCTCTACGACAACACGCTGTGATTCATAGTTACCTTAAAGAGTCGTTGAGGCCTTGTCGAGGATATTGTCGGAGATTCCGCCTATAAATGGAACCCAGTTATTGCATTTTGAGGTACGCGAACACTAAATTCTCTATCGAATTTAGCTCGGCCAGATACTGACTTTGACATTGGAGTGTTTTCTGATTCGTAGAGTTGGTCAATTTCTTAATCAAACACTTCTATTAGAAGAATCATCAAAAACTACAATCAAGTCTCTTCTTCAATATTTAAAATTCAAATTTTAAATGGAAAAAATGATACTCTAAGACTTGACTTCTGTTGAAAGTGGTTAGTGTTAAAGAGGTTTTTCATTAGTTTTAGAACTTGACATTTATTAAAATTAGTAGGTTGGAAAGAATTTTACTTTACTTTCTATCGAAGATATAGTGGGTAAATGCAGTGAAAAAAAAAATTACAAATTACAAATCTAATGGAGTAAAAAAAAAAAAAACCTAAAAGAAAATCCCAGTCTAGTCGCTCTCGCATTGCACACAAAACGGAGTTCCATTCACCTTTTAATAATATTGACATAATGTTCAGTTTTATTTATCATTAAAAATGAAGTCTGATTAACAACTTTAAAGACTTGTCGTTTAAACGACAGATAGCTATGAAAATGAAATGTCAATGGTGACAAAATCCCTCGAGAATCTGTGGTCACGCAACAGACAATTATTATTATTATTATTATTATTATTATTGTTTTTTGTTTCTTTTATTTGTCACACACACATTTAAATGAAGCCTATATAGTGATAAAATCCCTCGGAATCATGTTTTATATTCGTTGATTTTTTACATCATTAAGAAATTTTTTTTTATTTTAAAAATTGAAGAAGTAACCAAAGTCTTTGACATTTTTATCAACATTTCTAATATATATATAATGCATTTGACATCAATATGAGAGGTAAATCAATATTTCCATAGTATTATCGAAAAATTAACAAAATATCACTAAGTAGTATGTACATAATATCCATCTTAATTATTTTAACCTATTTAGAAAAGGTGGAATGCTAATTTCTTCATCTAAATAATTTTTACTAATTTTATTTTTTATTTTTATAATATTTTCATAATTATCTATCGATATTGATATCTATTAATATTTCTATAGATATTTTCATGAAATTTAGACCTTAATATTTTCATCGACATTTAAAATATTAAAAATAACGTCAAATTTATTCATAAATAATAAGAAAAAAAAAGAAAAGAAGGAAAATGAACTTCTGAATATGTTTTAAAATAATAGTTTCAACCAGAATTTCAACAAGTGGAATAAGTAGTTTTTTTTTGTTACTTTCTGGAATTTTAAAATTAGTTATGAAAAGTAAAAGTAAAAATGTTTGAATGAAATTATTATATATATATTTTTTGAGTACGTGATGTTTGTCAATTAATTGTTACTATAATAATCTCTCAATTGATATTCATACCAATTATCAATGAATCACAATTGTTAAAGAAAAAAACATTGAAACAAACTAATTATTATCATCAAATTCAGAATTAGAAGTTAATAATTAATAGATTCTGAAAAGAAAAAGGCCATACTTGCCATTAATTTTTTTAAAATGTCATACGTAATTGATTTTATAAATTACTAATTAGAAAATAATATCCTATTTGTTTAAAAACAAAGAAAGAGAATAATATCCTATTGGCCCGCGTCTAAAAGCCCAAGATACGACTTTGGCCCATAAAGTTGTGATGCCTACCAGCGTCATATCTCCTGGTTTGGTATTTGTAATTTTCCAGATTCTCGGGGGTCTTTGTTTCAAATTGTTTTTGGGGGTCTTTCACATAAATACCCGGTGGTGTTTGTTATAAATCAAAATTATAACATATATATATATATATTTTTTGAAATATTGGACATTTAATATCCTTCAATTTTCGTACTAAAAAATTATTAAAAAAAAAAGGTACAAACAATATCATCCAATATTCTACGGAGGTTCCATTATTATTATTAGACATACAATGAAAAGTTCATACGAATTGGCCAGTCAGAATTAGAAAAAAAAAAAAAGAAGAAGTGTATATTTAAAAAATAAGTATCAGAAGTGGGTATCGAATATATAAAACAATTTCTGTACCGAAAAAAAAAATAGAATAGATAAAACAAATTCTTTTCCCTCTATTTTTATTTTTTTTATTTTTCCCCTTTTTTATTTTTTCTTTTGAAATTTGAAAACCAGAAGTCGGTCTTTTCCGCCGCCGGACATCTCGCTTGATCGTCGTCTTCGCAGCGGAAGAGCGAGGGAAGTCGCCGTCTTTGCCTCTGCATAGCTTTGGAATTCGCTAACGATCGAAGTTACTCTTCGCTATCACAGACCAGTACACTCGCGGTGAAGGTTATTGTTATTTCATTTTGTAAATAAACGCGGGCACGCAGCAGAGTTTCATGGACACGTTCAGAATCCTCACTCCTAACTGAAATTACAGCGCTCTATTTTTTATTCGGTGCAGTTTGAAGTTGAAAAAATGGATGGAGAGGAGTTGACGGAGCAGGAGACTCAATTGTATGACCGCCAGATTAGGGTTTGGGGTGCTGATGCACAGAGGAGGTATTTTCGTAGAGTCGTAATTATCTTATCGCGAGTTTCAATTTCATTTGTTCTCAGTTGCAAGTTTTACTCGCAGGCTGAGCAAAGCTCACGTTCTAGTATGTGGAATGAAAGGGACTGTTGCTGAGGTAACATTAACTGTTGATTGAGCCGAGTCTTGGCCTTCCATTTTTTATATATTCAAATAGGATTCTTTGCATTTGATATGACGCGCTTGTTGCTCTCTCTCTTTCTCTGTCTGGGATGTTAGTTCTGCAAGAATATTGTTCTTGCTGGGGTCGGTAGTTTGACATTGGTGGATAATCGGTTGTTGACTGAAGAAGCGCTTTCTGCTAATTTTCTTATACCTCCTGATGAGGGTGTTTTTGGCGGGAAAACTGTTGCTGAGCTTTGCTGTGATTCTTTGAAAGATTTCAATCCGATGGTACGAGTTTCAGTCGAAAAAGGTATTACAAGATTTCCTCTTTCCTTCACTTCTTACTTGTACTTGTAAATAATGTAGTCATGGACATTATACGTTGTTGAGCTCTGTTTTGTTTTTATTTTTATGTTCAATGGTTTGGTTATATAATTTACGTCCACTCTAGAGCTCTACTAATTAATTTGTGAACTTCTATATCATTATGTAAGTGACCCGCTGAAAAAGTTAAATCTAAATTTCTCTTTTCTCAGGTGATTTGTCGAGCTTTGATGAAGATTTTTTGAAGACGTTTGATGTTATTGTTGTCAGTTGTTGCTCCCTGGCTGAAAAAGTAGTAGCGAAGGCTCTCCTTCTTCTTTGCGTTTTTGATAAATTCTCTTCGAGACTTTATTTTTGACATGTGTTTCTTTTCATACCTATTGTAGAAATCAGTCAATGAGAAATGCCGGAAGTTAACTAAGCGCATAGCGTTTTATACAGTTGATTGTAGAGATTCCTGTGGTGAAATATTTGTTGATCTACAAGAGTATAAATATGCTAAGGTTATAAATCAAATATTATTCTACTTGTTCTCTGTTTTAGATCTTTAGATATGCAGTTTTCTTTCTTCTACATTTTTTATGATCGTACTACAGTTTGTTTTCCATACCAATGTCAGTTGGAAGCCTTTGTTGTTAGCATAGTGTGTTAAATTATTTCCACGGGTCCCTCGTGCCTCATATCAGAAATTTTCATATTTTCCGTTTTGATTTGCTTGTTTAGTGAGGTTGAAATTTCTTCTTTCTGGCATGAATACATGAATAATGCTCACATCACGTTGTTCTTTCATTTGTGGACAGAAAAAACTTGATGACACTGTGGAATGCCAACTATCATACTCAAGCTTCGAGGTATGAATTATTCTATTATGATAAGTATAAGTCTCTTAGATTTAAAATAAAAAAATATAAAAAAAAATCTTTAGTAATATGCAGTTTCCTAAATCCTGATTTTCTTCCAGCACAACTATATGCATGCTTATAAATGAGGGATTATTTTTTTTCTTTCTTTTCTAACCACCGTTTTCAACTTCCAATCCCTTGTACCCATCTACCAATTGGAAAAATCAAACTTCTGCAAGTATTGTCGGCCTCTTTCTTTGGTCCTGATACCTTGCATTGCATCTTGTGTAAACATGCGTCCATTTTGTGGCAAGAAACCCGTCAGAGGCATTTGTGGAAATTTAGTCTTTTATTTGGTCCTTGGTGCATTGGATGTCAATAACTGTGGAGGTGGAGACAAACATAAAGTTTGAGGGAACTCGTTGTTGTATATATACATATACTAAGATATTAATGTATAAATTAACGTACATGAATGAGTATGAGATGGTGAGTACCATTTACGTGATATTAATGTACATGGCCATTCTTTTATGGTGGGCTGTGTCTATCTTGTATTGCCGGTGTGAGTTTGGTTTTTCATCAAGAAGTGTACATGGTACTCATTTTCTTGATGATATGTATTTGTGATCCTTTCGATGCAGGAAGCAATATCGGTACCCTGGAAAGCACATCCCAGAAAAGTCTCAAAGCTATTTTATGCATTAAGAGGTGTGGTAAATCCTACTTGTGTGAATAAGTAAATAGCAAATTTTTTATTAGAATTAGATGGGAATGGAAGCGGGATTCAAAACATGTTATAAGGAGAAATTGTTCGTCTACAGAGCTTATAGAACTTGCATGCGTTCTGTAATCTCTTGTAAGGCTCTTCTGTGGATAAGATTCAAGGACAGTAACATTGGTCCATTTTTAACTCGTCTATATGAATGCCCCAATAATGGTAATAGTGGTTTTCTCAATCTGGATGCAGTTATGGAACGGTTTGAAGAGGTCGAGGGGCGAAATCCAGGAGAGACTACAATATCCGATCTTCCCGGGGTTTTGAAGTTGAAAAAGGAGCTCTGTGAATTGCAGGTTGAGTACTAGGAATATGCATTTTCATAGTTCTGCTATTGAGTTGCATTGATTCTCACATTATCTGTAATAAACCTTGCAGTCGCTGAATGATGCTCATATTCCTAATGCCCTCATAGAGAGATTGGTGACAAATTCAAAGGAATTTCCTCCTGTTTGTGCCATCATTGGAGGCATTCTTGGGCAGGTGCGTTTCTTAGTCGGCTATCTCGAAACTTTGAATTACGCGAGCTACTTACATCCGTTATTCCATTTCTTAGGAAGTAATTAAAGCTATTTCTGGGAAAGGAGACCCCCTCAAGAATTTCTTCTACTTCGATGCTGTTGATGGGAAGGGTATCATAGAGGACATATCAAGCAAGCCCTAACATGGGAGGCACCCTGTGCTGTCTTTTTCATCACATTTTAAAGCACTTTCATAGGAGGTACCGGCCGTAATCACCTGGTGAAAATTGGGTCTCTAACTTTCAAAGATTTTGAATTGAACGCATTTGGCAATTGTAATGCTAATGGAGTTGTAAGTTTATTGTATGACTTTTTAATCCTTAACAAGACAAATCTTTATCATGAATCAAAGTTATGTATACGTAGGAAACTTTTTGTTTGAAAGCAAACGTGAACTCCATCTGAATTGAGTTCAGGGAATCACTTGTCGATGCCTCATCTTCTTTGACCCAAGTGCTCCAGGCCCAACGCAGCTCATCTTGGAGGCCCATCCATTTTGGACTTCTATGACAGCCCAATGTGCAGAAACATCATTTGCACCCCTTGGACAAGAGGCGGTATAAATACAAAAGTTTAATAAATTTTTAATTCACTTTATTATAGAGTACACCAATTAAATAACAAATTATAACAATCATGGGCCGTATCAACCGCCAACGGGCCCATTAAGTATCTGATTTGGAAAAACTGGTCACAGATCTTTTTTGTTCTTGCCTTTTTTTGAATTAATGTTGGTGGTAGATCTTGGTAAAACTTTGTTCCTGGAAATGGATGAAATAAAAATTATATGATAATATATAAGGGCTCCACTCCACAGTCACAGCCACGCCATGATCACAAAATCACATGGAATTGTTATGCTTTCACCACTCTCATTCCCAGTTTAGTCCCATGATATGTTATGCTTTTGTTGGACATGAATGACATTTTAGCCCCTCCCATCCCATTATTCCCTCCTTTTTCTTTTCTAATTTGACCCCTCTTTTTATCTCAAATCCAGATGGCTGATCTTGATCATGAGCCAAAAGCCAGATTCCGACTGCTGAGTCGACTCGGTGGAAGCATATGGGCCAACCCAAATGACCAGTGTGCCAGTTTCAGTTTCAGTTTCAGTTTCCCTTCTTCTTCTTCTTCTTCTTAAAAAGCTTGGTTTTTTATGGGTCGAAATTTGATTGGGTGGTTCTGATTACCAAACCAAACAAAAACCCTTGTGTTTTGTTTGGTGATTTAACTCATCATTCCCAAAGTTAAAGTAAGATACCGCACAGTTCCCTCATTTGCAGCACCGCCGTGTTGCCCGGCTGACACACCTTGTGTCATGTTGGCTGCCTCTACCGCTACGTGTACAAACTCAGATCAGCTGACGTGTATCTTTGAAGCCCACGTGGCATCTCCTAATCCCATTTTTGGCCCATCATCTGCCTTACAATGAAATATAAGAAATTCCCCACTTTCAGTCTTGTCATTGTACTAAAAATTGATCTTGTTATGTTACCCAAATCATCATTAAAGTTACTTGGTTGTATATTTTCATACGTATTTCACTCTTTTAATTTATTGGGAAACTTTAAGACAAAACCACATGGAGCATTGGAGAAGAGAAAATCAGCTCATACGTAGTCAGTCAGTGGAATTGGTGGGGCCTACGAGATGGATTTGCCTATCCTTTTTTTCCTTGCATTATAACTCAATCAATATCAATTTTGTAAGTAAGGACCAAATTATTCATAATAATAACCCCAAACCCATTCAATTTTCACTGGAATATTTGGATTTCCAAATCACTGACAAACCCCTTTATTCATTTTAGAATAATTCTCCCCGTACAAACGCATTAATATTGAGAAAAAAAAAAACTCAAATTTCTAATTTTATGAGTTTAACTTTAAGGTCGGGTTTAATAAGTGCCTCAACTTTAAATTCAAACGAACATCAAGTGATACCATCTAATCTTGAGATGATATGTTAAGAATCTCAAATTGAAAAGATAAGAGACATAACAAAAATTCTCTAATGAGTCGGGCCAATGAGTTGGGAGTTGGCGTGTGTGGTGAGTGGCAACGAGTGACCCACCTCATTCAAAACCAATATCTCATATACCCATAGGAGTCGAAGGAAGCTGCCAGTTTTCAGGTACAAATCCATTTTAAAAGTGGGTTCCCTAAAAAAAGCAAATGAATTGACATAAAAATGTAGCCAGAATAGCCATATACAGTCTCACTACACCACGAAGTTTCAAAAAAAGAGCTGATTTGATTTTACATAAAGTTTGTGAGAGATGTCATAGCTCAACCCATTCACATCCAGTTCCTAATTATTGCAACTACCAAAATACACAGCTTATATATATCCAATCATTTCTTGTCAACCATCTTAAATTCAAAATAGCTTCTTTTTTTTTTTTTTTCTCCCTACAAATTGAATTGTTATTTTGATATATGTGATCGGGTGAGATAAACATGGGTTGTTAATTTCTTATTTATAGATCTTTTTAAAGTTGGGTTGGACTTTTGTTGTAGTGGTCGGTGTGCAATACCTTTGATTCCCAATATGTTAAATGCGAATAGAAATTTGAAACAGTTTTATGGTTTTAATTAAAATACATATAAATAAGTCGACATTGGTATTATAGAGAAAAGACTTGAATTAAATGTATTTGTCTCCCAAAAAATAATAGAATAAGGAAACGAAAACAGAGGAATGCATTAGAAAGAAAAAAGAGAGATTTTTTCTTCTTTTTTTTTTTTAATAAATAGTTGTTAATCGGTTAAAGGTGATTATTAGAAGATAACTATATTTAAATCTTATTTTAAAATGAAAGACTTCCTCGCTTTTAACAGCAATTTTACTTATATATTCACATTACGAGAAAAACTAACTAAAATTATAAGCTAAATATATGAACCCGAATTTTTTGGGTTGGGTTGGGTTGGCCATCAATTTGGGTTGGGTTGGGTTCTACATATGGTTAATTCGAAAATTCGGGTTGGTCCCAAAAAACCCCTTAACCCGACTCAACCCAACCCGTGAACACACGTGAACATCCCTACCACCACTCAACTCAAAAGCTTAAGCTAATAGATTGGGTAAATTTAATTCATATATTGGATATCTAATAGACATTTAGTTAGTTAGATAGACATTTAAAACAGTAATTAGCTCAATTTCTCGTCAAAAAATTGGTGAAAATTTCAGCTTTTCTTTTCTCGAGTAGACTAATTCTTTTTCTAAAATTCTATCTATTCATTACGCGTAGAGTCGCAATTTTAACACTAACCAATGGAACAAGTATATTTGAAATAAATTGAAAAACACCGGGTGAGAACAAATACGAGGGGAAGAAGAAGGTCCTACAAGCAGAGGGGTGAGAATAACAGTGCTTTGGTTGCAGCCTATGAGTTTTGGTCGCATCGCAATGTTTCATTTAAAGCTAAGAGGCACCACGTTTTTCTCTGAACTTAACCATGCCATTGCCACGACCAGCCATTATGGGACCCCATTCTCCTACCTCTCTTTTTGTTGCTTCATTTCTTCACTTACTCCAACACACTTTCCAGTGCTATATTTTTCAATGTCTCTCTCACTCTCTCATCTAATGGTTTTCAAAGTAGTAGTACTTGTATTTAATATATAGTTCCTAATTTTTTAGGTCAGTTTCGAGCGTTTAAGGGAAAAGGGTATGTGGAGATGGTGGGAGTTGGAGAAAAATTAGTATGGTATCCATATAGTATTGTCTTTTACTAGTATATCATATAGTTTCCTTGTTTTTTGTTGACGTAGGAGTATGCTCGCATGTCTTAGGTTCATATTCTTTACAATGCTATGACATTGTGAATATGTTTTGAGATTTGTTGAGAATGCGACCAAAATTCTACATTGACGAGATAAACACAAGATCATGAGAATATAAGCAAGTGAATGACAACATTTTCATTGGTAGGTAAAATGAAAAGTAAAGTTAACCAGGATTATGACTAAACTCAAAAGTAGACAATATTATATCGTTGTAGAAACCTATGAAGTGTTCATTGTCAGTTGTCACTAGCAAAGTTAAACTCGCTCACAGAATTCCAATAGCGGTGTAACTCGAAGATATATATATATATATATATATATGTATATATTTTGTTCACTTTTATAGTAGATCCGTGACCATGCTTGCATTGTGAGTGAAAGTTTTTGGGTAAAAGAAAAGTGGAGGAGTGGATAAGGTAATGGGAAATGTGTTGGAAAAGAGAGGGAAAAAGAAATGGGAAATATTTCCAAACGAAGTAAAAGAGAGAGTGGGGAAATATTTCCAAATGGTTGCGTAAGAGTAAGACAATTCAATATACTCATCAAAACATCACTTGTGTTAGGAACAGGAATCAGATGTGGACCACTCTTCAACTTAGATCAAAAACTGCAGCTGAGCTCACCATTTTTAATTACTCCAATCCCAAGCTTTTCACACGAATGGCTACCACACTCATTTTCCACAAAAATTCCGCTTATGATTTTTACTTCATAAATTATCTTTTAACGGCCGTTGATTCTACATCATTTTTAATATGATGATATCGTGACAAACAGAAGAAGTATTCAAACTTGTGTAATACCAAAAAGTAGGACCGTCTTATTAATGCTTTCAAAAATGTCACCACTTTTCTTTCACTTCTCCCATTTATCATCTCAATTATAATCATTCAACATGAATTTGAGATGGGATTGTTATATTTTTTTAGTTTAAATACCATATTTATTTTTGGGTTCTTGTTAATGATATGAATACAGTCTCGTGTAGGGTTAGAATGCATAACATATTTAGAGTTGTGTTGGTTTTATTTAGAGAGAAAAATGGGAAGAAATTTGAAACTAATAAGTAGTGAAAGATAAGAGAGATATTAGAGAGTTCGAGAGAGGGCACTTGTAAGGATAGAGACCCATGAAACTGGAATAATTGAGTTAGTTCGATTTGTTTGAACAATATTTTTTTATCGGTTCGATTTTTTAAAATGTTAAAAGATGGGTGAGTGGTTCTATTTTGATCAAGTATATCTCGTTTTTTGTTTGTTTGGTTTGATGTTGATTTTATTTGCCTTTGATATTAGTTTAAAAACAAACCATAAGTTCAACATCATTTTTTTTATATCTCGAGAATGTTCGAACAATTTACGCGTATCTTAACTAATCTCAACAAATAACTATCTAACAATATTTGGCATCGAGAATCACATCTAAATTAATTATTAAGTAGGTGGTTATCATAAGATTTGAACTCATGATTTCTAACCTCGATTTTTGCTTGAAATTATATGTCTTTCGACCATATGAATATGTACAAAACTCAACCCAATTGAAATCCACTTAGTCACTTACCCCTATACAAGGTGTAAAAAGAACCCAAAAAAAAAAACACGATTGAGAAACACAAATCTAACTCCTTAAATCATGCTACTACGCGTTTGTTTTTCTTATTAATACAATTCAAACACAATTTGCAACCTTTAAGAGAATTTAATACTTTAACCAAATTCGTAATTTGCAATAAGTTACTTATACTTCATGAACAAATATGGGAACAAATTTACAAAATGAATATGAGAGTTGGGTATAAAGTATGTTGTAACGTAACTCCCATATGCATACGTGGATGGTATTTAAGAAAGTTTCCTAATAAATTATTCCTGCTCTGCCCACCACCAAAGTTTTACAAAAGCAAATGAGTATTTTTCAATGTGTAGCAAGAAAACAATTTCCATATTTGCGAATATAATAATATTTTGCTGTTTTTGTAAATATGACAAATTTTAAGATCAAAATTTTGTTTTTTTTTATTGTTATTCTAACTTCTTCCTCCTCAATATACCTAATATAAAGTATAACATTGATATATTTTATATTAGATTTATAAGTTATATTATTAATATACAAAATATAAGTATATCATATTGAAATAATTTATATACCAAATACCAGAAGTATATTAGTCGCACCAAATTTATGAATGATATATTTCACATTTTATCAAGTTGAAGAATTTGTTTGGACTAATGTTATAAGTTTCTTATGATATATCAAGTATGTTAGTGATGTACTTCATTTTAGATATATTATTGATATTACTGATATACTTAATATGAATATACTTAACATAATCTACTTTATTAAAGGTTGTTACGTATATTATCGATATACCAAATATAGTTGATAATATGTATATGTAGAGTATTTTTTACTTCTTTACTTTAAGGATAGAACTGACTTTTTCAATTTTTTTTTATTTGGGTTGGATTTTTTATTGCTGTATTTATAATTAACGATTAATTATTTTAATTGCTATATTTACGAGTGGACCAAAGCAAATTGATTGGCCCAAAACTCAAATGTGTCCAATTTTCCATTTCAAAAACTGACTCCTCTGCTCCACCAATTTAAGCTAAAATTGGAAAATGAATTAATTAACATTGAATTTACAGCTCACCTTCATCTCTCAAATCTGTTTCTTTTTGTCTTTTCATTCGCTACCCTCTAATTTTATTTTCCACTGTTTTGGAAATTTGTTCGCTCACGAATAAAATCACCCCTTTTTTTTTCTTCGGTAAAATGTAAAAAGTAATTACTTTATTATTTTTTTCTTTTTTGGAAACTTACTTATCTCATTTTCTAACCCACCCACCCACCAAATCAAATCAATCACAGACACTACATTATCATAATTATTATTTCCTACAATGATCAGATTTATAATTTAAAAAATATATATATTTTTGTTACCACTCTCATTCATTTAAGAATAACAAGAAACAATTATACTAAAATAATAATAATAACAATAACAAGAAACAATTATCTAAAAAATAATAATAATAATAAATAAATAACAACAAGAAACAAAATTCTCCCAAATTACCTAGGATTATATCTATGCCCAAAATTATCACTTCTATATTTGTAAATTAATAAATTAGATCAAGCATATAATTGATTTAAATTCTATTTTGATTCATGAACTTTTAAAATTTAAGTTTGTTTTATTTTGATCTTGATTTTTCAAAAATAACTATTATAGTTAATGAATGGTTATAATATCTATTCAGTTATAGGTCTTTAAAAAATGACCATTTGAATTTTTGATATGTAATTTTACCACTTAATATTCACTTACCTAATACTCGCTTTCAACCTATATGATTTGAATACATGCTCATATTAATATATTAGCATACATAAAGTCACATTATCAAGTTATTAAAAAAAATAAAAGTAAGGATTAAATTGACTAGATAAAAGGTCCATAAATCAAAATGAAACACGCTTGAAAATTTAGGGATCAAAATGAATATTTTTACAAATCTACAACTGAATATAAAAATTGAATGTTAACGATTTACATCTTCTTTAAATTTGTACTAAATTTGTACCATTTAAAATAAAGTTTCTAATTAATTGACCAAGTTTTGAAAAATTTCACTCTTAAATCACCCAATTATTTTGAAATTTCTTCAAACTCACTTGAGTACATCTATATTTATTTGAGTAGCTCACATAGTATATGTTATATAATACTATTACCAACCAACCAATCTTAACAAAATCAACCATAAAAACAGCACAATAGAAAAATGGCTAAAAAACCAAATTGAGAGAGGAAAAACAAGATTGGGGATTGTTTCTAAAATTTGAAGTGAAATGACACAAGTAGCCCTGAGAGAGTGCCAAACAGGAAGAGCATGAAAGGTTCGGGCACCATTTGGCTGAAAAACATGGCTTCCCGGTTGCATGTGCTCCTTATATAATGACACGTCTCCCGCACCACTCCACTCCACGCCACCATCTTTTTTTAATCTCTCTTTTTTTTCTTTTTTTCTTTTTTTTTTTCCTCTTTTAAGTTTTCCATTAACCCATT